>JAJJMB010005149.1:7350611-7379640 GCA_023531105.1 Papaver atlanticum | reverse complement strand
GCTTTACGAGTACCGTTGGTGGGAAACTAGATAATTGCAGTTTATTTAGTTTTCGATTGATTTGATTGACTAACGGTTGTTGAACTTTGATTGCACCTAGTTTGTTTATTCTTGAGAATCTTCTCTTCTGATATAAGATTCACTCAAACTAGATCGAAGTGTCGACGGGATCTTTAGAACTGTTTGTAGATCTAAAGATATCTTGTGATAATCCATTGTTAACATACCTCGTTCTGTGCGTGATTGATCAGAAGATATTCAAGTGGTGTTGTGCAGGTGTTTATTGAAGATTAAAGAAGATTGGAAGACAAAGAAGATTATTTATTTGGTTTCTATATCTTTGGGTGTGCAAAAACCTTGATCGGTTGGGATCCAACTAGAATCGGATTTATTCGATTGATTAGTTGTGTAAGATCGGCATCACCTTATAGTTTCTTGTTTGAATCTATATTGATTGATTGCAAATCTAAACTCTGCTACTTCGGTAGTTGTTGGATAGATTGATCTGACCAGGCAAAGGAGTTTATTTGTTAAACAGAAGAGCCTTTGCTTATGACTTGAGATATCTTCATCTGAAAGAATCAAGAGAGTTGTTACCAAACAGATTTGTTGTTCCTTTACTGTTTGGAATACGATCCAAAGGAATTGTTCCAGTGCATGCACTTATTGAATGTCGGAAGCGCAGGCATACTGAAGAAACTAAGTGAACTAGGGTTAGTTGCTTGGTCTTAACTATACGAAGTTGGTTTATGTATAGCGGCTTAATTCTGAGAGTATTCAATTCTGGACTAGGTCCCGGGATTTTCTGCATTTGCGGTTTCCTCGTTAACAAAATCTTGTTGTGTCATTTTCTTTTCCTTTCCGCAATTATAATTGTTGTTATTATAATTTAAAGTAAATTACACAAACGTTAACTCCTTATTACTTGATAGTGATCCTATAGATATTGGTTAAGTCCGAACCTATTATCAAGTAATCACACTTTGATTGTTGTATTGTCTCGATCTAGTATCCATAGACGATCACACATATTGTGAAAACCTATTTGTAGTATTGTCTCGACTTTGTCCATAGACAATCACTTTCGGTAAGAGGACTTATAGGTGGATATTTTAAAGATTGTGGTGTATTGGGTACCCTCGTCTTTTCATGATCAATACCCGAGCCTGCCCGTCCGGACGACGTGCGTGCTTTGGTGCAAAGCACCGTGCGTGTGTGAAATATGTGATTGTGTATCCTATTTCATAAATTGTTTCCCTAACACAAAAGTGTATATAACCCAAAGGTCCACTCTTAGATCCAAAAATCCTAGTAATATGGACATGTATTAGTTTCCCTATCTAGGAATAAAGGTTTCATTCACAAATAATGAAAATGAACTAGTGTCCTTGGTGACCACTTGATCCTAAGATCCATTCCCACCAAGAACAAAAATAGAACATTGAATAAACTTATTTTCTCCAACAGAGAACCATGGGGACGTCTATATAAATTCAGACGATGTTGATCTATATGATGATGCCTACCTAACGGAGACGAATGGAAATTCCTACTATTCTAATGCGGATGAAACATTTTACGAAAATGAACAATTAATTAAACTTTTTAAAAGATACTCCCTCCGTATTTCTTTATTAGTTGTCTATTCTATTTTCGTCTGTCTAAAAATAAAAAATAAAAAAATTGCTCTCGCATTACTAGGTCATTTTTGAACTATAAGCACCTCAACCTACCGATTGTCATTCAAAAACGGCAGCAACCTAAAGAGTTAGCCACTGTTGTGTTTCCGTATAAATAAGTATTCACAAAATATATTTTTTATAATTCAACATAAACTGATTAAAAAGAGGGTCAAAACAAAACATATTATGATCTTATCTCATTCAATATCTTCACTATTCGATCGCCAGCGCGAGGAAATTATAATGATTCATAACTCAAATAAGGTTTGCAAAGTTACATATAAGAAAAAGAAACGAACAAAATATATCAAATAGAGTAAAAAAATTGATTGATTAATTATTCAAAATTCATGTTTCTTTACGACGAAGTTTATACAACTAAATTTATGCATATATATATATTAGATGTTGTCTAACGGCCTCATCGTCGACATCGATCAATAAAGAAGAAAAATTGCTTTCCATAGATAAAACCGAATAACTTCAATGATATAGAAAAAGGATAATCATCTTAATATCATCATCAGATCATCATGATATATTGTGCTTTGATTAATTTTCCAATTCCAACTGTGAACTTTATTTGACCATTGGGAAATAAGTTATTCGATAGTTGAATATTGATATTTATAATTTTAGCGGTAGGAAACTATTTGTTAGAAAATCTTATACTTAAGATCTTTTGATTTGTAAATGTAATTTAACTTTGAACTTTTTGTTAAAAATTCGCCAAATATATTAGGCTATAATTGCGGTTACTTCCCAAGTTAGATTATATCATATAATGCCAAATGGTAGGCCGTGGTGCAGCCAGATAAAAAATGATCTAGCAGCGCGAGAGGAAAATCTTTTCCTAAAATAATTGTCAGCTTCTGCCTATAATGATATATTTTTATATTAAACTACCAAATATACCTTTAATTTTTTATAAATATAAAATCATTTTTAATATAACCCAATCTAAAGTCTTAAACAAACCTATCTCCGTAAATAAAGAACCAAATCCATTTAATATCTTCCCTATTTATCTTTATTACTTTCTTTTTAAATGTTCTTAACTACAAATGTAGAATCTTTTATAAAGTTTCTACCCATTGATATAAGAGGGAGGATCCATGAACAATCTTA
Organism: Papaver atlanticum; assembly: GCA_023531105.1. Lineage (NCBI taxonomy): Eukaryota > Viridiplantae > Streptophyta > Magnoliopsida > Ranunculales > Papaveraceae > Papaver > Papaver atlanticum. The sequence continues at coordinate 7,376,830 of JAJJMB010005149.1, read as the reverse complement.
TATGTACACTATCCGTACAAGATTGAACCCATTTTTCTTTAGAGTCCAAATGACAATGAATTTGCACCCAATATTTTGATGATATGTTCCTCTTATTATAAACTTTATATTTCTACGAAAAATGAACACAATTCGATATACCAAACCTACCATCTACCGATTTTAATTTTCGATCATTAATTTTCAGCGGTTGATTTTCAAAGTGGTATGGTGGTGTTGTACGTCTCAAATTGTGCCCATTTTTTGTACGAATATAGAGTTTAATAAGAGGAACATATCATCAAAATATTGGATGTGAATTCATTGTCATTTGGACTTGTTGATGGTAGAAAACGATTTGCGGGTTTTTTTAGGAAAGTGAAGAGACGACCGTGCGGACGAAGACCCTTCGACTGAGCAAATTGCTTTAACCTTTTGCAAACAGATGCACTGTACGGGAGTGCTTTGAGTTCGAGAGATCAATCTGTAGGACTCCGACCTAAACCAGGACAATGGCCGTTCCAGAGTCTATTCGGTCACAAGAGAGGATGGGTTAGTCAGTAGGAGGGAAGCTGAGAAGTGTGTGAGATCCATGTTGATCAAGGATTGTGGATGTGTTGTGAATTCTGCCGTGAACTGTTGAGTTCGAAATAAAATAAGTTCTAATTGAATGAATGTTTTCTCTGTTGAGAGTGATTGCTCAAACGATGAGAATTCTTGTGTGATGAGAATTCTTTGTTCAGACGAGCGTTCTTGTTGTTTTAATCATGGATTCAGAGACTTATTTATATTGCAAGAATAGTAGACACATTGATCCCAGTAAGTGTGATGGTTGCTGGAATGAAAGAGTGGGAAAGCGGGAAATCGTGTTAAAACCAGTTACTCATCGTGCGGAGACTTGGTTGATTGTCCACCCACTACTTCGCTAACTCCTCTAACCGCTTGCACGACTTAATCACATTCATATCGTGGGTGAACACACGTGCCGTAGCCCGCCAAACCAAAACTCTAGTTAATATCCCCCCATGTGACATGATTGATGTCTCATGATTGTGGAGTCTGCAAGGTGGACGTGTATTTAATTAGTCAGTTGTTGACTTGATTAGACGATGAGTCTTAATGTTGTTGAGTCGAGTATGATTGACAACTACTCTATGATTCATGGATTGAGCATGTCTGTTGAGACAGATGTATAATTCTCGAATGAATGTTGATAGTGGAATCATCATGATGAATATTGATAATCTGAGAAAATATTGCTCGTCTGAGCGAATATTGCCATTTGATGAATTACCGAATATTGATAGTTGAATCAATATTGCTAATTTGAGCAAATATTGCTCGTGTGAGCAAGTACTGCTCACGTGAATAATCAAATATTGATAGTTGAACCAATATTCCTATCCCGAGCAAATATTGCTCGTTTCATGAATTATTGGTAGCGCGACCAAATAAAATATTAATTTAAAATATTGGTAGCTAGACAAAATATAATTAATTAGAATGTTGATTATTGGATCAACATAAAATATTGGTGTTTAAACCTGTTCAGAATTATGCTTTGAAGAGCATTTGATTCAAAACCCTAATTTTGATCGATTGCTAATCAATTGATGATTTACTGAAAATAAATCAGTGAGAGGGACCGGATACATGGGATGATGGCCGACCATGTAGCACCCAGATGCTCGAATGAGCAAACACCAAAGTCCTTTGCAGACCAGTTGACGAAAGAATGATTAAATGCTGGTTTAATCATTTATTAAAATAGTGCTCGTCTGAGCATTAGATAATAAAACGTAATTATGGAGAGATGAGGGACCAACCAAGAGGGTATGGAACCGGCCCTTGGTGACATGGGACCAATTGACGGTCATTTGATCAAATTCCAAGATGCTTGGAAGCGTTTGAACCTAATATGAATTATAAGAGATCAAATTAGGTCATAATTATGAAGATATGTGGGACCGGCTTATTGCAAGCCAAAGGGACGACCTTGGTCGGTCAAGGTAGCATGCCCATGTCACGATATTGCTCGTGGCTTAGTTCTAAGAATTTTGATGTTTTCTGGTGCGCGTTTGAGCAATATTTTGGATTTTCAGAAGAGTTTGATCTTGAGTGAAACTCTCAATTTTGCTTGAATGAACAAGTAGGACATTGCTCGTGCGATCAATATTGTAATAATATTAAAATAATAATATTTTAATATCTGCATGAGAAGCCTATATTGCTCATGTGACCATTTTACTTTTGGCTTTTTGCTAGTATGAGAAATATTGGTGAAATATTGAAAAATCAGGGTTTTTGTTCGAACGAAGGAGTTTCATGAGATGAGAGAAGGAATAATAATAAAATAAGGAATAAGAGAGGTTGTGGGATTGGCCACGGCTAAGGGATGGCCGGCCATCTAGTAGGCCCTGTAACACCCCGAGTTCCGGATCAGGGTCAAACTCGTATGGAGATCCGAACTCAAAGCGTTACGGGTCGGAACGAGACTTATGAAAATATTTATTCTTGTTAATTTAATTTTATACCCAAACATAATTGAAACTTTGTTGATGGTGGTTTTTAGTATAGGGCGAAAACTGTAAAAATCTGCCTACCTGACCCAGCATCAGAAGTAGTAGACCTTGATATGTCTATATTCCACAAGGAATTTGAAGAATATATCAGAATCTGATGAGTGCCTATGTCTCTCTTCATATTATATCGAAACTCAAGCTCCTAGATGAATTGTTCACTAGTATAGAGCCTAATGAGTATTTAATCTCCTAGTTGCATTACTCACTACTGCGGAGCCTGTATTTAATGCGTTGTCATCCTGCAAAGGAATAAAGGCCATTTAAAAGTGATGAGTGCATAAACCTCTTCGCTCATAGATGTATTGAACAATTCAATATATTTGTATATATATATAAAATTCACTCAGAATGGTGAAATCCCAAATATCTATGAATTTTATTTTCCACTAGCATTATTCACTAATGCATTGCCGCCTAGTATTTTCCTATGCTATGTTCCCAGCCGAACTCTCAATATTGGCATGGCATGATGATTAATACTCACTCGCAGCGGAGTAGCATGAATCTCCCGAAGTGTCAGTATCGAGACTTGCATGAAAACACTCACGTAGGCTACACCACTCTCTGATAAAGAGATCAGCGTGTTTACACACTTTTTTAATTAAAAGTTAGCGCGATCGAACGCGTTTAAATTTCTTAAGGAAAATCTAGACTGTCCATATCAGTCTTAAAAAACGATCACGGCCACACGATTTGGCCACACAATCGGCGGGCCCACTAACATCTCGACCGATCGGATTCCATCTAGTACACCCGCAACGCCTTTGAACGCTAACCCTAACATGGGTGATCGCGTTGTTGAAAGATGAGATCAAACGAGCTAAAAACGGCAAAAACGGTCTCAAAAACATCACGACCGCCCAACTTAGCTAGCCTAGTTGGACGGATTAGATACTCATTCGAATGATCAAAGAGGTGCTGACGTGTTCACCGTCGACCCAGCTCCATACCTGGTTGATCGAACTTCACATAGCAATCCAAGAGCGCGTCAAACCGGTTGCCCAAAGTAGGGCGATCGCTCGCTCTTTAAACCCTAAATTGAGTCAGCGGCATTACACAACTGCCACAAATCAATCATGGCCGCCCATCTTCGCCAGCCTAGTCGGATGAACTAGATCTAATTTTAGGAGGCCAACGAGATGCTTACACACTCACCAGCAACCCATTTGTGCATTTACCTAATCGTCCTTTCCAAATCAGTGGCAAACGCCACAAATCGTTTGGCTCAATGGTAGGGTGGCCGCACGGCTTCAAACCCTAAAATACAATCAACGGCAGCATACAACTGCCGCAAATCATCTTGGCCGTCCAACTTCGCTATCTTGGTCGGACGGTTTAGATCGGATCCTAGATGTCCAATAGGGTGACGCCGTGATCACCGGCCACCCCTCCTCTACAGGGAACGATTGGCCAAGTCATGACTCGTTCATAGGATCCCCAAACGATCACTCAAAGGTGGCCATTCACGCTACTTGTATGATTCAACGGCAGTCATTAACTGCCGCAAATCGTCTCAGCCACTCAATTTGGCTAGCCGATTTAAGCGGTCCAGATCCAACCTGGATCAACCGATAGGATTTTAGAATGACTACCAGTCGCCACTCTCCTATAGGAACTGATCGGCCACTCCTTGGGATGCGAGCATAGCTCCTACCAACTCCCTGAAAGAGGGTGGCCACGCTCCTTTTAAGACATTCAACTCGCGACTAATTTGGACGAGCACTAAAACAACGATGCTTCCTGCACATCGGTTATTTTTAGCTGCTTGTTTATAATCAATGCTTTATATACATCGATTATAAACAATATTTTATAAATATTGATTTCACAAATAATTTTATTATTTGACCTAAAAGCACTATGTGCTGGTTTTAGCGGCGAGTCTCACGACTTGACCCATTTACTCGAGACATCAAACATGTCACAAACTGGGGGATGCTCATTGGGGTATTGGTCTGGCAGTTTACAACATGCGGCGTGTAGTGCACCCATTACGAGAAAGTGTCAGGAAAGAATGGACGGTTAACAGCAATGAGAGTACACTAACCATATCCTGGATTTAGCAACGCTTCAATTTTGGAGGTTTGCAACGTATATATCCGTTGCAGACTATGTAATGTTATATCCGTTGCGCATTATAAAATCCTGTGCATAAAATAGGTTATTTTGATTTATTAAAAGTAATTAGTTGCGCAACGTTTTGAAACGTATATTAACGTTATACATCTCATGGCATTTATGTAATACATGATATTTTATTGGGCTTTTAGTAGTTATTTTCTTTTTAATTTATGATATATTAACTTATAATTTATCTAATCTCATAACCCTTTTTGTTTTCTCTCTCCGAGGAACGAGACTCGTTTCTCCCTCAGTCTCTCTTTTAACACCCCTCTCGTTTCTCTGAAGAACCAAAACTCGATCTGCTATGATTTCAACCAAAAAACCAAAAATCTAAACAATCTATTCTAAACCGGACATCCTAATCGAGAAATCTAGATCCATACTATAAAGACTTGAAATTTCTTAGAAACCCTAGGAAATTGATGTTCTTCATGAAATCCAAAATCCCAAAAAATCCCAGTCTGATAATCGGTTATGCTTCTAATAACCAAAATTTGGTTGATTCTGACCTACTTTATCATCAGGTATAAACCGTAATTCTAGTTTTGATTATTTTTGATGATGTTATTTGATTTTGACCTAGTTATGTGAATAGTGCCTTACAAAAACGATGGGTTTATTATGGTAGCATTTATTTCGGTAAAGATTTCGCAATTCTGTGTGTGTTATTTGTCTTTTTCCGTAGCTTCAAAGCATGTGTAATTTTTAATTTCAGTTTTGTGAATTCTTAGGTTTAATTTAGTTTGTTTTATTGAAGTTGTTTAAGATTCAGTTTATTCAAAATCATGTATGTGGAAATTGTTTGAAGGTTTTACCATTGTACCTATGTATCACTGCCAACCAAGAGCTCTTGTCACAGCCAGCAAGGAGGAAGGAAAAGTGGCTCGAGTTAGGATGGATTTTGGGTGAAATTACGGGAGTAAATCAGATGAATGAAGGGGCTCTTGTGTTGTTGAATCGATGGCTCTGGTGGTGGTTGTGCAAAAGGGTTAGGACATATTTCAGAAGTTTACAATGAGATGGAGCTGTGACACTAATTCAAGAGAAGAACAAGTTGTAGACAACCAGTTCTAGCTGAAAATACAAGAGAAAAAAAGTGTCTGCACTGGGTAGATTGAGATGAGTTTCAACAGGTGGTAAGTAAGGAAGAGCTGGGTACACAGATGTTTAGAAAATGTGGAGTTTTGATTGAGTTTGGATGTTGGATTTAGCCTTGAACGACAGTGAAAGAAGGATTCTGAAGCTGATTTTTCTGTGACCTATGTGGGTTGTTTGAGAGGAGATTTTGGGTGCTGGCAGGTATATCGAAGATGGGTTATGGCTAAATGTAAGTAATACTACAGCTTTGAGTATGTTGTACTGCACATATTTAAGTTGTATCATATAACATTTGTTCCTAATTTTTCTTCTTCAAAAGTCTCTCTATATGAGTAGTATTATTGCAGGGGAGCCATGGAGAACACCTCTTTTTTTACTTACATGTTAAAATCTAAACGATTTTTTTGTGTGGAAGCTTTATAATAAATTCCTTAGGTAAAGGATGAAGGGAGTGCAAGATGCTCGCAAGTAAAGTAGGATTAAACGATTGGTATTATCCCTGGCTCCACAGTGAAGTTTGGTTACCAGTGATGTGATTATTGCTATTATCTATCTCTGTTTGTTGCTTTGCTTAGCAGTTGGCAGCTATAATGCAGTCATTCCTCAGCACTCAGCAGTTAGGGCCTTGTCTCAATTGCAGTCATTACTTACATGGAGAACACCTCTCTTTTTTTACTTCCCTATGCCGTTTGGTGAAAAAACAAACTCCATTACGGATTACTAAATGCTTAACTCTATGCTCGTATGTTTTTAGATAGCTCGGTTTCACTAGTAGAGTGACAAGATGTGATATCTCAACCTCTCATATAATAGCATTTATTTACTTTGGAAACGTACAGTGTGAATTTCTTTTCTTGATTATGATGGAACCTGAAATTTCTCTTTTGGGTCGGTCGGTTGGTTGGTCCTGTAGGGAGGAGGAGATAAGGAGGATCCATAGGGGATGACCAAGGAAGGTTCTTAGCATTTGATTTTCTGCATATGCAAGTCTTTCATTTAACCACGTCCACTCCAAGTCTATTCACTAATTATTTGGATCAGGTACATTTATAAATGGACGTTATATATCTACGTACGCGACGTCACTATGTTGTGACCTACAGAAATAATTGAATATCCAACCAAATTTGAAATAATTGAACAAGCGGAGTTCTAAGAATTATAAAATACAATTTATATATCTAACTCTAAGCCATTCTCTGCACATCCGTCTGATCAAAGCAAACACTAGAACACCTCTTTTTTTAAGTTGTATCAGAAGGGGTTTCTTACAACACCTTTTTTTTTACATTGCAGGGGAGCCATGGAGAACATGAGTTTGATATAATTATGCTTCCTATTCTTGTTAAATTCGCACTGAATAACGATGGTACTGAAATGAAGCAGTGATGATTCATATAAAACAAAATTCACACTTAAGGATAAATCATGGAATGGCAAACTCCTGGATGTTCTTTAGAAAGTTGAATACGGTTTAAATTGCAATTTTTATTCTTCTTTCATTTGAGTGATCGATTTGCCGCATGTTACTGGAGATAGATACCTATCCCTGGTTCCAGCTGAGTCTGAAGGAAGGTCTAACTGTCTTTCGGGGTAGTTAAATGTTGACCAGTGTAGTAATTGGAATTTTGTTATGGGGTCAGAATGTATCTTTGCTTTCTTTATCAGGCAGATCACAACCATTTTGTTTTTATTGTGATTTTCGACGTAGGAGGATATCTTGCAATGCTTTCTGCTCTTTGTAGTTCGATTTTTATTGGGTCTGAATGTTGCTTGTGTTGTAATTTGATTTGCCTTCTGCTCCTTACTGTGATTTTACTAATACTTCTTATTTCTATTTGCATTACAACATAAGAAATGCATAGCACAAGTTCTAGAGATGCAGCATCACAACAAAACATGTCCATCTCTTCTTCAGTAACACCAAAGATGCGCCTCACATTTGACCAAGGTTTGAAGCCTGTGGGAAATAGTGCTACTAGATTGTCTACTAGAGCAGGAGATATCATAAGAAGTCATGTTCCGATTAAATTTCTCTTAGTCCCAGGTTTGTCACTCTCTTCTTTCAATCTAAGTTTCAACCTTTTTTCCTTAAGCTATAGTTTAGACTCAGGGACACTGAATACAATTGTTCTTCGCAAATATATAGGTGCTTGTGGAGGACATTAACATTGGGTACGAGGGGATCGTGCATACTCAGGTCAGGACACAGAACACTACTGACTGGAAATTTTTCTTGGTAACATGATAATGTAGTATATGGCATGGATATCAAAAGAGCATGTGAACTTGTGTTTGGACGAATTTCTACAAAGCTCAATACAACGCTACATTTCATGGTCTCATTTTCACATGTTTAAATGAATAATTCTACCATCCTAAACTCTTAAAAGTTTTGTTTTCGGTGTTTGCAGAGTGAATTCATGGCTTGGCGCATATCCTGTTGCTGGTAACTTACGTTACTTTAGCTTTCAAATAGTTTGTTTTTTGTTTTTTAAGTTGAAATTAGTCTTATTTTTTTCAAATGGTCTTATTTTTTCTAAACAAAAAATAAGACTAATTTTTTGTTTTCTAGACGTGATGCATCTAGAGCAGAGGATGCTTTTACTCTATCGTACGGCAGTGAACTAGTTGGCATGCTTAGAGACTGGAATGAGGAAGTTCAGTCGTGTCGTAAGTTTCCCCACACTTCACCTCAAGAAAGGTATATTATATAGTTAATCTTTATGTTCAGTTTAGTCGATAAAATTCTTGTTGTCTGCTCATTTACATCTTTGTTCAATTATTCTTTTGATTGTTATTGAATTGCAGCTATTGAGAGTCTATCTATCACTAACAAGTATGATGATGTTGCAGGATCTTGCGTTATAGGGCTCTCTATTAGGTGACTTCTGATTTTGTCAACGGTGCAATTAGTGGTGCTGTTGAGGTTAGTTTTCACAATCATCCCCTGTTCATTTACTCTATTATTCACTAAGGGTAAATTATCAGTTTAAAAGAGTGCATTCTTTATTTAAATTGTAGTTTGGGTTCATGTTTAATTATGATTTTTGGTTGTTTGGACTGAATGTCTACAAAGGTCAATAATGCAGTGATGGTTCATATAAAACGGTTTAAATTGCGTTTTTTTATTCTTCTTTCATTTGAGTGATCGATTTGCAGCCATGTTGGTGGAGATAAATACATATTCCTGTGTGACTAAAGCTTTAACAGAACCCCCTTTTTCAGACCTCCTTCTCTACCTTGATCTCTAACATAGATTTTCTTTTTTGTTACTTCCTAGTTCCCTTGATGTTCATTCTTGTTGCTTTTCAGGTTGCTTTTGATGATGCTAGACAGAGTTGAATGCTTGTTTACTTTTGTTAAGGTTAGATTTCATAGTCATCCCCTGTTCATAACTCTATTATTCACTAAGGATAAATCATCAGTTTAAAGAGTTCCTTCATTATTTACAATGTAGTTTGGTTTAATGTTCAATTATTATTTTTGGTTGTTTGGATTGAATTAATTTGAAGGTCGTTCAACACTACATTACATTGTCTCATTTTCACCTGTTTAAATGAATACTGCTACCATCCTAATCTTTCAAACGTTTTGTTTCAGGTGTTTGCAGTGCGCATGGGTGAGCTATCCTTGTTAAGGATGCAGTCAGAAAGGGAAGCTGTACTTTTCAAGTTTCTCTCTAATTTCTGTTTGTTCTGATTCGTGCAATTATGCTTCCCTTTCTTGTTAAATGCACACTGAATAATTGTTCTTGATCGATTTATTATATTGAGGTTCCTTCCTAAATTGGGTCTTCTAGTTCATCTAGAATGGTATATGCATGCAGGTGCATAATCAATTTATATTCAGGTGCAAAAATCTGCCGGAACTTCAGCCGGCGGTTTCTTTTTTGTGACCTGAAAATTAGTTTGCAACGGATATAAAAGTGAAAAAACATCCGTTTCACAAATCACCTGAAATAACAACGGATATAACTGCTCCAAACAAATAAACCGCTGACAGAAAACCAAAATGGGACCCACAAAAGTGTTATTTTATTAATAAAAACCGTTGCACAATTTACTATATACGTTGCACAATTAGGAAAATAAAAAGTTGCACCAACAATTGTGCAACGTTTATATGGGTTGCTAAAATTCATTTGAGCAACAGATAAATTATGTTGCACATCTAAGTGCAACGCCGTTTTACCAACACTTATCACCGTTGCACAAATTATGCGCAACGTTTATAAACGTCACAAAAAGCCTATTTTGGTGAAGTGGTAGTGGGTGAAAGTGTGACCAGTTTTTCCTCATAATGGAAACGTGGTGATCACCACTTTTTACACAACCCCACCTCTCCATTGCTTAATCACCTCCAATTCCTACGAGATCAGGGTGTGCTCGAACATGACTTGTATAAATAGGATTTTAACCTATTTCAAGCACAACACAAGTATCCAGAAAACACCAAGAACTTATAGCTTACATTCTGCAAGCCAGTTCCATATTCTGATACAAGTCATAAAACAGCCACACCTTCAAAATTCAATATTTTTGATCTCAACACCTTCTTCGCTTCCCCCCTAAGATCAACCATTCTCCTTCACTTTGTGACCGAAGCAAGACTGGAACGGCCATTTCTTGGTTTAGGCCAGGATTGTACAAATTGATCTCTCGAATCTAAAGTACTCCCATGCAGTGCATTTGTTTAGGGTTTGAATTCGTTTCTCATCAACACACCCAAATTTACCAAAATCAGCAGAATCAGTTTTTACCCCAAAACAACTGGCGACCACAGTGGGAGATTAATCTCTCGGTTGCAAAAAATCATTTTCCCTATTCCATTTTCAATTTCCTAAAATTTTCAAGATGGTTGATCTTAGGAATGGTTCAGAAACCCTCAATCCCAATTTTACTTCTCCTAGCACGGACAATACTTCACATGTTATTCCTGAATCCGTTCTTTCATTCAAAACTCTTGTCGAGGCTATGAAGTCTCAATATTTAACAACTATTCACGATTTGATGAAGATCCTGAATGATATTGTCAAGAATCAAGCTACTATTGTCAAGACGCAGGACGAAGTATTTACGCTTTTGAAATTCCTCACGGATCAACTATCAAAGGAACCAACACGTATTCATTCTGGAGGAAACGCTATCAACAATTCATTTAGGATCAATACTGATGGAAGTAGTCCTTCTTCCAAGATTCACATTCCTGTTCCTGGTGAGGAAGATGAAGCCTATGGTCACGTTGAATGGAAGGGTAGCCACCAACCTAATCAAGAGATGTTTCCTCAGAAAGAAGACTCGTGGGATTCATCACGTTCTCATTAAAGTCCTTGCAATGAAAAGGTGATTTCATTATATACATCCTTCTTAGAAAATATCAATTCCCATATTGCATCAGAATCTGCTAAGAGATCCGCTGCTTCTTTACTCAATCGATCCGAACCGTCCCAGAATGAAGAACCTCGTAGAGATGTTCAGGAAAGTAGGCGTCCTTCCAATAAAAGATCCAATCTCCAGTCAATCACTAGTGAGAGTGGAAAGAGAAGGCATATGGGGAACGACTATCAACAACCCAAACATAAGGTACCAGCGCAGCAGATAACTCAAACCCAAAAAACTGCGACTAAGACGCCTGCACAGCAACAAGAAACTGAAGAGGCTGCTCTAATCTTCCCATGTCCAATTGAGGAGATAATCGAACTCCTAGAAGTGTGGAATCAAGATGGCGTCATCAAACTACCTCTTACCCGACGTCCTCCAATCGAAGAATAAATGGCAAATCCCAAATATTGCCGTTACCATAGGTTCATCAATCACCCCACCAATGATTGCAACAAATTGAAGCGCATTTTCAAAGAGAAGGTGGATGCAGGAGAACTTCAACTAAGCACTGAGGGAGACCACAGAGATCCTATTCCCATCAGGAGCTGCATGATTTCTGGGGACTCCGTCCATAAAACTGTACAGTCCACGATGGAGCATTTATGTGAGATTCTATATTACTCCAAAGCGCAGCATCAAGACATATTTGCAGCCCTCAACCGTGTCGTATCAGGCAAGCAACAATAGGCGAGCTTCCTCCAGGGAATCAGAGAGGAGCTGCTTCACCAAAAATAAAAGAGGGGAAATTATAGGAGGAGAAATAAAACTCACGTATGTAAGTTATATGAAAGGAAGAAACTCATCCTTTGGGTCATAACGGCCGATCAAAGCCTTTTAAGGTTCGTGGTCATGGCTAGCGTCACCGCCTATGCTCACCTAAAGCTCATGGACGTAGCTACCACTACTTATGCTTCTTCGCTCATCCAAGATTCATGGTCGTGGTTACCAAAGCCTATGATCACCATCACCACGCCTCTCCATGTCGTGCCTGTAGCCACCACTCGTCCCTGCCAAGATTTGTGCCTTAATCACCGCTCCTCCTTGTCAAGGATCGTGACCTTAGCCGTCCAAGCTCCAACCAACCTGTTTTGTTCCCACGAAAACAGAGTCTCTTTTGATCACAGTTGCTGCCAAGAACCATTGCTGCTTGTTTGTTGATACCATCCAGAGCTTCACCATAACGACAACAACTACGGATAAATGTAATCCAAACTTCTGCATATTTTATTTTCCCACCAGAGGAAGTAATAGAGTCACCAGTACGGAGGCAATATGGTGATATCTTTATTATGGTAAACCCACCGACCATACAATATAGAATCACGTAAACCACACTTGGGGACTGAGGCTCAACACGAAATCCCTTCACTGTCAAGGACCTCTTCAACTTAGAAGAGACGGTCAACCAAGAAATCGTGACATAGTCACCACTCTTCAAAGATGTAAAGCGAGGATATCATCACCCCCCTGTTTGGAAGGCATGTGACCAACAAGCAGTATTTGGCTCAGCCATCCATAAGCGTTGTTGTCAGTGAAGAATCAAAGAGGAAAGTCATGCCTCAGCAAACCACACATACCAACCGCATCATGTCTGCCACATCACCTACTCATAACTCAGTGCCGCCTACCCAAGACCTGCACGAAGCTGCGCATCAACAACCACACCGCCGACAAAGTCAGATTCGGTGTTTCTAGATTTCCAGTTTCCTATAGAAGGGGTGCATGGGATGCCAAAAGTTTGGATACAATACATATCTATCAAGTGCGACTCCTGCCCGTTGATCAACAAGTGACGAATCCAAAAGATTGTCGCCTTCGTCAGTTCGTCAACCACTTTACCAGCAAATGCAATGGAAGTACATCTTTCAGGAGAAAATAGGCTCAGGATAATTACACCTGGGGACTGCCAGCACAGGATGCCTCCACGTCCCTCAACCAAGTTATTTCTGATATCAGTATCATCACTATCAAAGATTTACAAGCCGTAGGAATTTCTCAACATGAAGCCGTACACGTGCATCAAAGACTCCAAAAGTACGCCGCAGAGATATTTTCACATATCCGGCCACACCATCGGATCTAACACGCATCTACAACTACTTGCAAGAACACATTGTATTCCCAAGCCGGCTCAAAAAGTACAGCTCTAGTAACCAAACAGAAGTGTAACTGGGACTGCTCATTGCATCCCATTCCATACAACAATCCAAGATTGAGAAGATGGTTCAAAGGATGTCGAAGTCCTTGAAGACTTGATAGCATCACGAACGCCTCTCCTCGTCTACTTCACCCAACGGCTCCGTAAGATTTTAACCATACAAGCATCCACAACATATCATTATCACAATCAGAAGGGAAAGAATAAGCTTGTAAGCTAAAGTGCCAGAATAAACATAATTTTATTCCGGTCAATGCTTAGGAGTTTAAAGAACATTTTAATTGCGGCTCAGCATTCCAGGAACCAAACAACTTAAAGTCAAGGACGGATCAACAACGCAGCTACACCCTCCAAGATTGGCCCTAACATGATCATTGCCGAAAATATATTTCATCCATCTCTCCCAGGAGTGCAATGGAGTTTGGTAAATTTTGAAATCCACTGGAGAGGTTAGATACTCATTCTTCTGGAGATAGAACCTTATTACACACTCTGGAGAAGATCGATGGTATTGTTTGCTACATGCGCAAAAGAGAAAAGAGCACCTACCTTGAGTTCTCCTGGCTCGCCTTGCTGCTAATTATAACTATTGGAGATTGGTTTGTTGCTATTGATGCTTGCTCTGCCACTGCTAACAAGGAACGTCATTCACACCGAGCTAAATATCCAAGTTTGATCAACTACTCATGGATATTACACTCACAGCTAAAATCCGAAGACAAGATGAACTTACCTTGCTACTGACGATTGGCACACTTGTGAAGGAGCTTCTGATAGTGACGAAGAGGAGCCGGCTGCTGCAGGCGAAAGCACGGAGTCGGACGAGCTAAAAAAACAGAAGAGGGTCGATACCCCTTTTCATACGAATGGAGTTTCTAGAGTTCGAACAGAAGAAGTATTCCTTCTTGCCCCATGAACGGGAGTAGATGGCTGGGCGCACCGCACTCATACCCATAACTGAGCTAGCAACACGCTACTACGAAGGCCACTGGCTGCGTGATCCTGCTGCTGAAGGCCGATTAAAATTTTCCTGGTAATATTTACCTGCTTCGTCTTTTCGATTTTAAATTCGTCTGTCACCATGTAGTGCTAAGCATGGGACTTAATATTGATGGTGGTTTTTAGTATAGGGCGAAAACTGTAAAAATCTGCCTACCTAACCCAGCATCAGAAGTAGTAGACCTTGATATGTCTATATTCCGCAAGGAATTTGAAGAATATGTCAGAATCTGATGAGTGCCTATGTCTCTCTTCATATTATATCGAAACTCAAGCTCCTAGATGAATTGTTCACTAGTATAGATCCTAATGAGTATTTAAGCTCCTAGTTGCATTACTCACTAATGCCGGATCTTGTATTTAATGCGCTGTCATCCTGCAAAGGAATAAAGGCCATTTAAAAGTGATGAGTGCATAAACCGGCGGGGCCACTAACATCCCGACCGATCGGATTCCATCTAGTACACCCACAATGCCTTTGAATGCTAACCCTAACATGGGTGATCGCGTTGTTGAAAGATGAGCTCAAACGAGCTAAGACCAGCAAAAACGGTCTCAAAAACATCACGACCACCCAACTTAGCTAGCCTAGTTGGACTTCTTAGATACTCCTTTGAATTATGAAAGAGGTGCTGACGCGTTCACCGTCGACCCATCTCCATACCTGGTTGATCGACTTCACATAGCAATCCAAGAGCGCGTCAAACCGTTTGCCCAAAGTAGGGCGATCGCGCGCTCTTTAAACCCTAAATTGAGTTAGCGGCATTACACAACTTCCACAAATCAATCATGGCCGCCCATCTTCGCCAGCCTAGTCGGACGACCTAGATCTAATTTCAGGAGGCCAACGAGATGCTTGCACACTCACCAGCAACCCATCTGTGCATATACCTAATCGGCCTGTCCAAATCAGTGGCAAACGCCACAAATCGTTTGGCTCAATGGTAGGGTGGCCGCACGGCTTCAAACCCTAATACAATCAACGAAAGCATACAACTGCCGCAAATCATCTCGTCCGTCCAACTTCGCTAGCTTGGTTGGACGATTTAGATCGGATTCTAGATGGCCAACAGGGTGACGCCGTGATCATCGGCCACCCCTCATCCACAGGGAACGATCGGCCAAGTCATGACTCGTTCATAGGATCCCCAAACGATCACTCAAAGGTGGCCATTCACGCTACTTGTATGATTCAACATCAGCCATTAACTGCCGCAAATCGTCTCAGCCACTCAACTTGGCTAGCCGATTTAAGCGGTCCAGATCCAACCTGGATCAACTGATAAGATTTTAGAATGACTACCAGTCTCCACTCTCCTATAGGAACTGATCGGACACTCCTTGGGATGCGAGCATAGCTCCTACCAACTCCCTGAAAGAGGGTGGTCACGCTCCTTTTAAGACATTCAACTCGCGACTAATTTGGACGAGCTCTAAAACAACGATGCTTCCTGCACATCGGTTATTTTTAGATGCTTGTTTAAAAGCGATGCTTTATATACATCGATTATAAACAATATTTTATAAATATTGATTTCACAAATAATTTTATTATTTGACCTAAAAGCACTATGTGCTGCTTTTAGCGGCGAGTCTCACGACTTGACCCATTTACTCGAGACATCAAACATGTCACAAACTGGGGGATGCTCATTGGGGTATTGGTATGGCGGTTTACAGCGTGCAACGCGCCCATTACGAGAAAGTGTCAGGAAAAAACGGACGGTTAACAACAATGAGAGTATGACCAGTTTTCCCTCATAATGGAAACATGGTGATCACCACTTTTTACACAACCCCACCTCTCCACTGCTTAATCACCTCCAATTCCTACGAGATCATGGTGTGCTCGAACATGACTTGTATAAATAGGATTTCAACCTATTTCAAACACAACACAAGTGTTATCAACACAAGTATCCAGAAAACACCAAGAACTGATAGCTTACATTCTGCAAGCCAGTTCCATATTCTGATACAAGTCATAAAAAAGCAACACCTTCAAAATTCAATATTTTTGATATCAACACCTTCTTCGCTTCCCTCCCTAAGATCAACCATTCTCCTTCACTTTGTGACCGAAGCAAGACTGGAACGGCCATTTCTTGGTTTAGGCTAGGATTGTACAGATTGATCTCTCGAATCTAAAGTACTCCTGTGCAGTGCATTTGTTTAGGGTTTGAATTCGTTTCTCATCAACAAACCCAAATTTACCAAAATCAGCAGAATCAGTTTTTACCCCAAAACAAACTTTTATACATGAATTGAAACATATGAATACATTAAACATCGTTAAAAACATTTTCAACTAAACATTTTTTTAAATTCATTTTACACTTCAACCAATACAAGAAAATAATGCAATCATTAAGCAACTCATTTCTAGCTTCCACTTCCAACTTCCATAAATCTGCAAGGAATGTCAATTGGGGTGAGATGACAGCTCAATAAGATGCATTCACTTTCTCAAAACATATGAAAACATGCCAACCAATCAAAGAGAATATGTACAACAAGAGTACATGGTGCAACTTCAAGGATTTAATTATATATATGTTCATCAACTAAGCTCAAAATCTATCAAATCCTCTTAAATGCACGAGTATCCTCGGTTCGTGCCCCGCCTATCCGTGTATCCTCGGCACGGGACCGCCAACCTCACTTTCACGAGTATCCTTGGGTCGTGCCCCACCTATCCGTATATCCTCGGTATGGGCACCGCCATTCAAAAAAGTATATCCATTCATTTAAAAATTCACACTACCGTTGCACGAGTATCCTTGGGTCGTTCCCCACCTATCCGTATATCCTCGGTACGGGCACCGCCATCCAAACAAGCACATCTAATTATTTATAAAATGATTTTATCATACAATATACATCATGATATTCCAAACCACTTCATCAAAAAATTATAAGGTCACAACCCAACTAACAATGTAATTCTTTAAAACGTTTAATCAAACATACTAACTACCGAATTTTATTTTATAGGTTTTATATTGATAACTTAATCTGATCGTCTTCATATTTTAGATGAACATTCCTGACATATTTATTTATAACATACCCAAATCTTAGAGAAAACTAACGGTATAAACGAAATATATGAATTTTACAAAGTGAACATAAAATTAGTCAGATTACATGTTATTACCAAACAATTCATGATAAATTCATAATAACCTAAAATTGAGAAAATCCAAAGCAAAACGAAAGATATCATACATGGCTACAATTTTCGTCAAGATTACAAATCATTATAAAATCATTAAAAAAAATTAAACACACCAAAACCATATCAAAGTGAAACTTTCCAGAATTTCAGAAACAATCACCCAAATTCAAACAAACATTCAACGGTGAATTTACGGTGGATTATTCTAAAATTTTAACCAATGATACCCAATCATGTTATTTATCAATAGAACAAGCCCGATCATCAATCAGATATAGTTAGTTATGTGAATAAATTTCTGAAACATAACAATACAAAATCATACGAGAAAACACACGAAGAAAAACACCAAAAGAGAAAGGGTCTAGCATTCTACCTTAATTTCATTAAGCCTCTACTGATTTTCTTAATCATTCTTCTCCAAAAATCTCTAACTTCATCTTCCTCTCCTAGCTTTATCTCTAATTTATGTTTGTAACTCCTATTTCTTTTCTCCCTCTTTCCATTAGCGGTGTTGGGTCTGGCAGTGAGGCCAGTCCAACTGGATGGGTTCGGGCCTGGGTCCGGCTTTCGCGTATCAAAAAAAACAAAAAACAAAAAAACTACTCTTAATAATAATAATACATTATATTTATTATTTCCTTATTTCTTTTTATTTGTCTTTTCATTTTCTATTAATCAAAATGTTTATTTTATTATTTATTAGCTATTCTATTTCCACCCTAACTTGTAGCCTTTCTAGTTCAAACAACCTAGCTAGGCTAAGGCAAAGGAAACAACATAAACCACATGGTTAGCTAATTTGGGTACAACCCGAACCGAAACCGTAACCAAAATACCAGGTATTACATTCTATTAAGTACACTCGCACCATTTACTCCGGGCTTATTCGGTGGTGGCTCAGATGCCCGTACGTTGAATATTTATTACTAACCCATGGAATTCTGCTGGGAAAAGCCATGAATTGAAGTAACGAAATATTATGCAGAACGTAGAACATTTTCTAGGAATTCAATTGATGAATCTTACGACTAGAAATAATTAATTGATGGCTCTATACTAGCAGGCTGATCGCTGTCGTATGCGTCAAACATAATTCACTTTCTTACTCAAAAAAATATAAATGAAGTATAAGGTAAGGAAGAGTTCGTTTCCACAGAGAGGCAATTGTTGTTATAAAATTCTAGTTTCTTAGTAACCAAAGGGGGGATTTCTGATTTTTATGCAAGAAATAAAAGTAAATTAAAAGCAAAGTAAATTGGAGAAATTAATCAATGAGAGAAAGATATTGGTCAAGGAATTCATCTTCAATCTTAAACATGTGCTTGCATACATGATTAGAATTACGATTTAATCTCTTTTATTATCAAAAGCCTAGAGTATCAAGAGAGCAAGATATTCCATTAATTTCCTAAGTTCATCAACACACACATTAGAGCTGCGTATGTGAATTCTACCTAAAGAATAACCTAACGCCTTGCGCTAATTAAGTTCAAATCCTAGGAGCATTAAGTTTCAGAAATAGGCTAATCAATGCAATTGTCATACATTGCGCATGACAATTCAGACAA
This sequence comes from Papaver atlanticum, assembly GCA_023531105.1. Classification (NCBI taxonomy): domain Eukaryota; kingdom Viridiplantae; phylum Streptophyta; class Magnoliopsida; order Ranunculales; family Papaveraceae; genus Papaver; species Papaver atlanticum. Next base: position 7,357,757 of record JAJJMB010005149.1, on the reverse strand, counting down.
GGGTCAAACTCTACATATGATCACGAGAGTGTATCACTACAAACCGTAATCATATCATGCTACTAGTATTCGGGGTTATCACTCGATGAAAAACCCTAAAATAGCTATGGACAAGGATGCAAGTTCAATTAATTGGCCACTTAACTAACCAAACATCTATATCCTATCACAATACATCAATCATGTGATTATTAAAAACGGTAGAAGTTTGAACGATAATCAAGAGAGAAAACGAATGCATTAATCAACCACAAGTTATAGATATAAGACTACATCCTTAACCAATAATATAAGACTTAGCTACTCATAGCTATGGAGTTCATCACAATAATAATAATGAATAGAGAAGATGAAACAAAAGCAAACCCTAGTAGCGGCTATCTCCAAAAGCTCCAAGTAGAATACGTGATTCCCAAAAGAAGTAGAAGTCTTCCCTTTTGTATGTTTCCAAAACTAGGTCAAGTATTCAATACCCAAGTCCAAATAGTCCACCAAGCCCACATAAAGAAATACCCATGTAGAATTCTGCCAAAATATCTCGCCGGCAAACTGGGTTCACCGCCGGAAGTATGACGGAAATTTACCGGAAATAAGCTCAGGTGACCAGCAAAGTCCACCCAGTTACCGGTCAAACGGGTCAAATCGGTCAGGTCAACCGAGTCAATTGACTAACTCAGTTAGATCATGAGTCAGAACCGAGTCATCTATTCAGCTGAGCTAACTGGGATGACTTGGTTGAGTTGCCATGGCATAAGCCATTCGCACTGGCCATGACTAATGCTGCGCCATCATTGCTTCCTTTGGCCAATTCTGTTCCAGCCAACACACTTCACTGTAATCTCCCGAGTCTTGCAGCACACAACCAAGACCAACAGCAATAAAGACATCCTGCTTCTTCTTAGCTTCAATTTCTCTGCTCCAGCTGCAATTTCTCATCCATGGCAACACACAACACCCTGCGAACTCCATTCCAGCACTGTTGACTGCATCTTCTGTAGCTTACAACCACCAACAAAGCCCATCGACAGTTCATTCGCACCATGACCAGTGCTCAATTCAGATCCTTCTCCCTGCAACAGCATATCACAGACAACCATTTCATTACCACCAGGTCATGGCATCAACGCCATCTGCATCTCCTTGAGATTAACCAAAAATCCTCCATCAACATCATTTCTTCTATCCCCTGAACAATAAAACCCATCAACACAGCAGACCCAACTTCTTCTCAAAACGAAATCAAACAAATACCCATCAAAATCAAGGCTGTAACCACCACCAATTCCATTTTCAGATCAAAAGCCGCAACGGTTTCATCCATTGCATTACACTCTGCAACACCCATTTCATGTAGCTTCACAACTGCAATTTCTCAGCTCCATTGAACCAAAAGCAACAGCATCACCATCTCCCTGCTCTTACCTATCTCTGTAATTCTCAAGAACCCATTCTTCTTATCAGCTGAATCAACTTATTTCTTCCATTTTCTCCCTGAACCCATGACAGCCACAGAACTTCGATTTCTCCGTCTCTATCAAATTAACCATCTCTGCCATTAACATAACCTTCGAATTAAACCCAATTTCATAATAAATCAATAACCCCCAATTTCTGCTCAAACCCTAACTCAACATCATCACACAGAAATTGTATCTTCGAATCTGCTGGATAATCTTCACCACTGATAACTCAAATTCAACCCTAGGTGTCAGCAGAAACACCCATCTCTAGCTGTTATTCTCGATTAATTCTTTAGCCACAGCTCCAATTTCTCAATCTCTCCTGAATTTCATCTCCCTATCTTCTCTTATAGCATCAGCTTCTTCCTCAATCAAATCTGGTTTCTTCAACAGAAACATCACTTCAAATGTTCACCCAAATCTGCATCTGAATCTTCACTCATCTGTGTTCTTCTTTTGAATTTCATCGATCCCATTTCTCCATCGAGATCTCTTTTTGACAGCAGCCGTTTTCTCTCTGCTCTAGTGTTGAGAAGATAATGATTGAGAAATAATCCCCACAGAATTCCAGGGTTTTGGTAATGAGCAACACTGATATAGGCACCAGCTTTCGGATGAGGGCCACACATTGATATTTGGCTTGTCAGTTTCAGCAAACTGACTGCCTAGTCTGTTTCTTTGCTCAACTGTCAGTTGCGGGGAACTGATAGCTCATTCTCCGCTTGCGACTTGATCTTTTTGCTCTTTACGCTCCAAATGGACGTTTTCTCCTTCTTTTGATCCAAATGACTCCAAAGTACCTAAATACTCAAAAGTAAACATAAGATACATATTTTACAAGAGAAATAGCAAAGAAAGCATAAACAATAAATAAATATCAAGGTGTTTACAACACCTATCACAGGCAAGCTGTCTAGGAGCATTATAATTATTCGAAAATCGAGGTATGAGCTAGTAGAAGCGCCATACTCGTTCTGAATGTTTATTCTGTATAATCAGGGAACATTGAGACATCCCGAGAACGTTATTGCTGTATACTAGTGGTTAATACATCTAGGAGCCGTCCAATCATTTTCGATTTTATACAGAAGTGATTACTGAAATTGCTCAGTATTGATGAAATATACGAAATAGCTCAGTTGAGAGACTTTAATAACTTTATATTCATATATGCTCAGAGAGGTAATACACTCAATCATAGGTTCTTATGGATGTTCTGAGAGGCAATACACTCAGTCAGAGATCATCGTGGCATGAGCTTTCATGCTTAAACGAGAGACATGAGTCTTAATACTCGTCTGATTACTGGATCAGGAATATGTAAGGTTATGATTTTACGATTTTAGCCTTTGCCAAAATCGACCATCAATATTAAGTCCCCTGCTTAGTGAGGGACAATCATGTTCCTCATTCAGCAGTGGATGGTGATTTTTTAGCCATAGACGAAATAAGTAATTGAACTTAGTTGTAAAAAGAATGTTACTTGATTTTCGATTTGCTCCAATGATGTCGCGTACGAGCGAGATGTTGCTTGAATGAAGATCCAAGTAGCATGATAGAGCATCGTCTAACGAGCATAAATTGGTGTGGCACTGCTGATTTGGGTGGTGGAGCGCTCAATCTTGATCGGTTTAGCATATGGTCCCGGCCAAAGAAAGGAAATCCTTGTGGATTTGGGTTTTGGAAATAAAATTTGATATAAAAGGGATAAACACCTTTTTTTTAATTATTTCTCCCAACTACCGACCACCACCTTCATCTCTTCATCCCTTTCACGTCCGAGCAGCAGAGGGGAAAGCAAAAAATTTGCCGGAGCCGCCGTCCGACCGTCGCCGGCACCGGCCAGGTACGTGATTTTTGTTGTAGTTGTTGTTTCACGAGTTTTTCATGATATGTTCATGTTAAAAAATTATATATACATATGCATATATATGCGTGAGTTTTTTTTCTTCCACAAAACCCTTGTTTTAGGAACGGACGTTCGTTTATTAGTTTGTTTAAGAAACGAACAATAATCCCTGACATAGGAGAGACTTTTTTTGGAAATAGACCTGCGTCTAGTGATAAAAAATTTGTTTATGAGCTTTCATGAAAACCAAAATTTTATTTTGATGTGTGAATTTTCACAAAATTGGAATAAACCCTCGTTTCGAAGACGAATGCTCATACGAGGGAAAAGTTTTTATTTTTTTATCAAAAATACGTGACATATTCACGATTTTTTTTTATTTACGTGAGTTTGCTCACGTCAATTTTTTTATTTTAAAGAAATACGTGAGTAATTCATGTTTTTTTAAAAAAAATCAAAAAATGGATTTTGAAGAATCATTAAAAGTAGACAATTATTTATGATGAAATACTGTCTTTGCGTGAGCTTTCACAATTCGATAGTGGATATTCACACAATGAAAAATTAGTGGATGTTCACACAGTGAAAACTATGTTCACGGTTTTATGAAAAATCAAGTTTTGATTTTTTGAATAATGAGTTTTGCTCGTGTTTTCAGGTTCGAAGAAACAAGCAAGTTTTGAAGTATTAACTCTTATATCACAATCACAACTATTAGTGGAATCGTAAACATGTAAGAGTTGGAAAGTTACCATTTTTTAGATGTTGATGTGAGCATCCTTATTATTTCGTTGTGCTTTAATTCCACTGCTTTGATGAAATTTGCACCTACGAATACGAATGGCATACTGAAGTAGAAATGTTGTATGTATGTCGCAACTACTTTGTAGAGATGTCGAACGATGGTTATGAGACTCCTTTAATTGACGAAGAGGAAGAAGCGGTGACTAAGAGTACTCCAAACACGGATGACACTGCTTCAATCGATGAAGAGGAAGAATCAGTGATCAAGAATACTCCAAACGCGAATGACGAATTTTTTGTAGTTCAATATAGATGATGTCTCTTTGGTGAGTTGTTAGCGCTTCTTCAACCATGACTTTTTCTTGTCCGCTTAATTAGGATAAACAAATATATTTGTTAATTAATTTCAGAGTTTTTCTCCATCAAGCATTGACGGTCTTCGACTCGTTCCTGGGCAAGCAACTCATGAATCCAGTACCACCGATGAGGAAGCAATTGATGTAAGTAATTTCTTTGTACGATCAATTATGGTATTTCTCGAATGAGGTAGTAATGATCATTGTTGATATACGTAGGAAGAGATTACCATGTAAAATGAAAGCGCTGATGATGCCCATTCGTCTTCGGAAGATGGTGTTGAAGAAAATTCAAAAGAGGCGGAACCGAATGAAGGTAATAACGCTCATAATGGTGACGCCGGTAATATCGACCCCTCAAATAATTTAGAAACCACTCAAGTAAGTGTCCATCTTGTACTTTCTTCATAGAAGTATAAAATTGCTGATTTGTGAATGATTGAATGCAAATCCATGTGAATAAATGAGATGTTTTGCCGAAATACGTCACCAAAAAATTCAGAATTCATCCTTTTGGTAAAAACGCTGTAGAATCTTCATCCGACATCAGATTTTCGCGATCTACCCCAGTTTTCTTATGCCCAAAAAATTTCCCAGCTCTATCAAATAATATTTTTGAGTTTTGAGCATGTTTAGGGGTTGAAATTGATGAAACAGTAAATTTCCAGGAAGTTTTCAGAAAGTTTTCAGCTGTCATGTTGCTCGATGTTTTGGCCACATCTTTTTGCTAGTTTATATAATTTCTATGAATTTTAGATATGTTGTAGAGGACATACATACGAAGAGAATGGTATATGACTAAACCTTAGATTCCTTAACAATTTCTCCCAGCTCGCTTCTTTGCGCGGGGAATGTAAAACTGTCTCAGACGAACTTGCTGTAAAACGTCTTTCTTGTATCTTTACACCACTTGCTTGTGTCTTGGATGTATAATGAAGAACTTAGATAGTGTTAGTTCACTTACATGCTGGATTTTATGATTGCTATTTGAATTCCATGATTGAAGCACTCTTACTCATATATTTTCCCTATTATGTGCGAAACAATGATGTTGAGGATAACGGAGCAAATATTGATGATACAAGAAACGTTGTGGATCAAAGTGGTGATGCAATCATCTCTACACCTCGAGATCGTGAGGATATTATTACCGAAGCTATTGAAGAGACTGAAGTTCAAGTCACCATTGCTTCAGGAATATGAGAGATAACAGAAACTGTTCCCACGATTGAGACTCGTATAGTGGTTCACAAATACCCTAATACAGGGGTTTCCCTCGTTCCTCCATTCAGCGAGCAACTCACATATCATGAACTAGTTGGTGGATTCAGCGTCCCCATTGGATATGCTAGTTTATATCAGAAAATATAGGAACAGTATAGTCACACCGTTGTCACCAAAGATCCCAATCGCGTTTATTTCTTTATAATGCAGGTAGTAGCCATCTTGCGTGTTATATATGATATTCGAACCAGAGCTAGAATACCAACGATGTACTCTTTGATTGGGAGTACAACTTGGACAATTCTGAGAAACTTTGTTTCAATGTGGGATGGGTTAGTGAGAGAATTAAAGAAACAGTCGAGAAGAATGTACCCTTGACAAATTATGCTGTGATGGAGAAGGAGGCTAAGATCGCCCAGTTGATTGAAGAATTGGAGAAAGCATCCTTAAGAGACCTGAAGATTGCAGAGGAGCAGAAATCTTACTTTGCTGATTTCCTTTAGTTTCCTTTTCATGATTCCTTGAACCTTGAACTTCTGAGAGACGAGGGGTTTTATTTTGGTTTTGATTTTGATTGATTTTGGATAAGTAGATGATTGAGGATTTTCTTTTGGATTTGATACAGATTTTCTTAAAGTAAACAGAACTTTGATTAATTACTGAATTCAAATACTGAATGCAAGTATTGCAAACATTTTGGAGGAATTGAAACACGGTGAAAGAAAATCTTAAAAGCCAAATTCAGATGTCTTGGGTGTTCGTGTCTTGAACCCCAATACCTCAAACGTCCAATATTTCAGGCATCAAACGCCAAGTCTCGTGTATTATTGCCACGTTCGCTTTGCCATCCATGATGACTAATTTGTAATATCCTCTAGCAACAGACTTAGATATCATGAAAGGTCCTTCCCAGTTGGAGTTCCTTGTAGAATGGAGATTGCGTTTAGTTGCTTTGAGAACTAAATCTCCTTCATGAAACTTGTTAGGCTTGATTGTTCATGCTCTGAATATCTTCTGCCGGTTCAGAATTCCTCTTACAATGGGATTCCATGTTTGTGGAGCTTTCCAATATTGCGGCACATGTGGACACTCGTGCAAAGGAGAATATCCAGGATATTGCTCGTTGTGTTTGGACATTATTTCATTAAGGAATGTTTCAGTGAGATGCTCAATCCGGATAGGTTCCGGATTTAACCACTTAGTAAAATATAGTTGTGGTGAAGCTACCCATTCATAACGTCTTGCAATGGCAGAGTTACTAATATGATTGAGTCCTCGGACTAGGAGAGCATGTTTGAAAATAGATGACATGGACGTATGAGGAGGAATGAGACTTTCCTGAGTACAGAATCTCCTGATAAATTCTAGCGCATCTTATTCGAGTTCTTGTTTCAACTCCATCAGAGTTTGGAATTGCTCCAAATGCTTTGTTGATGGAACATCCGTTGAATCTTTTGAATTAGAGCTTTCTTCTTCTGAGAGGGGTGTAGGCGCCTCATCAGCAGTCATCTTT
>JAJJMB010005149.1:6969727-7340815 GCA_023531105.1 Papaver atlanticum | reverse complement strand
AACACCTACAAAGGGATAAAATACCAAAATTAGTACAAAAATGGGTACTAACAATATACACAATAGAGATGAAAATAGACACATAAATGCGTCTATCATGACTCAACCTTATATTCCTTACCATTTGCACCCAGCTCGCTTCTTTGCGCGGGGCTATGTAAAACTGTCTCAGACAGACTTGCTGTAAAACGTCTTTCTTGTATCTTTACACCACTTGCTTGTGTCTTGGATGTATAATAAAGAACTTAGATAGTGTTAGTTCACTTACATACTGGATTTTATGATTGATATTTGAATTCCATGATTGAAGCACTCTGACTCATATATTTTCCCTATTAGGTGCGAAACAATGATGTTGAGGATAACAGAGCTAATATTGATGATACAAGCAAAGTTGTGGATCAAAGTGGTAATGCAATCATCTCTACACCCTAATATAGGGGTTGCCCTCGTTCCTCCATTCAGAGATCCACTCCCATATCATGAACTAGTTGGTGGATTCAACGTCCCCATTGGATATGCTAGTTTATATCAGAAAATATAGGAACAGTATAGTCACATCGTTGTCACCAAAGATCCCAATCGCGTTTATTTCTTTATAATGCAGGTAGTAGCCATCTTGCGTGTTATAGATGATATTCGAACTAGAGCTAGAAATACTGTGACCAACGATGTACTCTTTGATTGGGAGTACAACTTGGACAAATCTGAGAAACTTTGTTTCAATGTGGGATGGCTTCGTGAGAGAATTGAAGCTATTAAAGAAACAGTCGAGAAGAATGTACCCTTGACAAATTATGCTGTCATGGAGAAGGAGGCTAAGATCGCCCAGTTGATTGAAGAATTAAAGTTAGAGAAATCATCCTTGCGAGACCTGAAGATTGCAGAGGAGCAGAAATCTTACTTTGCTGATTTCCTTTAGTTTCCTTTTCATGATTCCTTGAACCTTGAACTTCTGAGAGACGAGAGGTTTTATTTTGGTTTTGATTTTGATTCATTTTGGATAAGTAGATGATTGAGGATTTTCTTTGGGATTTGATAAAGATTTTCTTTAAGTAAACTGAGGTTTGATTAATTACTGGATTCAAATACTAAATGCAAGAGTATTGCAAACGTTTTGGAGGAATTGAAACACATTGAAAGAAAATCTTAAATGCCAAATTCAGATGTCTTGGGTGTTCGTGTCTTGAACCCCAATACCTCAAACGTCCAATATCTCAGGCATCAAACGCTTTGAGCCAAGTCTCGTGTATTATTGCCACGTTCGCTTTTCCATCAATGTTGACTAATTTGTAATATCCTCTAGCAACAGACTTAGATATCATGAAAGGTCCTTCCCAGTTGGAGTTTCTTGTAGAATGGAGATTGCGTTTAGTTTCTTTGAGAACTAAATCTCCTTCATGAAACTTGTTAGGCTTGATCGTTCGTTCTCTGAATATCTTCTGCCGGTTCGGAATTCCTCGTACAATGGGATTCCATGTTTGTGGAGCTTTCCAATATTGCGGCACATGTGGACACTCGTGCAAAGGAGAATATCCAGGATATTGCTCGTTGTGTTTGGACATTATTTCATTAAGGAATGTTTCAGTGAGATGCTCAATCCGGATAGGTTCCGGATTTAACCACTTAGTAAAATATAGTTGTGGTGAAGCTACCCATTCATAACGTCTTGCAATGGCAGAGTTACTAATATGATTGAGTCCTCGGACTAGGAGAGCATGTTTGAAAATAGATGACATGGACGTATGAGGAGGAATGAGACTTTCCTGAGTACAGAATCTCCTGATAAATTCTAGCGCATCTTATTCGAGTTCTTGTTTCAACTCCATCAGAGTTTGGAATTGCTCCAAATGCTTTGTTGATGGAACATCCGTTGAATCTTTTGAATTAGAGATTTCTTCTTCTGAGAGGGGTGTAGGCGCCTCATCAGCAGTCATCTTTTTAGTGTGAATCCATGTTCGTCCGAGAATCATAACATACCCTGGATCTTCTCGGATTATGTAAAATTTGGTTTCTGTCCAGGTCGAGTTTGCTTTCATCTTGAGAGTAATGTAGCCATAAGCATCTCTTGGCGTTCCTTCCTGATCCATGATTGAAATGTGAGCATGATTAGCTTCTTGTCGATTGATACCAGTAGCTCTGAGGGTTTTCAACGGGATGACATTGACAGCAGTTCCAAAATCAATCAACGCTCGTTTGAATTCATTTCCTTTGAGATGGACTGTGGTGAGAAGTCCCCAGTCGTACATCTCCTTGTTTGTGACTGGAGGTTTAGGGAGTGTCTCCTGAATTGATAAACGCTTCCCTGACACGATGTGATTCAATGCAGTGAACACGTCTTTCCTTTTAGATTTTGATAGGTACAGCAATTCACATGCATGCTCGATTAAGGATTGAACTGCTTCCTTGATAGGTGGTTCAGAGAGAGTGAAAGTCCTAACCGGGAGAGGGTCTTTGTGTACTCCTTCAGTCCCCAAGTTAAGTTCTTCTGATTTAACCTTTTCTTTGAATTTGCGCTTCAAAATCCTGCAGTCACTTGTGGGATGATTGACGAATCTATGAAAGCGACAGTAACGAGGATTTTTCATTTCCTCTTCAGTTGGTTCTTTTCTGACATATGGTAACTTGATTGCACCATCTTGGATCCAGACCTCTAGCAGTTCAATCACCTCTTCAATGGGAAAATGGAAGTCAGGTTCTGCTTGATCAGGTCATGTGTGTTGTGTTGGAGCTTGTGCTTCCCGGGTTTGATTATCCTTCCTTTGTGCTTTCGGAGGAGCTGGAGAAGCGTGATTGTGTTGTGGCTCGGCTTTTCGTTTGCTCCCTTCTGCAACAATGTTTGTGGAAGGTTGGAAGTTGTACTGTTTGTTGATCAAACACCTGCTACCTCGAGTTTCTCGTGGTTCCTCAACTTTTATCGCTTTTGTTATTTCCAGTAAAGTAGGTGCGGTAGTTGCTGATCGCTTAGCTGCTTCATGAAGTTATGAGAAAGTTTGGAACCGGAGATTTTCCAGTAAATCTATGTAGACCGGGATCATTCCGTTGATGCACAAGTCTAGAAGTTGCTGCTCTGTGACATTTGGATCGTGACAGTCCAGGGCTTGAACTCTGAACCTTTTCACATAATCATTGGGATGTTCATTGATCCTTTGAAACATATTTCCTATATCAGAGAGAGTGACTTGCTCTGAAACGAAAAAGTATTTTCTGTAGAAAGCATTAATCATCTCTCCCAAACTGGTGATACTTCCTGGTGCGATGTTGTTGTACCAGGTGTAAGCTCTGCCTATCAGAGACTTTGAAAATTCGTTCAGACGGACGACATGGTTGTGCTCATGCTCGCGCAATGATTTCAGAAACCGAGAAATATGCTCTCGAGCATTGCCTATTCCATCATAAAGAGTGAACGTTTTAGAGGTATAACCCTTTAGAAGAGGAATGCTTTGCGTAGCAGCAGGGTATGGAGGTTGGTGACGATGGACAAAGGATGTCTTATCTTTTCCACGGTTCTCCAAGAGGCGTTCCAAATCTTCACGAGTGATGAAACTTGCGGATTCCTTCGCTGGTGGGTTGTATGCAGCTTTCCGGACTTCATCATCATCCACCACATGAATTGGAGAGATTTCAGGATCAGCAGCCGGGGATGTTTCTTTGGATTTTCCTTTCTCCAACCCATCCAGAGCTTTCTCTGACATTTTGTCTATGAGAGTTTTTAAATAATTGCATAACTCCTTCTGTGTTGCGGCCATGTCGGTCTCATTTTTTACGAGAACTTCCTGAACCTTCATAAGATCAACTATGGTAGGTAGATTTTCCCCGATTTTTTATGGAGACCGGCCGAAGAGAGGATTACTTCCGATGTTGGTTTGAGGAGGGGTGGTATCAGTAGCGCCATTGTTGGGAGCCAAAGTGACTGGAGTACCACCATTGTTGTTGCTAGTGCTAGCACCGTTCGGGTTAAGATTTCTAACTGAACCTGACCTAAGATCAACCATTTTTACGAATTGAGATTGCAACCGAGAGATTAATCTCCCACTGTTGTAGCCAATCTATTGATGAGAGAAAACGATTTACGGGTTTTTTAGGAAAGTGAAGAGATGACAGTGCGACGAAGACTGTGACGGACCATAAAATTATGCTTGGGCGCGCGGTCCATAATTCCCCCGATGCGCCATGATGAAGCTACGATCCGGGCCTTTAAGCTAGGAAAATGCATGTCCATTTTCCCTTGCAAGCATGCTCCGTAAGCATGATGCAGCTAAATTAGCTTCCACACCGTTCCAACTCCCCCTTGTTCCTCAAAGGGTTTATTAAGAACACAAAAACTTTCCTAAAACGGCAAAGAAACGGCTTTTTGAGGCCCTAAACGATGGAATTTGGCTAAAATTCCAAGACCGTGGTATACACGTCTTGATCATTGGGCCGTTTTCAATCAATTTAGACCCGTCTTGAGCTAAATGACGACAATCGGATTTTTAGCCTATGTCGAACGCCTTGATAGGAAGTATGAGCATCCAAGGAATGGAATGCAACTTGCCTCATCAAGTTTGGCCACAATCATCTCTTGCATCGCATCACCGAGCTTAGATGATATGAGGGGCCAATGTGCCACAATCATCTCTCAAATAGATGATATGAGCGACAAAGTGCTGGACCGGCAATGCTGCAACTCATTACGGCTTCCTACGTACCCTTTCCTACTCTAAAGGGAACAAGCACGAACCGTAGTTCATCCTCAAAGGGACAGAAACTTAAACCAACTCGTTTGCAAGGTCGTGGCCTTGAAATAATGGTAGTGGCCTGGTCCGTTTAGGCCGTTCCGTCAAGATGCACAATGATTATGCATTATCGGGTCCGCGGCGTGGCATAATGATGCCTTCGCATCATATGCCCCATTGGCAAGGCTACGGAGCTATAAATGAGACTTAGGCATCATCTATACTCTTCTGGCTAAGATATGAAGCTTACTTGGGACATGGTCCGCATATGCACCTTCAACCCACTACCCCTCCCTATATATGTTAACTTGCAATTTCTACAAGTTAGATTAGGGGAGCAAATTGACATGCCTGCTTCACTATTCATGTACAATGATTGCGCGAAAATTACGCCCAGGTGCGCGAAAATATTGACATGCCCGTTTTGTGACGGACCGGAAAATTTACGCCTGGAGCGCCTGGGCACGCAGGCCATAACTTCCCCGATGCGCCATGATGATACTACGGTACAGGCCTTTAAGCTAGGCAAACGCACGTCCATTTGCAAGCATGCTCGCACAACATGATGCGGATAACTTAGCTTCCACACCATTCCATCTTACCCTTGTTTTGCGAAGAGTTTAAAGCCTTGAAGGCTATGGCCGATGCACCCTACATGCATTGCCTCAACGTAGGATATTCATCACTGAATTTCCTACCTAGCTGAGCAACCGCCATACTGCCGAGTCTTATCCAGGTATAAGGCATGTGCCTTGAACTTAGGCATAGGCCGCTCTAAGCCTTTTGCCATTCCTTACCTTACCTCGCTTACCAACTCTTTATAACTTGATAGGAAGTATGAGCATCCATTGCTGGAATGCAACTAAGCCTCATCAAGTTTGGCCGCAATCATCTCTTGCATCGTGCTACCGAGCTTAGATGATATGAGGGGCCAACGTGCTTACTTGGTGCATGGTCCGCATATGCACCTTCAACCAAGTACCCCTCCCTATATATGTTAACTTGCAATTTCTACAAGTATGGAAAGGGGAGCATATTGACATGCCTGCTTCACTATTCATGTGCAATGATTGCGCGCAATTTGATTGCGCACAGTGATTGCGTATAATGATTGCGCATAATGATTGCGCAACATTCGTTCGGCCAGCCCTCTCTGGCTTGATGCACAATGATTGTGCAATATTGGCTCTAAGCCAATAGTCTTCATAATGCGCAATGATTACGCTGCAAGCTCAAGGCCATTCACCCAACTGGCCTAATGCATCATTTGATGCGAGGTTTGGCCCTTGGCCAAATTCCAAACACAATACGCCATTTTGGCACGATATTGGCCTTAAGCCAATCTACCTCTTACTAACCAACGGAAGCTTTGGATGAACCTTCATCTAAGGCCATGACGCATCTTTCAGCATGCGCCATGTTAAAAACACGGGGTGTTACACGTTTGAACCTAATATGAATTATAAGAGATCAAATTAGGTCATAATTATGAAGATGTGTGGGACCGGCTTCTTGCAAGCCAAAGGGCCGACCTTGGTCGGTCAAGGTAGCATGCCCGTGTCACGATATTGCTCGTGGCTTAGTTCTAAGAATTTTGATGTTTTCTGGTGCGCGTTTGAGCAATATTTTGGATTTTCATAAGAGTTTGATCTTGAGTGAAACTCTCAATTTTGCTTGAATGAGCAAGTATGACATTGCTCGTGCGATCAATATTGTAATAAGATTAAAATAATAATATTTTAATATTTGCGTGAGAAGCCTTAGTCGGTCATGTGACCATTTGACTTTTGGATTTTTGCTAGTCTGAGCAATATTGGTGAAATATTGAAAAAACAGGGTTTTTGTTCGAACGAAGGAGTTTCATGAGATGAGAGAAGGAATAATAATAAAATAAGAAATAAGAGAGGTTGTGGGATCGGCCACGGCTAGGGCATGGCCGGCCAACTAGTAGGCCCGGTCCCGTGACACTCTTCCCAATTTTATATTATTTTTCATCGTGTGAGGAAATATGGAGAAACTAAGGGTTTTGCTCGAACGAGGAAGTTTGCTCGAATGAAGGAATTTTCTTGAGATTAGGAAAAATAATAAAATAAGAGAAAATAAAAGGGAGAGGCGTGGGACCGGCTGGCCGGTGGGCTCGGTCCCCTTAGGCGCCTCTTTATTATTTTATTATTATTATTTTTCTTCCCTATTTTGCATAGGTTTCCTCGTTCGTCCATATTTTTGAATGCTCGTTCGTGCATTTGGGTGCTCATTCGTGCATTATTATTAAGTACACTCGCACCATTTACTCGTGGCTTATTCGGTGGTGGCTTAGATGCCCGTACGTTGAATATTTATTACTAACCCATGGAATTCTGCTGGGAAAAGCCATGAATTGAAGTAACGAAATATTATGCAGAACGGAGAACATTTTCTAGGAATTCAATTGATGAATCTTGCGACTAGAAATAATTAATTGATGGCTCTATAATAGCAGGCAAGCTGTCTAGAAGCATTATAATTATTCAAAAATCTAGGTATGAGCTAGTAGAAGCACCATACTCGTTCTGAATGTTTATTATGTATAATCAGGGAACATTGAGACATTCTGAAGACGTTATTGCTCAGTATTGATGAAATATACGAAATATCTCAGTTGAGAGACTTTAATAACTGACATATACAGAAGTGATTACTGAAATTGCTCAGTATTGATGAAATATACGAAATAGCTCAGTTGAGAGACTTTAATAAATGTATATTCATATATGCTCTGAGAGGCAATACACTCAATCAGAGGTTCTTATGAATGTTCTAAGAGGCAATACACTCAGTCAGAGATCATCGTGGCATGAGCTTTCATGCTTAAACGAGAGACATGAGTCTCAATACTCGTCTGATTACTGGATCAGGAATATGTAAGGTTATGATTTTATGATTTTAGCCTTTGCCAAAATCCACCATCAACATGACTCTAAAGAAAAATTGGTTCAATCTTATATTGATAGCGTAAGATTGTCCATGGATCCTTCCTCTTGATATAAATATATATATATATATATATATTGTCTTCTTTTAACCATTTCCAAGAATAACAAAATTATCAAATATATAATTTTATTATATATAACATATGTTTATTTTTATTTTTAATAATAATTGTGGCATTTAATCGGGGTAGATTTGGATATTTCTCTAATCTAGTTAATATTTTGACTTTGTAAAAAAGAAGGGTAATCCTTATGTTATTGTATATGTTTTATGTTACATTAGATTTTTTTTATCGTTTTTTTTTACGAGAAAGTCCATATCATTAAAATAGATGTTGTTCACACAGATTTTGTTCATGATTCTCTCTATACCCATGCTAATCTAATTAACAAAAGGAATCAAAAAAAAATCCATCATACCAATCTCCTCGTCCTATATTCCTATTTTCCCTTTTGTTATTTAGACCAAGTCGATCACTTTCTTAAAAATGATCACTAACCTAATCGAATTTTGCTTTCACTGCATCCGGGCAACGTTCAATCATCGCAAGTCTCTTGGTTCCTGATTTCGCGAGGTAGTCTACAATTGAATTTCCTTCGTGATGTTTGTGCTCAAATCCGCATTGTCCGGTTTCTTAATAATAGTTTGAACGTCGCGGAACTTCTGTATCACTCTAGCATCTATTTTTTCGTCTTTATATTATGTTGCTTTGTTCGCTTAACCCCTCGCGATTAATTAGAAAGTCTTGTCATTGCAGATTCTGCATCTGAAGAAAGGAGAAAAGACTTTGTTTTAAGATCACGTGCTATTTCAACGCTTTTGAAGATAGTCTCCCATTGTTGGTACCGACTTGAAATAAGCTCTTTTGACTATTGAAATAATATTTTCAAGATCCCTTGATATTTGTCCCAGATGATAACTGCCCATCCAGTACGCCATCGTAGTCTATATGCACCGCCACACGAAATTAAATACTCATATGGAGCACGAAGCGCAACATTTGATATCTCATTGTACAAACTTCTCTCTACATTCCATTTGTTATAAAAATTGAACTTTAGTGTTCCCAATCCAACGGACTCGTCAAAGAAATAGTCCTCATCTGGAGGATGTGCAAACTTGTCGATAAAAGCTTTCATTCCTTGCATCCTAACCAATCCTTGCAAAATCTTTTTTACCAAAGTTTCAGAACACCCTTCAACTCCTTCTTTTCGCAGTCAGTGTCTAGCCTTGAGGGGAAACACTTGAGCCTTAATAATATCAAAAATTATCATACGAAGACTATCAACACTAATTGCTTCTGCAATGCCCTTTGTATGCATTTGGAATAAGGTTTCAAGACAACTTTCGTCCATGGACGGTAACAGGATTTCAAGTTTGTTGCCTGCCGCAATAAGGCAATAACCGCTCTTTTAACTGCATCTTGTTCTAGATTTTCATCAGTGAGGCGACCAAGATTAATTAAGTAGAAACTTAATTAGATTACTACATTAATTAAGTATAACTTAAATTAAAACTAGTACATTACATTATATTAATTAATTAGAAACTTATACTAAACTTCCGCCTATATTGATTTCATGATTTCACATCATGATATGACTTCTAAGTAACTTGTTTGTACAACATGGATCAAATTGCACCCAATGGTTCCTTAATTCATATAGACCTGGAACCTCTTCCCCGTTGTTATTTGATTCAAGAAGATAAACTCTGGATAACATACACTTTCTGTTAAGGATGATGACTCGTTTTTGGAGCGCATGCACGCTTTTTGCATTACCATGGCATCAACAAGTACGAAACCGACTAAGATTTGCATTTTGCATGTTTGGAAAGTTATATATTACTCCCTTCGTTTCATTATTTCTGTCCTATGTTTCATCTTCGTCGGATCCAAAATTGTGTCCAACATACGTTTATAGTCGTATTTTTTAATAAACTCTCGTATTTACTCTTAAATCTTTTATACTCATTTCAATAATAAACTCTCGTATATACTCTTAAATCTTTTATACTCATTTCAATGGGGACAGTTTAAAATATTAAAGAATATTTGTATCATTTGGAAACAAATACGTTAATATCTTTCTTTTTAATTTTTCATTCCTTTTAAAAGAAAATATATTTTGCTCTAAAAATTAATTTTCTTATAAAGTTTATACTCCATAAGTATATAATCTTTTGGTCTTCCTTTTTCATTTTCTATTTACAATCTTCATGGAAATTTTAGGTAGTTACTAATGTTTTTAGGTAGTTTTTAATACTAACATTTTTATCAAAACAAAATAGGTAAATAATTAAGGGTAGTCTAGTAAAATACGATGATCTCCTTAGTTTTTCGACAAAGTCAAAACGGACTAAAATAAAAAAGGAGGGAGTACTTTATAACTTCTATCCAAGACATTATAGCATGAATAATTTTTCGTAATCAAACAATATAACTTTGGTGTATGGATGTGTCGTTTAATTTATATAGGTGTTGGATTATAAACAAAAAGTGGTTGAAAAATTCGATTCTCTTGGATTATTTTTATCCCGCGAGAAATCAACTATCACATGCCAATTATGGTCGTTGAAGATCCTTTGAAGATCTAACTACGCATGATTCCTCAATTATGTGAGTAATCGGTTCTCGCTCGGTAGTCTTAGTCATTGGATCTCCAACGCCTATCATTATCGATGGATATAATTTAAACTCGCCAACAACTATATTTTTCAATTTTTACTATAAATAAACATTCAACAAAAATCTTCTAATTTTTTTATTTCTAATACTCGTCTTATATCCCTTAATTTTCTTTTAATCATTATCTCTCTACTAATCATCTCTAATTTACAAGAAAAGAAAATGTCGTAGTTACACAAGTTATATTCATTTTTAGTTGCCACTGAGTTATCGAAACAAATCAATTTGGTCAAAGATTTTGGCATGGAATTAAAGTTGAATTCACACCACACAAAAATTTACCACAATATTCCTGGAAGAATGATAAATTCATTGTAGAATAAAGTTAATACTCTTAGTGATGTAGGATATCCAACTACGTTAGCGTAGCACCACCAGTATAATTTCTTTATTTCGTATTAGGATTTCCTTTTCCAAGTTCTAGTTTATTTCTTACTTTAGGATTTCCTTTCCTGGTTTAGGTTTGTTTCTAGTCCTAGTATTATTTAGAATTATTGAAGCCTATAAAAGAAGGCATGGTATTGTAGAGAAACACAATTATACAACCAATGTTATTATTTGATTAATATGAAACCTATTTTCTTATTTATTATCTTTACTTTATTATTTCTTTTGTGAATCTATTGATCTCACTCTAGTTTTTATTATATTTTGGATATTTGATCCAAATCTTACACTACCGCTACGTTAAATGGTATCAAAGCCACGGTTGAGTTTCTCCATTGAGTGTCTTGGCTTTGTTTCTATCCACGGTTAAGAGCCTCCATTGAGTGCCTTGACTTCCAAGTTCTTCGTTATGGAAATAAAATTTCATATTACTTTCAAAATAGGTGGAAAGATTGCTGATTTTATTCTTGATCTATCTTCTCCGAGTTTCCGCAAAGATAAATATCTCAGTTTTGCTTATTCTGAAATATCTTTTATGGATGATTATCATGTGTTATTGGGAGAACCCTGGCTTCGAGTTTAGGTGTTGTTTACAATGAGCATATGCATAGTTTTGATTTTCGTCGAGGAAAGATATTGCATCAGTTAATGGGATCACGTAATTCTTCCAATCAATATGCACCAACTCAAACTTTTCCTACCAAAGAAACACCCTTAGAAAATATTAATGAAAGTGAATTGTAAAATTCATTGGAAGGGCTCGATGAGTTATTCAATATCTTTCAAAAGTGGTTCAGAAAAAAGTTTATCGATAATGATCCATGTTCCGAAAATCCTACACCAACATCAACTTCACAAGAACCTATCTTAGATAAAGAAAAAAAGGGCAATAAAAAAGATCTAATGTTGTTGAAATCAAGCATCCATAATCACCGGATTTTGATTCAGTAGTTACACCTAAGAACGGGCATGTTGTTACTCAAGAGAAACTCGATAATATTGTTAGGAAGCCACTTCAATATTTTAAGATTGTTGACATTCCTACTACTCAAATAGATTTTGTTATGAAGAAATCAAACTTTCATAGCATCAGTTATGTTGACTTTTTGGATTTTCTTACTTTATGAAATTGAAGTTACAAAAACATTCAAAGTACATTGTTCGTTGGGATAGACACCTGCAATACTTACCGAATTCGATGGTTAGGTCTTCAAAAGGTGGAAAGCATAATCCTTCTTATACATACTACCTGGATGTTGGTTTGAACTTTTTCAAGCGGATGAAGCATATTAAAATGATTGTTCGGAAATGGGCTATTAAAATTATTCGTGACACTTGTAATTCTAATTCTAACATCTCGGAGGATACTAATGCCTGCCTACAAAAAATTTCAAAAGTTGTTAATATGAAGTATCTGATAAATAATGATCCTCGTCATCGTTTTTGACCTTATGACCCGGTGGTGGCAGTGTTTATCTTTATATACTGAACTTGAAGTATCTGATCGATGACGGTTTTCATCATTATTTCCGACCCTATGTTCCTGGAAAGGATATTTGTCTCTCTATACTGAACTCGAGGTTGAGTTCTTTTCAAGAAGGGGGCTAATGTATGACATCGAACTACATTAGTGTGGCTCCACTAGTATAAGTTATGTATTTATTGTTATATACTCCTATTAGGATTTCCTTTTCCAACTTTAGTTTATTTCTTATTTTAAGATTTCCTTTCCTAGTTTAGGTTTGTTTTTTAATTTAATGGGATATTTGATCCAAATCTTACGCTTCCGCTACGTTACCTAGAAAAGAGGTTAAGTTGTATGCTTCAGCCATAACACATTATATTATGAACTTGTTAAATTGATAGAGCGAGGAAAATGTAGTAAGTGGTTCTTGAAAACACTTAAAATGTTTTTAGGATATTTATTATTGTTTCTATTGCATATATTTTGCTTAATTTTTCCCCCAGTACGCAGCTGGTAAAAAAGCATATGAAACGGGCACCGGCTAAATTTTGGAAACATAAACTCGTTTTTGAAGTATGGAAGAATACTACAGATAATACGAACCCAAAAACTTGTAACAACAGGACTCCACCTACACCTTCAACCCGATCATCATCTTCTCACGGAAATGTATTTCTAGAATATGATATAAATAATGGTATTGGAATAGGTTGTGTTAGAGCATTGCTCGGTCGAACTCACAAGTGTTGTTATCTCAAATTTGTTGTCAAATTTAGTTGTCAAAACTATATCTTGATTTCTAGTCTACAATTAGTTAAGTCTCGGATTAGGATAAAAGTGTAGTTGAGAAACGGACATCACGATGATACGTGTCTAATAATGCATATTTGTAGATCATTTTAGAGTGTCCCAAGTGCTTAAATGTTCCATCTTATGACAAATCTTGTATTTTGTGCATATGTCTGTTAAAGGGTAATTTTGTCGGAATAATCTCATTTTGCATTATGTTATAGGTGGTTGAGTAAATGGTGAATAAGGGAGCAGCGGTGTGATTCAGAGGGAGTGACCATGAAGGACCTGATGGTGCAAAAAATGAGTCAAATTCTGGTGGTGGGTTCAACGTGGTGCTTCAGTTCAGAAAATAGCCAAAGGAAAACACCTAGGCTAGGTGTGTGTGTACAACATCCAAGTATCCCCTGTTTTCACTTTACCTTATCCATCTCCGTTTGTCTTTCCCAAAACCTAACTCTCTACCCCAATCTCATCGAAAACCAGCTCCATCTCCCTGTCAGTTTTCAGTACTCAACATCGACCACTCTCTGCCACCTTCTCTTTCTATCTGTCAAGCCCATACCTCCATCTCCATCTTTCCTCAGTCGGATTAGATGTTCAGTTTCTATCTCTTAGATTATTGTACTCGTTTCAACCTAGCCCTAGGCTATGACTATTCAATAATTAGACGGCTAATTGGTTCTCAGGAGTGACTGAATTGACAAGCTCCGTCTAAAATTGATGTTCATTCAAACACCAACATCAGCAGTAAGAAATTGATGGCAATATGATGGCTTAGTCAGGAAAAGGATGAGATGTTGACTGATTCTCTCTACAAAACTCGTCAACTTCATCATCTTCCCTCCACTATTACTATTAGCATCATGATGTGAAATTTAAAACGATTTTTGAAGACATGGAGACAAATTCAGGCGGCGTGTAAGGTGGTTGTGTACTTTCAATTCTTCTGCAGTGGTGAGTTTCGAGAACAAACCATAAAATTTCTTCTTGTGTATCTGTTGATTGTGTGGATGGGGACTTTTGGGGGAGAAATGGATGTATAAAAAGGGTTCATTGATGTGTAATTATGGGTATGCAGTGAAGGGAATTAGAATTACTCTAATTAGTTATCTTGTGTTGTGCTCTTGAGGAAATCAGTTGGATAAACACTAGAATTCAATTGCATCAATGGGTTTATCTTTATTTGAATTCCATTTGTCCCCTGTTTTCAGTATGTGCTAATTCCATCTAGGGTTGAGATGAAGGGCTTACCCTGATTAGATTACTTTAGCAAACTCTGTTATCCTGTTTGAATATTATTGCATATGGAATGGTTTAATACTTGTTTACCAACATATATATATAACTTTCACTTCAAATGTCTTGCATCTGTAGTTGTTAGGTTATTTGTATGTTGTTGATCCAACTCATGCTTCATTTGATATGGTTAATCTGTGATTAGTTGTGCTATAAAAAGACATCTAATTCTAGGGATTAATCCTTTAGTTGACATTAGACCATCTACTTAAGAATTTTTAAATTATCGGAAAAACGAGAGACTTGTATCTCTATCGCTGATTAAAGGGACAACACTGTTAGCTAAACTATCTAACCTAGGTTAAGTACTGGATTCAACTGTCCTAGTACTTTCCACTTCTGTGTTTAAAATCCTCTATTTCATTTACTTTCTGCATTCTAGTTAGTACTTCATACCAACTGTTTCGTCGTATCGACACCCAACAAAACAACCATTGTGTTACTCTTTCTTTTGAATCAGTTTTAGTAAGACTTTGGAATCCACTCTACAACCCCCTTGTCCCTGAGGATTGACCTGTATTTGCACTATACACAATAAGGCATTGTGCACTTGCAGTTTAATATAATTATAGGTTATCTTTCCCGACCTACCACACGACAGTCATCATTGCGTTCTACCATTTGAAGGCGAAGATCAACCGAAGCTTTTGGAGAACTTCTTCAACAAAAGGTAAGTGAAGACTGAACCACCTATTTCTCAGGTTATATTCATCTTTCTATCTATGAGACGTTGTCGCGTAACTAATTAGACTATCCTAAGCGTATCAAAAAATTCGAGTCAAGATTCTTCTTGTAATTAATCCTCGAAATATAATGACTAAGCTTAATGAAGATTTGTTCATACTTGATAAATTTTGGTTAAGGACAATTTATTGTTCGGAATCAAAATCATGATTCAAGCTTTATCATTCGAAAATAACCTGGAACAGTGATATGTGTCATTGATATTATTCAGGAATGTTTCGAATCGATTTAGAGAAATATAGAACTACTATAGATTCGGATATAAGACAATGTTATCAGTCTTACAAACTGGGAAAAATGTTATAAGTCTGAAGCCGTTTTACATGTAATTTTACACGTAGCGGAGTAGCTATATGTCGACAAACATATTTTTGGTACGCATATCCTTATGCACATCCTGTAAAAATCTGTTAACTCGTGAACCGGATCGGTACGCATACCCGTATGCAAACCGAAAAGGAACTGTGGTCACGGAACCAGTTTGGTATCTATACCGGTACACATACCAGAAATTTTTTGTGTTCAGGAACTCGGTTTGTGTATCCATACCAGTACGCATACCAAAATGGTTCTGTGGACTCCGAAACCGGTTATAGTCTTAAGGTACACATACCTAAATAGTTCCGCGAACTCCGGAACTTGGTTGTGCTTAATAGTACACAAACTGGTACACGTACTGTGACTGACCTGACTCACGAACGGCTATGTTATTTGTACTTTGTACATCTACTAACCATGTCGATTATCTTCAAATGCAATAAATTTATTTCTACGAGATAATTAGCATTTGATCAAATCTCTAAAAAACACTATAGACTTATTTGATCACATGATCGTGACTCAAGGTTAAAGTCTTAAGTGTTTATGAAAATGAATATTAAGCTTATAAATTCAAATCGGCTAGTTTCGGCTAACCACCTTGAACATAATCTTTATACACGGTTCGGTCACGGTTTTACCTAACCAGAGTGTATATCTTGTTATGTAAAACAGATTCAAAGATTCATCTAACAGTGGATATTGATTTCTTGTTTCCAAAGCTATCTTAGCTTAAACCTAAATGTTAGAGCATTGATCGGTCGAACTCACAAGTGTTGCTATATCAAGCTTGTTGTAAAAACTATATCTTGATTTACAGTCTACAATTAGTTAATTCTAGGATGGAGATAATTGAGAAACGAGCCAGTCATCATTTGCGTTCTATCATTTGAACGCGAAGATCAACCGAAGCTTTTGGAGAACTTCATCAACAAAAGGTAAGTGAAGACTGAACCACATATTTCTCAAGTTATGTTCACCTTCCTATCTTTGAGACGATTGTCGCATAACTAATTAAACTAGCTTGCATAGACAAGAATTTCGATTCGAGAACTATTTATTTAGTTTACAAATTTATCGAAATATAATGACTACTAAGCTTAATGAACATTTGTCCATACCTGATCAAATTCGGTGGAGAACAATTTATTGTTCGGAACCAAATCTTGATTCAAGTTTATCATTCGAAAATGGCCTGGAACAGTGATATGTGTCATTGATATTATTCAGGAATGTTTCGAATTGATTTAGAGAAATGTAAAACTACTATATTCAGAATACAGGACAGTTTTATTAGTGTTATAAACTGAGAAAACTGTTATATGTCTGAAGCCATATTACATGTATTCATACACGTAGCGGAGTAGCTATATATCGACTCTCATATTTGTGTGATTTGCATATTCATATATACATCATGGGAAAATATGTTTGTTTCGTGATCCGGATAGATATGTATTTTTATACAAACCATTTTGGAACTGTGGTAAGGGAACCGGGTTAAACCAATTAAACCAGTATGCGAGCAAAAACAATTATATGTCTAAAACCAGTTAAGTACCCAAACCAGTACGTGAACTGAAAAAGTTCTGTGAACTCCGGAACCGGTATTAAAAGTCTTAAGTTTGCAAACCGGTACGTGAACTTGAAAAGTTCTGTCGACTACGGAACTTTGAGATTGATTCAAAG
Organism: Papaver atlanticum; assembly: GCA_023531105.1. Taxonomy (NCBI): domain Eukaryota; kingdom Viridiplantae; phylum Streptophyta; class Magnoliopsida; order Ranunculales; family Papaveraceae; genus Papaver; species Papaver atlanticum. The sequence continues at coordinate 7,323,744 of JAJJMB010005149.1, read as the reverse complement.
TTTGCAAACCGGTACGTGAGATGCAAAAGTTCTATCAACTCCGGAACTCGGTCATTGCATATAGGTTTGCAAACCGGTTCGCGTACTGTGACTCTGCCGATTCACGAACGATCCAAGTAACTGTACTTTGTACATTTACCAACTATGTTGATTATGATTCAAGTATAATTAAATTATTTCTATGAAGTGATTTGCATTTGATCAATTCTCTAATTAGCACTAGACTCATTTGATCACATGATTGTGACTCAATATTAATGTCTTAGTGAACATGAAAATGAGTGTTAAGCTTTTAAGTCCAAATCGGCTAGTTTCGGCTAACCATGTTTGGCATAGTCTTTATACACGGTTTGGTTACGGTTTACCTAACCATAGTGTATATCTTGTATATGTGATTAAGATTCAAAGCTTTCATCTAACGGTGAATATTGATTGCTTGGTTCCAAAGTTATCTTAGCTTAAACCTAAAGCAACCTAGGCTTTGAAGTCTATATAAGGAGAACTCTTGGCAACTGGGATCTTTGAATCATGACACTACTTTTTGGTGTGTCCTAGTTATATCTAGAGTCGTCCTCTCCATAAAACCTTTTAGGGTTTAGCGACTACAAAGACTTCACTGGGATTCATGAAGCCAGGTCCAGTTATCTTTTATCTTGATAACTCGAGTATCCTGATCTTGAATGTTTGTTGAGCCTTGCTCCATCAATCAAGATAGATAGTAATCAACAAAGTATCTTTGTCTCATACTTTGTTGATTACACAAGTTTTATACTTGTGAGGTGAATAATAATCTATGATGCACTTCGGGTTGCATTAAGTCCGTATTTTTAGGTTAGCTAAACTTTTTCAATTGCTATCGATTTCCATCACCTTGATCTAACTTTTGATCGCAAAGGAAATCACATATAGGCTTAATATGTAGGAGGCAGATTGGTTTAAAGTCTTCAATTGAGTTTAAGCAACTCTTAGTTGGTGTGACGTCAGCTAAGGGAATCAATTCCGCGTAGTTCTGCTGGGATTCAAGAGGCGTAAGGAACGCGACTTTAACTGAATTTCTGGGAGGGTTTAATTCGGTCTCAACTACATTCCAGTCCGAAGTTAATTGGTAGTACGCTAGTGTTTATAGAGGCTTAATACAATTTGGTGTTCAATCTGGACTAGGTCCCGGGGTTTTTCTGCATTTGCGGTTTCCTCGTTAACAAATTTTTTGGTGTCTTTGTTATTTCTTTTTCCGAATTATATTGTTTATCTTTATAATTGAAATATAACAAGTTGTGCGTTAATCAATCATAGTAGATACATCCGACCTTGTTTGTTGGATACGACTTGATTAATTCTTGGACATTGGTCTTTGGTACCGTCCAAGTAATCTCTTTATAATTAGGTTCACATACTTGGTTCTGTAAACGTTCTAATTGCAAGAGTTAAATAGATATAAGCTCGCTATATAATTCCTTGATTGAGATTCATTAAGTTGAACTCTCAGAATTGTATTGAGTTTGTCCATACAGATTTCCTAAGAAAAAGTTGGTGATGTATTTTGGTACCCCCGCGTTTTCAGGTTGGTTTGAATCAAGAGGGATATGTTATGAACCAGGCGGTCCTAGAAAAGATAACGATAGGGATAAGCAAAAGCGAGATCGGAATGAGGCTATAGTTATTGACGATAAAGTTAATCATCTGAAACACATGCTTCAAGAAGACAACGCTTAAAATATAGCTAAGCTTGTAGACGTTGGATCAATGTTTCGTGTATATATGGATATTAAAAGACAAAATACTGACATCAAAATTTTGGAGATTGAATTTGGACTTGCTTCCTTCATTGCAAAGAGTTACAGATAAAAAACATCATAATCCCATTTTGATTCGACTGGGATTTCAACCGCATAAAGACTATATTAGAAGTTATTCAGTACTTATTATTTAAAGTTTTTCTTATGTACTTTTAGTCTAGTTTTATTAGTTTACGCTGTAATTGTAACATTACAATAAGGACTGTTTTCATTATTTTTGAAATTAAAATTATATCCGTTCATCCGACTAATGTTCTTCAAATAACACTTAATTTCTTTTTAACAAATAATACTTTACTACACTTAATCAGTCATCTCCAACATTTTACACATAAGACATTTTCGGAAATGCGTCTTTTTTGGTAGGAGTGTAGATATGCATATATGTGTTACAATCAGGGATGTGCATCCAATCATTTTATGTGGACAATACCTTTCATGGTGATGTTTTTTTTACCATAGTGGTTGCATTATAATTTCTTCAATTTTGTTTTAAGATTTAAGTTTTTGCACAGTTCTACTTCATTTTTCTTTTCGTTAGTGTTCTAATTGAGTTTAATGTCTCCAATCCCATGCTCAGAAGTCTGTTGACAGAAAATGCGGCCAAGGTCACACAATGGATTCCAAATTATTTTCAAAGGCAACCAAGAAGATTATACCCAGATTGTCTTATTATAGATCATAATGAACTGGAGTGTTCTGAGAAGGCTGATAATGTTCAACTTATTGGTAATCATATCTTCAAATTTGGTGAAAATTTTGGAGAAGTGATTGATCCAAGACAGTACAACCCTAAATATAGGCAAGGGGAACAAATTCTCATCTCTCCTAAGAAGTCAAGAGCAAAAAAGAGGGCAGAGAAGAAGGCTTTTCAGATCCCTGAGGATGGTTATCATGTTTCAACTATTTATAGTCAATCAAGAGGTGGTGTTGAGTCTTCTACAGCTAGAAAACCAAAAAGACCAAGAGATAGTCCTGGTTCAAGTAGTCAGTCTAGTATTCAAGTGGAACAAATGGATGAGCATCTAGAGAAAGATAATCAAGATACTCAGGAGTTCCAAGATGAGAATGTTCAGCAACAGTTGTATGGAAATGAGCATCTTATGCATCCACGCTTTTTATAGACCTTATCCACAGTCTGGGGAATGAGACAACCTAGTCACTCATTATGGGAGGAACCTTCAAGCAGAGCAGGAGGATCAGGTTCATTTTCTAATTCTCTCATTTTACAAAGTTTTCTTATTTCCCCTGCTTATTTGTTATATGAGTTTTTTTGCTTTAGTTATTCTCTCTTATTTACATCACCTAGTTTGATCATCATGAAAATATTAGCATGGAATGTCCAAGGTCTAGGAAATAAGCATACTAGACATCATTTGCATGATTGTATAGCTCAGTATAGTCCTGATTTTATTTTCCTTTGAGAAACCAAACAACAAAATAAAAATGCATATTACTTACTGCATGCTATGAACTATCCGAATATTTGGTGTCATAATAAAAAAATTTTAGGGATGGTGGACTAGCTGTATTATGGAAGGATGGCTTTAAAATAGAGTTAATGCATTTTACGGAAAGTATGGTGAATTTTATAGTTCATTCTGGTCCTCAAAATCAGCAATGGGTATTGACATGCATATATAGCTCTTATTACCCTGAAGAAAGGCAAAAACAGTGGAGACTTATTGGAGAAATGGTTCCAAATATGAATTTGCCATGGGTCATTATTGGAGATATGAATGCTACACTCTTGAGTCATGATAGAAAATCATTTTCTACATCTAAACCTCTCACTCCTCCTATTATTCATCAAACAATTTCCAATTTTGGTCTCCAAGAAATTCCTTTCACAGGCAATCCATTTACCTGGTCTAATCACCGCAAGCAGTCTCAATTTGTCACCACTAGATTAGATAGAGCCTTGTTTTCAAATGAATGGTTGGCCCTTTTTCCGGATGCCATTCTTCATAATCTCATTCCAGTTTGATCGGATCATGCTCCAATATTATTGAATACCAACCATCAAAAATCCAACCTTTATAAACCTTTTAGATTGTATGAAACTTGGAAAAAACATCCTACTTTCAAGGCTATGATTAAAGAATCTTGGGAATCGTCACAGATTGGTTCTCCTGCAGCTCAGTTCACTAAAAAACAAAATTTTCCTAGAAATGGGATTCGAGTGTGGAAGAAGAAGTACTTTGGTAATATAGATAGTCATATTCAGAAAGTTCATAATAAAATCAGAGAGATTCAATTTCAGCCAGATGTGGATCAGCAAATTATAAAGCAACTTCAACAGCAAATGCAGGATTGGTATCAGATCAAAGCAGATATCAGATTTCAGCAAGCTCGTGAGAAAGTTCTTCAGAATCAAGATAGAAATTCCAAAGTTTTTCATGCCAGAGCTAATTTTAGAAGACGCAGAAATTAAATAGATTCCATCAAGGATGATACTGGCAAATGGTACAACTCAAGACAAGAAATTGAAGATCTACTTTTGGCTCATTTCGGCTCTATCACAACAACTTCTAATCCAGTGCAACATTCTAAGATTTTTGAATTGATTACTCCTTGCATTTTACAGATGAATCCTTGGGCTTCTCCGGGACCTGGCGGCTTTCAAGCGGGATTTTATCAAACTTGCTGGGAGGAGGTTTCGGCTGATCTGGTGGTTATGGTTCAACATTTTTTCAGAACAGGTTATCTTCTTAAACAATTGAACTATACTTATCAGGTCTTAATTCTGAAAAAGCTCTGTGTTGAAACTCCTTCAGATTTTCGCCCTATTAGTTTATGCAACATAGCTTACAAAGTGATTTCTAAGACATTAGCTAATAGATTGAAGAAGTATCTTAATACTATAATTTCCCCTTGGCAAGCAGCATATGTACCAGGTAGAAACATTCTAGACAACATTATTATTGCTCATGAACTCATTGATTATATGAAGAAAAAAAAAACAAAGATGTCTCTAGGTGCAGTAGCTATAAAGTTGGATATGGCGAAAGCGTTTGATAGAATGGAGTGGGCTTTCATAATTACTATCATGCAGAGATTGGATTCAGCGATAAGTGGTGTCAACTCATCAATCAGTGTATAAGTACTTCTTCTATCTCTATTCTTTTAAATGGGTCTCCCACTTCTTCTTTCATTCCATCTAAGGGTTTACGTCAAGGTGATGCACTATCTCCTTATCTTTATATTATGTATGGAGGCATTGAGTAGAATATTACAAACAGCTGAAGATAATGGATTAATTAAACCTCTGCAGCCGGTAAAAGGTCCAAAAATTTCTCACCTTTTTTTTCGCCGATGATTGTCTATTGTTCTCAAATGCTTCTCAAGAATCTGTCAGTAATTTGATGAAAATTGTTAATGAATTTTGTATAGTTTCTGGTCAGATGGTGAATCTTCACAAGTCAAGCATTCATTTCAGCAAACATTTAAGTGAGAAATCTAAGCAAGATATTATTTCCATGGTTCATATGAAGTGTATGCCTTTGAATGAAAAATATTCAGGCATAAACTTGCTTATAATAAGGAACAAAAATGCATATTTTGACGAGACGGCGAACAAGATGGAGTCCAGATTGCAATCTTGGCAAGGGAAATTGATTAATCAAGTTGGTAGGAGTACACAAATACAAGTTGTGGTTCATACAATGGCTAATTTCCAGTTGGGATGTTTGAAAAATCCAGATAAGTCAGTTAAGAAATTAGAATCTTTATAAAGGAATTATTGGTGGAACAAACCTTCGTCTCAAGGCTGAAAAATTATTGGTTGGACAGAATTGAGTAAACCGAAGAGATTGGGAGGTTTAGGTTTTAAAATATATCAAGTTTTTCAATGAAGCTCTTCTAACTAAGCTGGCGTGGAGAATGATTCATGAGAAGGAGGCGAAGTGGGTACAACTTTTGGAAGCTATATATTTTAATAATACAGATCCGTTGTATGGGAGAATCAAAAAGAAAGGCACTTGGATTTGGCAGGGAATTCAACAAGGTTTACTTTAGATTAGAAGGTTTCATGTATGGGAGGTTGGTGATGGTTCTAAAATTGAGGTTGGTAAGGGTCACTGGTTTGGGAATAGTTATAATCAAGATGATACTTCTCAAGATTTCTCTATGCAGGCTGCTAATATCAGAGTTTCTGAGCTTATAGATCATCAAACTAGGTCTTGGAGGCAAGAAATCTTACAACAGAATTTTAACAGTACTCAGATTTCTCAAATTTTGGATATTAGAATTCCTCCCCAACCAGCAGTTGATAAATTAAGATGGCCTCTTACTACTTCAGGGAACTTTTCAGTCAATTCGACTTACAATGCTATTCTTAAACAACATTCTCACAAGTTGGTTTCAAGACAACAAGAACAAATGTGCCTGCTTATTTGGCATTTAAATATTCCTTTTAAATGTCAGATGTTTATCTGGAAAATAACAAGAGATATCTTACCAGTTGCTGCAAGATTTCAGTAATTGCTCGGGTTTTTAATTCTAATTGTGTGATGTGTGATGATGCAATAGAATCTGTAGATCACCTGTTTATTCACTGTCCATTTGCTCGTGCAGTCTGGTTTGGAGTTGCTTACCCTATATTTCAAGATGCTAATGCTTATCAGAGTATTAAAGAATGGATTCTTTCATGGGTAGATAAGGATCATTTGGTTTGTAGAAAGAAAAAAGTTGATTAATTTGGCTGTCATCACCATGTGGCATATATGGAAGAGTAGATGTGTAAAAGTGTTCGAAGGAAAACAATTGCATCCTAGAAGTATTATACAACATATATTTACCTTCTGTCATCAGAACAACATATGCATATACACAAGTTCTAATAAAGTTAATCAAGAGTCTAGAGGGTCAAATACTAGGCATCGGATCTCTCCTCCTTTTAATTGGTTTAAGCTTAATGTTGATGCTTCTATGCTTTCTAATACTAATTATGCTGGTGTGTCTTTTGTTCTTCGTAATCACACTGGATCTTTTCTGGAAGCCGAGGCCTTCACAATAAGGGCTAGAGATGTTAATCAAGCTGAAGCACTTGCTGTTTTACATGCCACTATGTGGATTGCAAACAAGAATTTCAGCAAGATTATTATAGAAGGAGATAATAAAAATATTATGGAAGCTCTAAAATCAGGTCAGCTGGAGGGTGTGAAATGGGAGGATCAATCTATGTTGTTGGAATGTCTAAGTTTGTTCAATAAGTTGCATGAGATTCAAATCCAATTTCATCCTAGAAGAGGTAATAGAGTGGCATATACTTTGGCCAAATATGTGCCATCAAGTTAATGGTTACTGGGTATCTGAACCACCAGAGGTTATCACTCATCTTATCTTACAAGATAAATATGAAATGCAACATGTAAGTTAGTTTTTTAGGGTGTGATTGTTTGTCAGTCGAACTTCGTTAGTTCTTTGTTTTGTCTGTTTAGGTTTATGTTTCTTTGAATGGTGTCTTCTATGTTTTAGTTAGCTCTAGTGGTTTCTGTTTGGTTCGCTCTTGAAGGGCTTGGTCTTTGTACTTTTGGTTTAGTTTTGAAATAAAATTTATATTTCTTCAAAAAAAAAAAAAAAAAAAAACTTTGGTCGTATTATCTAGCCACATCAATTCTTCATGACAGTTAGGAAATTGACATTGTAAATACCTTCTTTTTTATGTTTCTGATTCAATGACCATTTTGATGATAGGAAAACCTCGTCTAGGGAACTTATAATGAATCCAAGGACGTTGCACCAGACTATGGTTATCCATGAAACATAATTGACAAACATATTTTATTTCCATACATATATTATAATATTTTTTCCTTTGATTTTAGAATACATATTGATGGTGTCGGTTTAGAATTGTTTGGGTAGGTTATGTTTAAGGAAAAAATGATATTACAAAAATAATATAGGATGTGCGTCGTTGGCGAGGAAGGGATAATCTTCATATAGGAAAAAACCGTAATAGCTCTATATTAACTTAAAAAACAGAATCGTTGATATTAATTCAAAAAAAAAAAACAGAGCTAACAACTACACTAGAAGTTCACTAAAAATAAATTTTCTTTTTAAATTCATAAATAAACCACATTACATCGCAGTTCAAGTCTTAACTAGAAAACTGAAATAACACTACAACATCCAAATTTTAACCCCCATATCGATTCTAGATCATGGAATATATCTATTCAACATCGAATGTCCAAAAATTAAATTACTAGGTTATCCTTGTGTCCAATTCTATGGTTTCTAGATACTTGGGTACCTACCGAGTATTCTATCGCTATGAATAGAGGCTTAATTCTACGTAAACATGTATACAAATGTGAATAATATTTCTTTCTTCTTCTTTATTTATTTTGTGTTTCTTTTTTATTCATCGCAATACTCTAACGGTCTAATAAGTTAAACTTAAAGTTCAATTACCTTTTGACAGTTGTTTACAAATACTGTGGTTGTTATCAATGAGCAATCCGTCCTAGAAGTTTCCCTGATAATTTTTCTAACTCTAGATTTTACTATGCAATTTATATTAAAAGAAAGAAAGAGTTATTCAAACTTTGAGTCTCAACACAATGATAGGAGTTGTATTCGGGGTCTGAAAACTTTGATATTAGCATCTAGGTCTGAGGACGATAACTGACTATTATGACAGTTACTAGAATAATTTTTTATTAAATTAGTATATATTTAACTAATGTCATCAAACTCCGTTAACTCTAATTTTAATAAATTCTGTGTCAAAAAAAAAATATACTTCTCCGTCAATTTATCGTTCTAGACAAAATCACTGAATCTAGTTCCTTTTCTATAGTTATCTTCCTTGAGAAAAACCCTTAACAATTCCTTTAAACCACTAATACCGCTGGCTATAAGTCTTCTTGCAACACCCACAAATCATCGATTCGCTATTTTCATCTTTATCACTACAAAACAAAAAATCCATTCATTGTTACAACTTTTTTAACCCAGACCTAGCAAAAAATACACTACCAAAATATCATACAGAATCAATTAGTAACTATTTGCATCTAATTGTACGTTGAATTTCTGAAATTACCTGCTTTCAGAACAAAGTCCCCAAATTTCACTTGCACTCAGAAATCTTAGGAAAAGCAAATGTGATTTATTTTAGGACAAGTTTAATTGTTAATTATCTCACACGTTTCTAAGCTCAGCCCTTCGTCCATGAATAGTTATACATGTGTGTAACAAAAATTAAAATGATAGAGTTAGTAAATAAATCAAAATGGAAGTTTTAGTTAGGCCATTTCCGCATTTAACCATCCTTTTTTACGGCCAATACAATCAACTATGCTCTTGGGACCAAATTTTATCATCCAACTTTTCAGACCCCAAATCCAACTCGGGTCATCTTTTTGGGACCCTAAGTTACCATTAAATAACAATACAATGGAATCATGAAAATAAATCAGTAAAATAACGAATATGAGTCTCAAAACATAATATCTCTGTATTTCAATGTGTCGGCATGTGGTGACATTCTTAAACCAATTTAGACTCACATTCAGTGTAGTAAACCCCAGATCTCGGTCTCATCCAGGTACACATTGGGACACCCTGACAACTTTATCTCGGTGAAGATCTCGGTTATATCTAGATCCCTGTTTCCAATTTTATACCACTTAATCAAGCAGTTGATGAAGAAGTTGCCAATTTTAGACCAACTTCACTCCTCTTAATATGATTCACACGATAAAAAGAAAATCAAATATGTCGGGGCTGGTTTAGATTATTGTATTGAAATTTCTATCCTGCTTCCCTACTTGAGGTGGGTTACTTGTTCGAATCTCGCCTCACCGAGATCGAGATGTTCATCTCAGACATGACACGGAAATCTCTATTGTCCGAAACTAACTTCATTATTACTCGCATAAATATTTTTCTTGATTACTATTTTTTCTCTTTTAACAAATATCATTCAGTAAGACTTGCAATTATTTCAAATGGTATTACTTAAAATAAATTTACCATAATATAAACCAGTTTATCTAATCTTAATTACAAATTACAAGAGTCTCCATAAACTTTCACAAATAGAGAGAAAAGGAAGAAAAAAAAGGAGATAAAAAGAAAGAAGGGAATAATGAAGTCTCATGGTACAAGAACCTGGGCAGAGAAATTTAGTGGAACTTGAGACTAGTCAAGACATTGTTGTTGACTGGATCAGCCAAATGGTCCAACAAGTTCTGGAAAGGTCCAACTCCTGTGACCAAACCTTGAATGAAATAACCTAAAATAGCCAACATAGCTAATCTTCCATTCTTCACTTCCTTCAACTTCAATTCATTCATTGACTTCTCATCTTTTCCAAATCCTAGTGGGTTAAAGAAAGGTCCTCCTGGGTAAGCAGGGTTACCTGATCCACCCAAACCCTTTTCCAAACCTAAGAAATATTGTTTGCCCATGGATCCAGGGTTGTACCAGTCTTGCAATCTCCTGTGCTCAGCAAAACCCATAAGAGCCATTTCTAGTACAAATAGTGTGAAGGGGTCTGCCCAGTAACTGTAAGTTCCGGCAGGTGGAATCACTCCAGTTTGGAACCATGGGAGTGCGGTTTCAGGTGGGATAAGTCCAAGTTTTCCGAAGACTTCAGGTGCAATTGCTCCTGCTGCTCCTAACATGGCAAAACGTCCGTTGATAATTTCACCATATGCTAGCCATTTTGGTTCAATAAATCCTCCTGTTCCTTCTGGATCTGAAAGTCCAAGTGGGTCAAACCCGAAATCACCTGGGAGACTGTCGAGATGGAAAAAAAAGTCCTCAATTAATATTCTTATATTATCAGTGCATGCACAAATTGGGAGAGAGTGAGAAAGAGGCGCTTACCTGCCGTCTAAGTAAGAAAGACTCTGTTTGGATGCAAACCAAAGCTGTCTGTTTGCTCCTTGCTGAAACATAAACATGTAAACAATCGTCATGAAATCTGTTTGACAATTTTTTTGGTTGATATAAAATTTAAAAGACAAATTAACAAACTTAATATTATCTATTACAACTTGCAGTATTATTATTCATAAGAATTTTGGCAGCTTTGAAGCAATTGAATAAACCCTTTTGGTTGCTAAGTATTACTGAGACTTGTGTGATCTTGCAAACTACCACAATTATTTATGAACTTAATAACGCTTCATGGATAAGTAAAGAGGTGCAAGCTTACACTAACATGCTAACAATAGCTAAGAGTTCTGATCTAATCTGAGCATTAGTACGTGCAGTAATTATATGTGGTTGCGAGCTCAGCAGAGACACTAAAAAATCACATCTCAATAAATTTAGACCAAAGATATGATTGCATTATTTAATATATGGGTCTTTTAAATTCATTTTTTCTTTCTTATGATATTTTAAGAAACTACAAAGTAGGTAATTTGAACTTTTAAGTGTTCATAATTTGTATAGTTTAAGCTAACCTTAACAGGTGGAGTGGCAGCAGCTCTAACAACAAATGAACCCTTCCTTGAAGAGCCAACGTTAACAGTTGCATATTGAAGTGGTCTTCCTCTGAATACTTGTCTAGCAGCTTCCATAGAAGAGGAAGAAGATGAAGTAAGAGAAGATGAAACCAAAGTCTGGGCTGCCATTGTTTTTCTTCAAGTCTCTTCTTTTTTTAGGTTTTCTTTTTCTTTTATTTTTACTCTACCAAAGTTGGGTTTTTGTTGTGCTAAATTTTGTGTCCAAATACCAAAACAAGGGTATGAAAATCTTGGAGGATATGATGTGGCTAGATGAGGTGATGGTCTTAACCAACAACTCATGGACATCTGGCAAGATTCTTGGATAAGGGGATCTTAAGCTAGTTTTGGAACTTCAATGCCACATGGAGTGGCTCTGAGCCAGTAGTTGGTGTCTGGCTCCTGATTTGTGAAGACACTTCAGATTTTTTGTTCGTTTTCCTTTCTACAATATATTTTTATTATTTAGAAAAAAACTGTTAGTCGATTAGATTTTGTGAGGTGTATGGTGTTCACTCAATTCTTGTGTGGCCTGTATTTAAGATCTAATGCTATTCATAATTGAGTGATATATGCTGGACTGATGATTGGATGTACTGCCTGAATTTGTTGCATAAATGCAGCATTGTAAACGAAGCTGCTGCACTTCCTCGTTCTCTTTCCTCATTAGGTGGTATTGTTTTTAGCCCTTGATCCTGGATTGAGATTAACAGGGGTTCCATTATTATTAGATTTAACTAATACCTGCATGACACATAGGCGGGGAAAGAGTTTAGCTTCCACTAAACTTGATGTCATTTGTGTTAAGTGAGAGTGGTAGACTTGTACTTAAACCAGAAAAAAGAGCAAATGATTAGAAAATTGAAAATGAGTATATTCACGAACCATAGAGATGCGCTGATTCATTATGACCTTCACCCCTAACATTGTGGATGAGCTTAGTTTCTGTAGCTATACAAATAATTGTCAAAATCATATTATTTGATGTTTCAATGAGAAACATTCAACTAACTCTAACATGGTCGAAGAATCAGAATTTCCCAAAAGCCAGATGATGGAATAATGAGGCCTTGGAAACATTCAACTAACTTTAACATGGCCAGAGAATCAGGGCGTCTGGATGGGTCAGAATTGCCAAGGGCAAGGGCCAAATAAAGGAATATCGAGGCACTAGACATATTTACCTAACTTAACATGGCCAGAGAATCAAAAAATTCAGAAGCTAAATGATGGATGACGGAGGCGTTTGACAGCCGCTGGTGAAAAGTCAATACACAATTTGTCAGACAGATGGGCTGACTTGGGCGAACCATTTTACCAATTACAGTGGTTATGCACCCTTTGTACTTTGTAGTAAGGGAGCGTGGTGTTTGCTTTAGTCTTCATTAGTTTTATGCTCTTAAGCAGGTACACTAGAACTATAAACAAAAACACACAAGTAATATTGTTAAACATAAATTATCTATTGCTAGAAGAAGCGATCAATTGAGACACATCATGCAGGTGTAAACCCAGCCAATTGATGACTTAAGATAGAATTGTGCGCATTTACAGAGAATCAATAATTCAAGTAGGCCTATGTAAAGGAACACCTTTGCATGATGAATTAGAACTATGAACTAGAAATATTTGCTATTACACAGTAACAGCCCACCTGAGCTTATTCTCCCACGTTGCCTCCAATTCTCAAGGATACGTGATTCTTCACGTTGGAGGTGGAGGTACTCATCCATGTCAAACCATGGTTCCTTTGGTTTGCTATCCACTTCTCCGCTCATAATGTTTGCCAAGTCTTTAGAAAGATCAGAAAGGCTGTCACCTCCAGGGCTCCAACTACCTCGGCTGCTAATAAAACAATTGGTTTTGTTGAATCCAGTGCTCATCCCTTGAACAAGTTCCTGATCAAAGACGTGTATCAAAATGTCAAGTAGGATACTAATATCAGAAATAAGCAAGTATATCATGTAAAATATGAGAAACACAGGGTATATTTTAAGCAGAAAATATGACAAGAATTGATACATCATGCTTCTGTTCCGGAGGTATCCAATATTTACTGAAGGGAAAGTCATCTTTTAAGCGATCACATCACCCAAGAGTAAGAAAGAAAAGGAGCAATTGGGGTTAACATTCACACATGCTGCATGTTGGGACGCTATAAATGTATTTCTCAAAATAAAGAACAAAAGACATATCAAAGGCTTGCAGCCACTGTAAAGCTACAGAGAAAAATATTCATATGTACTTCTACAAACATAACATATTGGATTAAAAATAAGGGGGCTAGGTAATTGACAGTTCGAAGGAGTAGTAGAATCGAAGCCTTTAATTAAACATAAATTAGAACAAAATACAGTTCGTCATTTACAGCAAAGAGATCTTTCGATTAAGAAAATTTAAGTTCTGCAAATCAGTTCTGCCGAAGGAGGCCAAGGACTTACTACCCAAAGAAACAGAATATCTTAGATTCTCGATCAAGGAAAAGAGAGACTTCCATATTAAACCTTTTTTTAACTCCTAATTATCCCTTCATTTGAACTTTGAGGTCTCTGGTAACAACTAACAAGTTAGACAAATCAAACTTCCGGATTCAGTTCACCAACCACATTTCTTACATTTGTGTAGGTGGGGTTTGGTAACTGGGTGTTACTTTCTGCTCTCGCAGATGGAATTCAGATAGCTATCCAGTAGTTTGTTGTAGTTTACTTCATAATTGTAGTGTCTAAGATTAGTATTATCAAAAAACCAAGAGCATCTTAAAATCATAGTTAAATAGGTTGTCCCACTATCCACTTTGCTAATTATCAGTGAGGTCCCACAACAGAGCTACCAATCAGTAAGTAGAAGACTGGACAAAGCATCCTTCCAAAAGGAGAGTTTAGTTCTTTTTAAGATTGCTATATTTTAAGATGCATATATAATACGAGAGAAGAGATCTCTATTTGTAACTGTTGGTTTAAACTGCCTAACCTACTTAATTAACCAATTTGTTTGTCAGGGTTTTTTTTGCAAGACGAATTAAGTAAAAGGATATGCCGAGATTCAGTTTTCACATATCTACAACCTACCATCAGAATAATTAAACAAAATTCTGAATCATAAGGTTGAGTTAGAAGTATGAGAAAAAGAGTAAAGAATAGTCAAACTATGATAACATTTGGGAGCATATGAAAAGACTAAAGAGGAAAACAGTGTAACGTGAATTACCTCAGCGGTATCATGTATGTTATTTCCTGGCGTCAATGACACTTTTGACGTACTCTTCCATACTACAGGAGAAACATCACTGGTGGTCTCCCATTCCAACCAAGGCAGAACAACTCCATCCATTTCATCCTTAGGAAGAGAAGTCAATTTCTCTGGAAGTACACGGTTTTCTGCCTCAAAATGCACTGTATAGTCCTTTAAATTCGCCCTTCCACCGATCTTAGAACTTGCATCACTTCTTTCTCCATCCAGTGAAGATATATCAGTGTCTTCAACATTTGAAATGAACCCCTCAAAGTATTTCTCTGCCTCTTCAGTCAAGCATTTAGACATCCTACTTCTATCGTTGCTCCTCTGATAATATCAGAGTAGAAAAATTATCAATCGCGGAGCAACTTGAAAAGAAAAGTTGATGTCTCTTCACTATTGTGAACCTATAATATTTGAAAGGGGAAAATATATACAGCAAATGTAGTCCTAATACTACTACACTAAAAGGATTGAGATCCACCGCAGAAAACTACCTTTCTAACACGTGCGGGCTTCTGCGCAACAGCATTGTTTGCATCAGGAAGCAAGTCTTTAACAATCTTAGAGAGCTCCCTCCCACGTTGCTCTTCAACCACTATTTCAGCTAAAAGATCATGTTTACGCTTCTCCGACTGATACAGTTGAGGAAAAGAACAGTCATATTCATAAGGTACTGAACATTATTCGCCAAATCGGAAGTGACAAATTAGTAGTTAGCAGCTTTCATGTTCCCACTTCCTGCATTCTAAAACCCTTTATAAAGGATATACATTAATCAAAAGTTGCAAACTTCAACTCCTTTATTCATTATACATGGTGGATATTCTCGAAATGCTAACCACATTCTAAAATTACATGGCCCAGAAGGAAAGAGGAGAAACTTTTGGTCCACCACAGATGTCTCCTGGAAATATCCTATTATTGAAGTCCTCATACAAGGATTCTATCTTGGCTATTGCAATCTGCGGTCAGGGTTGTCCAATTGGGATATGTAGGATATTACTCAAAGTAAAAACATTGGCGTACTGCATACTAACCCTAGGCAGTATGTGCAGTATGAATCTAAACATTAGTTAGCAAGCTTTAGGGATACCACAACAAGGAGCATGCCACTGCAAAGAAATACTCGGCGATTTATTTTATTTTATTTCTGGGTTTTAGTCCATACCTGTTCCAGCCTTGTAGCATAACTATCTCTGATCACGGAAACAGCCTGAAGAACATTAGCGTTATTTAATTGCAAGTTATCATTGTGGGTTGAATCAGAGGGCTTTGTTTTAACCATGACCTGCAGATATGATGCAGAAGCATATTAAACTTTGCTAAGGAGCTGAGTGAAAACACTACATTTCAAGTTCAAGAGAAATCTGCGTTAAAAAGTAAGTTTTTTTTTTTTTTTTTTTTTTTTTGTTCCTAGTATCGCATCAGTTTTGATCAGTGTTAAAAAGTAAGTTGACACAAGCTAATGATTACATACTTCTTCAAGCTCCGTTCTTATTTCTTGAACAGCAGATCTAAGCTCTTTACGCATGACATCATACAGACCAGTCTCTCCTCCATCCCCAACAGGATGATCAACCTGAACATGTAGCTTGAACAGTCAAGCTTTAGGAAAGACTTTGATCTTGTTTGGTAAGAGTCTAATGGTAGCATTTATACAATACTTCAATGGTAGTGTGCAATTAGGAAATTCGTATAATATCTTTATCTTCAACTGCTTAAGAAATTAGAAGAAAGAAACCTAACCTTTTTCTGTGCATATACTGCTCGTATTGTCCTCTCCGTCCCATTTCTGCTGGAACGAGCATCCTGTGACTCATCATCAGTTATAGCTGAAGACTGGCTCTGCAAAAATTCAAAATGCACTTTTACTATTGCCTCACTTTCACAACTAACGAATGAAACAATGATCTCAGAGAGACCAACAGAGAGTAAAGTTAGCAACTCAAGCACTTTTTATACTAGAATTTAACGGTTTTTCCTTATAGTACCAACTCCGTCTTTCTACTATATAATGCTGCAGAAACACAAATTTTCCTTGCTAAAGCAAAAAATAAATCAAATCTCAGTATGGAGGAGAAAGTCTTACTGAGTAACCATCATGTGATCTTGATAAATCTATTTGACTCAGCGACCTCCTTAAAACACGTTGACTGGTCTTAGCAGTTGGCATATGGATCAAAGATCTCTGATCGTTCACGATTCTAGAACTTTTGAAGTTGGCAGTATTCTTGGAGTTGATAGATTTATCACTCTACAAAATGAAACCGAAGAACAAACTGGTCAACTACATAGATGAAAACAAAATGAACATACAAATATGTCAACTGAAATGGATGGATCAATGAGGAACATTTGTATTATGCTTTATGTTAGGTTGCACATAAAAGGAAAAGAATCCATACTTCCAGAGATAAGATATTATCTACACCAACAACAATCCATGCACATGAAGAAGATATTGTGATATTGGTTTTTCAATTCAAAAATTCAAGATAGAAAAATATCCTAATAGCTGTTTTAAAAATTAGCACTGGTCTATGCACACCACAAATATGAAAAGTTCATAAATGGACTGAACATTCTTCGTAAAAATCTGCTCGTTTAGATAACAAAGTAGACATACAAAAGTTCCAAATTCTAATATATTGCAATTACAAACAACACCTTTCTTCTTATCAAGAACACTCCATAACATTAAATCGTAAGTTGATAAAACCTCAATAACTTCGCTATCATTGTTAAATACCATGCTAATGGAGAACCCCTTAGTTCTATATTTGATTCATCTTCTAAATAACCAACTTAAAACCGCACGTAACTATATAATCTCTAAAAATGTATGTCATAATGTTCTAAATCTAAATGTACTTTAGAATAATTTTACCGATTATGGCTACTTTGGAAACAACAAAAATATTTTCATTTTTCGTACTCCATAAATTGTCATACATTTATGAGGTACACAAGGCGGCATTTATGAGGTACACAAGGCAACCTATAGCATTTACATAAAACCTAAGCTTTCAAATCATCTTCTTCATGCTCGAATGGACCTCCATTAAAGATCATAATTTCACCTTTTATTTTATCACTATCTAATAAGAACAGAAAGAAAAATAACAAAATGTATTATGCAAAAAGAAAACTAAAACTACCTCAGAATCGCTAAATTGATACTTGGCGACCGATGCAGAACGCCTCCTCCTGGAACTATCAACCCCCTTACTCCCAAAGCTACTCTCCTGAATAACCTTTACATCACCCACTGTACCATGTTGTCTAGAAACAGACCTTCCTCTTCTAGAATTACTAATTCCAGAACCACCACCCAAATTACTATCTTGAACACTTGCTTGACCTCGTTGCCTAGAAACAGATCTTCCTCGCCTACTTATAACATCTCCAGACATAGAATTACTACTACTACTATTACCAGAACTACGAAGTGATGACCTACCTCTATCATGGTTATTTTCAGAAGGAAAAAACTCAGAAACTAACTCATCAAGACTAATTTCAGGAAACCCAGCTGATCCTCTTTCAGTATTGACAAATTTAGGGTTTTTCTTAGGAACAAGAAATTCATTTTCTATTTCACTATTATAACGACCAGAAAATCGACTAAGACTTCTAGAACGACGATGTCGATTATCTGATTCAACATCTTTTGTTGATGATGAAGAATTTATTGAAGATCTCTTTGATGTTGATTTGAATGCTGCTGTAGCCATTTCTTGATTTTTCAAAAATGAATTTCAAATTAAAAAATTGGGGATTTTTGGCATTTTATAGTTTTGGGTTTCTAGGGTTTGGAATGATTGGGGGTTTTTAATCATGAAGAGAGGGAATAATAAACTTTGAGTGTAATGAAGGAAGAGAGGAGGAGAAGGAGGAGGAAGTAAGAAAGGGAAGAAGACACAGAATTTGATTTTCTTGGCGAAAGTTTGGCGGAGAAAAATAAATTGAAATTTCCGTGATTAGTAGGAGACCAGATAATCTTTTTGTAACGTTTCCGTGTCATTCTTAAATCAATAGCCTTATTAGTCCTACAAATTACAAATTTAACCAGTTTTTAAAATTCGAGTAAGGTTCTTTAAATTTTTTGAGTTTGAAATAGTTGTGGGAATCGGAGTTAAACCGGCAAAGTCCCATAATACAGTATTAAGTGCTTGCAAGATAAACAAACTTTGGTGCAGCGGTCAACTACCAATGAAGACAATAATACTTCGATTTTTGTTAAAGGGAGAGCAAAAAGCGATCCTAGGAATGCGAAAATCGTAGTCAACTCATTATTTAGACCTATCCAATATATTTTGTCCAACTCGGACTGCAATATCCCTCCTGATTACACATACTAACCGCATAAACTCACACCAATCTTCCACCTCCTCCAATAATTTAGACCTATCCAAATATATCCACCACCTCTTGCATCAATTCGTCCGCCTATTACGATCAACTAATGAAAATCGACAAACTATAAAAAGTCTTCACCACCATCGTCACTTCCAATTAGCTACCAACAATTCTATCAACCCAATCGGATTTACTCATGAAATGTCTTAGATTTACTCATGAAATTGTCATCAGAGAGGTACGCATTTTTTATTTAAGAACTACATACTAGGTGGATTTTGTTTTTGGGAATTAATAAATAAGCCGATTTAATCTCTGAATAGATTTAATCACAAATTTTTAACAAAACCTAAATCTTGAGAAACCCGATTCAATCACAAATGATTTGATCTAGAAATAGCTTTAATCATAATAAGTTACCCGATTGAAGGCAAACCCAAATCTTGAGAAACCTTAATTTTAGGGTTCAGGTCATTTTCTACGTAGGAAGAAGGTATGCAGGAGCTAAAGAAACAAGGCACCAGCTTTGGGAAACGAAAGAAACAGACAATTGAAGGGTGTGAATACGAAATGCTTAAATTATTGTCTTCAGTTATTGAGTATTTTATACGTACACCCAATCAACAAAAGATTAATCTCAAGTTCTCAACAAAATATATGTTGTCTTCCATGTAGAGTTATTTGTTTCCTATTTTTAATTTGATTAAAGACTTTTTGTTGTGATTACGTTGATCTGCTAAAGATCGGTAGATTTTGAAGTGCCGGTGGAGGTGGGTTTTTTTCGGTTTTATTCTTGGTCATCAATGGTGTGTTAATGGTGGTAGAATAAAACGGAGAATTAGTGCGAGTTATAAGCATAATCAGGAGGGGTATTGTAGTATGATTTAGAAAAATTATATTGGATAGGTCCAAATAACGAGTTGACTACGATTTTTGCGCTCCTCAGATCGATTTTTGCTCTCCCTTTAACAAAAATCTAGTACTTCTCAAGTATAATAGACATCACAAGAAATTAATGAATGGCATGAACGTGAAGAGGAGTTCTACAGGAAACAATACAGAGATGTAATGTACTAGCAATAAATACTTCCACCAACAAACCAATAGAAGGAAAATGAGGAACAGAATTGAATCACTCCTCAGACCCAATGAAAATTGGTGTACTAGTAGGAAAAATTTGGAAGAACTACTTGCTTCTCACGTTAAAAGCATCGTGGTACTTCTAATCCAGAAGAAAATAAAGATTTTCTTAGCTTATTACCGAGTTGTATTACTGAGTCAGAAAATAATGCACTGACTAGCATCCCAACTGAAGCTGAAATCTTTACGGCACTTCAAAGTATGCAGCCATGGAAAGCACCGACTTGATGGATTTTCACCTGGATTCTTCCAAACACAATGGGGAACTATAAAAAATGAAGTTATCAGATGGTGCAAAGCTTCTTTGTAAGTGGAAGAATTATGCGTAAGATGAATAACACCAATCTCTGTCTCATCCCAAAGGTTCAACTTCTACAGACTCCAAGTGACTATAGGCCGATAGCTTTATGCAACACCACATATAAGCTGATAACAAAAATATTGGCTTTGAGACTTAAGCCATTAATGAATAAGATGATATCTCCAATGCAAGCAACTTACGTCCCAGAAAGGCAGATAAGTGATAACATTAATCTTGCACATAAGCTGATACATTGTATAAAGAAAAAGAAAACAAAAAAGGGTTACTTGGCGCTAAAGATTGATATGTCAAAGGCATTTGATCGAGTTGAGTGGATCTTCTTAGATAAGATTACGAAAACATTTGGGTGTGCTGAACACTTTTGTAGTCTCATACAAGAACGTATCAGCACGTCTGAAATTCAAGTGATGTTGAATGGGTCACCCTGTGATGCTTTTAAACCCCCAAGAGAATCAGACAAGGTGACCCAATTTCACCCTGTTTGTTTCTTTTAACAATGAAGCTATTCACGAGATCATTGGCAAGAGATGAACATGAAAATAAAATTCAAAGTATAAAGATCGCGAAGAATGCACCAATGCTATAAAACCTTTTATTCGCGGATGACTACTTAGTCTCTGTGAAAGATTATCTTCAGAACGTGAATAATTTACTGCAAATGATTAATGACTTCAGTGCTGTCTCGGGTCAACTGATCAACTTCCAAAAATCAACAGTCTTTTTCCCTAAGCATATACAGTCAAGACACTGCATAATATTACTTTGAAGACTAAAAAGATGTCTCTAAACGAGAAGTATCTTGGGATACCATTATTTCTCAACAGACACAGAACTACATCTTTCTTAAGTCTTGTTGAGGGTATGAAGATAAGGCTACTAAAATGGAATGGTAAGTTCTTGACACAATCGGGACGATCAATCATAGTAAAGCATGTCCGTAATGCAATGTCATCACATTAAATGTTTTTTTTTTTTAATTCTTAAAGAAGTGGACAAAGTCTAGATGAAGTTTTGGTGGAAAAAAACATGCTGGAAAAGGAGTTTATCTGACATCATGGACAAAAGTTAACAATGACAAGGTTCTTGGAGGAATGGTTTTTCGAAATCTAAATGTTTTAATCACGCACTATTGGCTAAAGAAATTTAGCGATGATATAACAACTCACATCAGTTATAGGCAAAGACTTTAAAAGAAAGGCATTTTCCAGATACATCACTTCTTTATGCACCCAAAAAAAAAAAATCAACCTGGGTATGGCAAAATATCTACAGTGAAGTTCGGTTTGTTCGGCAGTATAGCTTCTAACTGCTAGGGGATGGCAAGAGAATACTCACATGAAAAGATAACTGGATCACAGGCAATCAAATACCACCAGTTCCAATCGCAGACTTTGATATGACTATTAATTATAACACGCTGATTGATTTTATTGAACCATAAACAAAAACTTAGAAGGTATCAATCATTCTGCAACTTTTCTCAACTGAAGATGCTAATAAGGTTGCTGTTATGAGAATACCAGAATACTCTCAAGACAGACTAATGTGGACTCTTACTCGACATGGTCAGTTCATAATAAAGTTAACATACCACAAACCAGTAGCTATCAAGAGTAACAGTTCTAACACCTTTACTAAAGTTGCAAAGTTTTGGAAAGAGGTATGGGGTATGAATACTTTACCAAGAGTCGAAACATTCCTATGGAAGTATTAGTGACAGTATTCCGTCAGTGAACGTATGACCCAAGTAACACATTATGGAGGAGAACATTGTAGTATGTGTCACCAGGTGATTGAAACTACTAAACACATTTTATGGGATTGTTCTTTTGCAAAAGTTGTTTGGACCTCCATCCCTGGTGCAAGACAGAGCGTGGAAGCAAATAATACCTCTGTTGATAAATGGATAATGAGCTGGTTCAAGAATTCTTTTCATAAACTTGATGAATATTGGGTAATAAGAATGGCTAATGCGGGCTTTGACATATGGAAAACAATGTGTATAAATGTTTTTCTAGGATCAAAGACAAATCTAGTAGAAGTCATTTGCAACATACAATATCTCAACAGTATGACTAGATCATCAATGAAGAAAACTCAAGTTATGAGTGACAACAATAATCAGAGTCATATAACTCAGACTGCATGGATACCACCTAACCCTCACTCTTACTTTATATGTTGTGATGCATCTTTTGAAATTGTATTATATGAAAAACGACTCAGGATTGGGACTAATCCTTCGTAAATCTGCAAGTGAGCAAGGAAGATGGATCTATGCGTATGGACACCTAGATGGGGGAGTAGGCATAGGTTGTGGGATTGTTGCATGCTATACGATGGGAAGAAGACTTGGATTTGCAACAAGTATGTTTTGAGTTAGATGCACATAATGTAGCAGTTGCAGCAAATGGAGACTACCAGAAAATGAAATGGGAACATCAGGCACTTATCTTAGATGTTATTGACTATCTGCGCAAGCATCCATTTTGGACTTGCAAATTTATTAATAGGAAGTTGAATGAGCCAGCTGATAAAATGGCTAGATATTCTCGTATTTTTAAGCTTACTAGGAGTTGGATTACAAATCCACCAAATTTTATTGTATCAGCATTCCTAAATGATGTAAACTCTGTTCTAATTCTAACTATTCATAAAATTTCTTCTTAGTATAAAAATAAAAACGGTAAAGTCTGACCTTCCTCTAAAAAAAAACATCGTTCAGGTGGTACAACATCTTTTCCGGACGAGTTTCCGGACAAAGCACATCTTCTTTTGTTTTTTCCGAAGATAATCCCAAGGTTATAAAAAACCATGAACTAAATACTACCTTATTGACTGCAAATGACTTTCATAGAAGACTAACTGACAAATGTCCAGTAACAAAATCTCTAGTAATAGTAAGATTCGCATACATACAAGAGAGTTTGGATTGTTGAAGCATGATCCACAATCTTAGAACATATTTAAATTTCATTATGAAGACCAACTCCTTTTAAGAAACAATTGCAATAAGAGATGGTTGGATAAACAGTCGAAACCCCTGAACTTATCGGAAAAGATCATCACCAAAACTTGGAGGAAACGCCGATCAGATCGTGACCAAACTTAATAACACGTTATATAGATAACCAAATCATAAAGTAAAAAACGAACCCAAAAATCCTAATACCAGACCTAATAACTGAAACAAAAGTAGAATTATAATGTAATATATTTGCCTTTTAATTATTGTACTCTCCGTATGTAAAGAGTTTTGTCGATAAAATTGACAAAGGGGAGGAACATAGAATTGTTTAGACTTACTATGGTTACTGACGAAGACCTGAAGAGGTATCGAAGATAATGAAGACATCATCCTTTAGTAACTACGGACTTGACTTATTCAATTTTTATCTTTTGTTTTTTTAAGTCCAGGAGCGGAAGTACGTTAGGACTTCCCCAGTCTGAAGCTAGGGGTGAATCAAAGAAAATTATTTTTTAGGCTAGTAAATGATAACCAAAATTCATCAAGCTGGTAAAATTTGCTATCAAGCCGAGGTATGATTTTAGTTGAGAGGTTCTCAAAATAAATAGTGAGTATGTGATGTGCGTATAAGACGTTGTTCTCCCTCAGCTTCAATTTATTCCAGAGGGAGAGAGAAAGAGGGAAAATAGGAAAACCTAGGTAAGGTTATTTGGAAAGTTTGGGTTACTGGTGATATTTCTTTAAGATGAGTTGAGAATCTCTATGAGATTTCATGAGCAGATTAACCTTTTTAAATATCCATGTGTGTATCTAGCTAATAAGTTAAGTTTTCCGATTGCAAGTAGATGTTGTTGTTGTCTTAAGTAAGGGTATTCTAATACTTTTGTTATATGAACAACTGTGTTCATATTAGAACTTGTTGATTGTGTTCTTGCAATGCAACTAAGCTGAAATTTAATTAATATGGCATCTTGTAGATATCAACCATGGTTGTAGCATTTAAGTTATAGACTGTATTATTTAACCTATCTAATTTTCAGCAGTAAAGTTAAAGAGTGTACAATTTGACCTATCTAATATCCTATAGGTATGGCATCTTGTTGAACATGAATATTTTGTACACATGTTTTTCTTTGCAGTTTAATATAATAGATAGCCACTCATGGTTTGTAATTTTTACCATGATGGTTATAGTGAGCATACGTGTTGTTGCTCGATGGTCAATACGTGTTGGCGTATGAGTGTTTGGTTTTCGAGTGCTTGTTGGCTCCCCGTCCCGAGTGGTGAACGATAAGCCCGATTACCTCTTCATGCACATGTCGTGCCCAAATCTGGTTCTTATGTTGCCTATTTATCGATAAGCCATCGATGGTGACCCCCGTTTGTTGCTTAATCTTACCTATCGTTGGTAAGATAGATCTTTCGCGCAAAGTGTGCCCGCTTGGAACAACTTGTCCCTGGTGCTCGTGCTCGCCTAGTCCTAAAAGCTTGACTGGCTTGTTCTACTGGGGACGGTCGTTCCCTGATGGACAATATGTGTTGGCGTATGAGTGGTGTTTGGTCTTCGGTGCTGGTTGACTCCCCGTTCCACGCGGGGACAACAAGACCGACTACCTCTTCAGCTTCTTCCCTGAGTCATCTTAGGGAAAGACTCATTTGGTCCCTGTGCCTATCTGCCAAAAAGGTATCGAGTATTGTCCCTTGAAACGGTGAACATGTGAAATCATCCTAGCATATTGTGAAGGGAGGGACTCCCTTTTGTAGCTATGCAGGCAGAAGGATCGTGAAAGGGGGGGACTCCTCCTTGTATCCCTGCAAGCCCTGGGCAGGGATACAGTGGGTATGCTATTTTAACGATCGTGAATGCGTAAACCCTACTAAAATAGTGTGCCCACTCTCTGCTCCACCCGCGGCATAGAATGTGCCAAGGATTTACTACTGTCTCTGTACAGGTTGCTTTGGTTGGTGAGACGGGCGTAGAAACTTAGCCATATTTTGGAGATAAGATCTTTACGAGATATTATCTCTGCCCTACCTGGTACTTGCTACTGGAAAAAGGGCTTCGGATATCGGTTATAGTGAGCATACACGGGTTTGGTTGACAAGTGTTGCTTATGTTAAACTGAAATACGTTGAGTTCCACATGACGCTCATAATTTGGCACCACGAAGTCAAGCATTATTGCTAGTATGTTTTCTAAAGCATGTCATTCGTCTCTTCGGACTTCTGGTCTCGGTTACGAGATTTGTAAAGCTGGTTAAATCTTTTTCCTGTGAAGAGCTTTACCAAAAAATGCTTTTGAAGCCAAGTTATTTTTATTAGGTGTTACCGACTTTTCAACAAAGGTAAGAACATTCATCAAATGTTGTTTAAACTTCACATCTTGTAGCAAAGTCTTTTTCGTAAACAGTTGTTTTTCAGATTATAGCATTACTGGTTGAACACCACATTGTATTAAGCCGCACCAGAACTAGCCTACTCCAAGTTATCTTCGGACTGGAATGTAGTTGAACCCTAACCAATCTCACACTGATCAAGGTACAGTCGTGTTCCTTACGCCTCTGAATCCCAGTAGGACTCTGCGCACTTGATTCCCTTAGCTGATCTCACCCAAAACTAAGAGTTGCTAAGACCCAAAGTCGAAAAATTGATAAACCAATCTGTCTCACACAGAAAAGTCTATTGAATAGATAAATCTGTCTCCCACAGAAATACCTAAGAGTTTTGTCCCGTCTTTTGATAAATCAAGGTGAACAGGAACCAATTGATACACCGGACTTATATTCCCGAAAAACAGCTTAGTAATATCAATCACCTCACAATAATCTTAATCGTATGGTAGCAAAACAAGATATTATGGAATCACAAACGATGAGACGAAGATGTTTGTGACTACTTTTTATCTTGCCTATCGGAGATTAAATCTCGAGCAAATCTTAGAGAAGATAGTACTCAATCACGATAGAAAATAGCAAGATCAGAACACGCAACTACAGAGAAATAGTTGGGTCTGGCTTCACAATCCCAATGAAGTCTTTAAGTCGTTAACCTACAGGGTTTTGGAAAAACCTAAGGTTAAAGGAGAATCGACTCTAGTCGCACCTAGTATCACACAGGAGGTGTGGGGATTAGGTTTCTCAGTTGCTAGAGTTCTTCCTTATATAGTCTTCAAATCAGGGTTTGCAATTAATGTTACCCATGTAACAAAGCATTCAATATTCACCGTTAGATGAAAATCGGATTAGACTCAAGCTAATATCTTTCAACCGTTAGATCGAACTTAGCTTGTTACACACAAATGAAAAGTGACTTCATTTAGATATGAGTAAACATACCTAAACGTGTACACCTTGTTGGCTCAACAATAGTTAACCGAAGTTAGCCATATGAACACTTTCATATCAACCTTATTCATCTTGACCATAACTAGTTCAAATGACTCAAATGAAACTAGTTCTAGAGTTGTTCAATTGTTTATATTCTCATAGAAGTATACAAGACACAATTGAAGCAAAATCGATTTTGATTCACTCGAATCAATTCATGAACATGATAGCCACGGTTTGCAAAAGATTGCATTCATTAATATATAAATGTGTTAGTTCATGAACAAACCGATTTTAGAACATAACCTACTCAAGTATGCAAACGGGTACGCATACCTAAGTGGCCGGACTAAGTTTGGGTTCGCCAGTATGCGAACGGGTACGCATACCTTCCAAACTCAGTTGAATTTCCGTAACTTGAAATTCACGCCAGTACGCATACCGGTATGCATACTAAGTTCCTGGACTTCCATAAACCAATCAGTACGCATACGGGTATGCATACCATGGTTCCCGGACTTGGAATAACTTGCAACAGTTATCATACAAGTACGCATACTGTGATATATCCAATCATGGTTATTTGTTCTATACTCCCATTTCAATCATTGAAACATTCTCGGATGACAACAATAGCTGTCTCATACAAACTATTTGCTTCAAAGCAATTTTCAAGTGATTGAACGATCAATACGAAACATTCCGAGTCTTAATCAAATGACTGTCTCATACAAATCATGTAAGATGTTACAAGACAATTTTCACATGATCATCTTTTGACTTTCGTCAAGAATATAAGATGAACTTGATCAAAGCGAAAGCTTACCAACACATATTTCGAGAAATATGTAAACGAGTTAAACTCAGCTCGAAATATCAAATGTGTATAATCGAAGTCTATATAGCTATACGACTTTTGTCTCAAATAAGAGATAGAGTAGATAGACTTTTGAGTGATAGATGAGTTCAAGTCTCCACATACCTTTTGTTGATGAAGTTCCACAAGATCCCCTTAGTAGTTCTTCGTCTTCAATCGATGAACGCCGTGAAGTATAATGCTCAACTACACTTTCTATCCTAATCCAAGACTTAGATATAAGTAGACTAAAAATCAAGACTTATAGTTTTGGCAACAAGCTTGAGATAGCAACGCTTGCGAGTTAGACCTAGCAGTGCTCTAACAATCTCCCCCTTTGTCAATTTTAGTGACAAAACTATCAATACATATGGATTACAAAATAAATAAACTTTGTAGCTTCTCATCCAAGTGCTTGATTTCCTTGGTTCTTCAACATTACTCGAAATCTTCGTCACTTCCAAGTACTCCAGTGATTCTGAACGTGTTCAACTTAGCATCATAGTTGTTGAAGATCCGTAGCTATAACAATGAGAAAACAGTAGCTCTCAATCATTGTTATACAGTGTCATAGTATCATTACACATCATCAAAGTCCAATTGTATCACAACTTTGACAACAATACTATGGGGATATGTATCACTCCCCCTTAGTCAATACTTCATCTCACATGAAAACCACTCCCCCCTTTCATAATGATCCGTAAACCACATGTATTTGTAGTGTGAACCACACATTAATTCTCCCCCCTTTTGTCAATATAAATTGGCAAAGGTACGAAAACTAGTGGGATCATAATGAAATTCTCATAGAGATACTTCATGACTAAAAGAGAAAACATATCAACTTTGTTTCGATGATTTCACATAGTCGAAACTTAGTGTATTCATCAAGGAGTTTATAAAGATACAAGATAACTCCAACAATATTCCACAGCCGCACTCCCCACAAAGATTTGTCAATTAAGCACAAGTTCAATTAAGAACTCTGCCCCATAAAATGTCATTCCCGAAAGAACAACAAGAGCAACCTTACTTTTGCAAGAAAATGAGGATTTCTTTGGACATTAAAAAATTACATGAAACATGAATTTGTATCCAAAAAGCTCAATTAAATTAACCACAAGAAAACCCATGATTAATTTAATCGGAAATGCTCAACATAAGAGAACTTACGGAGCCGCACAGTACTTTCACACAGAAGTGGATAAGGGAAAGATCAATACTGCGGAATATTCAAAGATTCATTCTATTTTTCATCAATATTTGCATAAAGATATATAATAGACTTAATCTTTGCAATCAAAAGTTCATCCCATCTTCCATCAATATTTGCATAATGACATAATAGGCTTAACTTTTGACATATATGGGACAATCATAGTTCACGGACGCAAACACACATATCCCATAACAATTTTTTTATTATATAAAACCAATAAAGATTAATACTGCAAAATCATCTTCCAAATTAACTTTAGAATTTAAATAAATAAATCAAAAACATATTGCTATTCCAAACCCTAGTCATCCTTCTTGAAACACAAGAATAAACTCTCATAAGAAGTTTTCTAGATATTAAGACCTTTGAAAAATTCTTTAGCGTCCCCGAACTCCTTGTCGTCAACAGCCATTGGAACATAAGGTTCATGAAGATAGGAGTCAATTCCAACAAACCTTCTTGACTGATGCCGAACCAGGGCCTTCTGAATTTCAAGAGTCCTAAAAACAATAGCCTTTACAGTAGAAACTCTTTTAATTAATACTCGATTATTTAATAAACTCTCTTAAATAATATTTTCGGCCGGTCCCGAGTCGGGGAGTACGTGCCAAATTAATAATTCGCTAAAATTATAAGATAATACATTTTTGATTACCTATGTAGACCCCATATGAAATACAAATTAATAATGCATTATATATATTCAATACATTAATGATTTACGAAGACTTTTTGAAAAATGATTTAATTGTCTTCTGTTTTTTTCTAAAATCAATATCGCATTGAATTTCATCTCTAATTTTTCTTATCATCTAATTTTTCCAGTTTTTGTCGCTTAACATCACCTCTTTCAGGAGCAAGATAGAGGTACTCTGAAGACCGCTTAATTGTATTTGATATCATCCCTTGACTCACTTGCAAACCGTAGTTATTAGAAACCCATTCCTGCAATTACTTTTGAGTGACAATTGGATTATCCTTGTTGTGCTTGCATAATGCTCTACAAATTTCATCAGTCATTGTTGATTTTTTAACACCTTTAAGATGAGAACCCATATTGTGTGAATGATTTATTTGTGTTAGTAGTATGATTTCATATTGTATTTATATATAAAATATTTTTTTATTTGATAATAAATAAAAAATTATTTAGAAAATATGATTGGATATTGTGTTTATAAAAATATGATTTGATATTGATATTGTATTTATATAGGAAATATAATAGATATGATATGGTATTTTGTTTGTATAAAAACTAATTATTTGATATGAAATTTATCTATAAGTTAATAAAGTATTAATTAATATATAAATCAATAATTATTAATTTATCGGTTAATTAATATCTCGCTTAATTAATAAATTAAGATGGTCCCGACAACATTAATTTATAGAGTTTCTTTATATTTGATGTATCTCCTTTCTTGTTTCCTTCAACTCTTCAAGAACACCAGAAAACTTCTGAAGATTTGAAGGTACATCCCTTGGTTTCCTCACATTCCTCCTTTTTCTTTTTAAGGAAGAGGGTACCGGAGATTTATCTTTTTCCTTCATAATTGATGGCTTAACAATCATATTAATCTCTTTTCCATCAGAAGTCATAATGCTTGGAGTCTCCATACAAATATGGGTTTGTGAGAGAAATTCACAAAGCAATCTCTACAAGCAAACTTGTGATAAAAAGAGTTTTTCAATGAAAGAAAAAGGAATGTAGGGTTACGGAACCTTTACACAAAGTAAGCAGATTCACGTACGCACAACTCACAACCCTAAAGAAGGCAGAATTGTCGACTTTACCCCTCTTTTAATGAACAAACATGGAAACCTCTTTTCAATACCAATCTAGGATATGAAAAGATCAACCGAAATAAAAACAAAAAAAATAAATAATCTTTTTCCTTAAAACCTGTAAGTGCTTAACTCTTGTCTCTTTGGGATTAGGCACTTGAGACAAGATGCATAGCCAACACAATTAAGCTATGTTGGGGTGAACAATAATCTATTCACCATGAACTTTTTGGAAAGAGTTCCTAAACTCCTCTTTCATAGAATGTTTAGACCATGTTCTTTTCTGAAGTGGTCTAACTTTTTCTTTGTAAATTAACTTCTTCGGAGAAGAGTTGAGTTTACATACCTCAGACGACTTTTGAACAAGTTTAAGCTTGTTTTCTAATCGATTTGCTCTCCGTTGAAGTTTATTAACATATCTTATTTTATGTTTGTACTCGTAACACTTAGAGAGTTCATGACCCGTAAAAGTCCAATAAGAACATGTCAATGTGGAGGATGGTTAAGATACCATAGCGGAGCAAGCTGCTAGACAAATTGTGGTACCTAAAACATTAGAAAAAGGATTTCCAGTAGATAGAGAAAAAGCCATTTTATCCTCCAAAATAGTTGAAGAAGTTTCTCCAGGAAACATATCAAGATTGATGTGAGTATTGCTACAATTATCAAAATCAATATTTTCAGCAAGGAGCGCAACACTTGATTTTTCATCTACATTTGAATCATAGTGATCAGATATTTCATCAAGAGTTGAAGCAAGACCTTTGTTCCCAGTGTATTTTCTACGATTTGGACACTCATTAGAAAAATGACCAAAACCTTTACACTTGAAGCACTGAGGCATATCCTAATCATCAGTATCGACTGTATCCCTGTTTTTAGGAGGAACACGGTCATGAGGTTTAACTGATGATCTAGGATTATCTCTGACGAACCGTTTACTTCTCTTCAATAGAAGATCTCTAAACTGTCTTGTGATCATAGAAACTGAGTTATCAAGGTCTTCATCTGATGAATCAGTCTCACTAGGATCATCCACAGAGTTGCCAACATATTTACTTTTGTCAAGTAATTTTGTGTTCTTTTGTGCTTTGAAAGCAATATCCTTTCCAGATTTGGATGTATGCTCATAATCAAAGATCTTTAACTTCACAACCAGAGTATTTCTAGATAAAGTATTAAGGTTATTTCCTTCAACGATGGCATGTTTCTTATAATCGTATTTGGATGGCAACGATCTGAGAATTTTCATCACAATTTCCTTTTCAGGAATAGTCTTACCCAATGCAAAAGATGTATTAACAATTTCATACACTTTGTGATTAAACTCATCAAATGAATCTTCATCAGCCATACGAAGGTTTTCCCAATCATAATTTAGGTTTTGAAGCCTCGCTTCCTTTTCAGAGGTATTCCCTTCGAATACAGTTTCTAAGATATCCCACACATCTTTAGACTGAGTGCACGTAGTCATATGGTGCTGAAGATCTGGGGTAATGGCATGAATGATAGCATTTAAACCGTCAGAATTTTGCTTTGCAGCGAGAATCTCATTAGGTTCATATCTACCAATATCCTTTGTAATAGAAATACCGTCTACTGTAACCATTGGAGGATCATACCTATTAACAACATAAACCCATGATTAAAAATCACGCGCTTGAAGAAAGGCACGCATAGCAATTTTCCACCATAAGTAATTTGAGCCATCGAAGACTGGTGGTACGTTTACTGGGATAGCACTTATGTCCATAGAGTCAGATCGCTACAAACATAGACTTATAAGGTCTTAAACGTGTTTGCCTGCTTTGATACCAATTGAAAAAGTGGAGGTCTAACAACCTCACCCAATATTTCGTTTAGCAATCTGTATGGACAAACTCCAATATAATTCCAAGAGAATCAACTAAACAATCAGACTCAATCAATGAAAATATATCAAAGAATTGTATCTCTGTTTCACAAAGTAATCAGCAAATCAAACAGATAGAAATCCGCGAGCCTGATTATTATGTGAAACAACTTGAACGGTACAAAAGACCAATGTTCAAGTGTCAATCAATTTGTATCAACAACCAAAGCTTGGATTATCTAATTGATTGAACTACGCACAACCTGTGATATTTCAATTATATAAACAAATATAATGCGGAAAAGAAATAACACAGACACCAGAAATTTTGTTAACGAGGAAACTGCAAATGCAAGTAAACCACGGGACCTAGTCCAGATTTGAACACCACATTGTATTAAGCCTCTATCGAACTAGCCTACTCCAAGTTAACTTCGGACTGGAATGTAGTTGAACCCTAACCAATCTCACACTGATCAAGGTACAGTCGCGTTCCTTACACCTCTGAATCCCAGCAGGAATCTGCGCACTTGATTCCCTTAGCTGATCATACCCACAACTAAGAGTTGCTAAGACCCAAAGTCGAAAACTTGATAAACCAATCTGTCTCACACAGAAAATTCTATTGAATAGATAAATTTGTCTCCCATAGAAATACCTAAGAGTTTTGTTCCGTATTTTGATAAATCAAGGTGAACAGGAACCAATTGATACACCAGACTTATATTCCCAAAGAACAGCTTAGTAATATCAATCACCTCACAATAATATTAATCGTATGGTAGCGAAGCAAGATATTGTGGAATCACAAATGATGAGATGAATATGTTTATGACTACTTTTTATCTCGCCTATCGGAGATTAAATCTCGAGCAAATCTTAGAGAAGATAGTACTCAATCACGATAGAAAACAGCAAGATCAGAACACGCAACTACAGAGAAATAGTTGGATTTGGCTTCACAATCCCAATGAAGTCTTTAAGTCGTTAACCTACAAGGTTTTTGGAAAAACCTAAGGTTAAAGGAGAATCGACTCTAGTCGCAACTAGTATCACACAGGAGGTGTGGGGATTAGGTTTCCCAGTTGCTAGAGTTCTCCCTTATATAGTCTTCAAATCAGGGTTTGCAATCAATGTTACCTTGGTAACAAAGCATTCAATATTCACCGTTAGATGAAAACCTGATTAGACTCAAGCTAATATCTTTCAACCATTAGATCGAACTTAGCTTATTACACACAAATGAAAAGTGACTTCATTTAGATATGAGTAACCGTACCTAAACATGTACACCTTGTTGGCTCAACAATAGTTAACCGAAGTTATCCATATGAACACTTTCATATCAACCTTATTCATCTTAACCATAACTAGTTCAGATGACTCAAATGAAACTAGTTCTAGAGTTGTTCAATTGTTTATATTCACATAGAAGTATACAAGACACAATTGAAGCAAAATCGATTTTGATTCACCCAAATCAATTCCTGAACATGATAGCCACGGTTTGCAAAAGATTGCATTCCTTAATATATAAATGTGTTAGTTCATGAAAAAACCGATTTTAAAACATAACCTACTCAAGTATGCAAACGGGTACGCATACGTAAGTGGACGGACTAAGTTTGGGTTCGCCAGTATGCGAACGGGTACGCATACCTTCCAAACTCAGTTGAATTTCCGTAACTTGAAACTCACGCCAGTACGCATACCGATATGCATACTAAGTTCCTGGACTTCCATAAACCAATCAATACGCATACGGGTATGCATACCATGGTTCCCAGACTTGGAATAACTTGCAACAGTTAACATACAAGTACGCATACTGTGATATATCCAATCATGGTTATTTGTTCTAAACTCCCATTTCAATCATTGAAACATTCTCGGATGACGACAATAGCTGTCTCACACAAACTATTAGCTTCAAAGCAATTTTCAAGTGATTGAACGATCAATACGAAACATTCCGAGTCTTAATCAAATGACTGTCTCACACAAATCATGTAAGATGTTACCAGGCAATTTTCACATGATCATATTTTGACTTTCGTCAAGAATATAAGATGAACTTGGTCAAAGAGAAAGCTTACCAGCACATATTTAGAGAAATATGTAAGAGATTTAAACTCGGCTCGAAATATCAAATGTGTATAATCGAAGTCTATATAGCTATACGACTTTTGTCTCAAATAGAAGATAGAGTAGATAGACTTTTGAGTGGTAGATGAGTTCAAGTCTCCACATACCTTTTGTTGATGAAATTACACAAGCTCCCCTTAGTAGTTCTTCATCTTCAATCGATGAACGCCGTGAAGTCTAATGCTCAACTACACTTTCTATCTTAATCCGAGACTTAGCTATAAGTAGACTAGAAATCAAGACTTATACTTTTGGCAACTAAACTTGACAACAAGCTTGAGATAACAACGCTTGCGAGTTCGACCGAGCAGTGCTCAAACAATATTTGTGATGAACTTAGGAAATTATGGGAGTATTCTTGCGATCAAGGTATTCTAGGGCTTTTGATAATAAGAGATTAATTGCAATTTCATTCAAGCACATATTTAGGTCATATTTAGGGCTTTTAAGATTGAATATGAACCCTTTAGCCAATATTCTCACATATTTGATTTGCGTATTTCGTGGTCCTTTTTTCACCCTTTAGGTTAGTTTAATTTACATAAAAATCAGAAAAATCCCCCGTGTTCTATATAAGTAATTGAATCAAATAACAACCTAGACATCTCTGTGGGAACGATCCTTTCTTACCCTTGTTTCACAATAAATCATAAGTAGTGAGAAAGTATAAATAATTTTGGCGTGCAGACGACCATATCAAGTATATGGTGATTTAACTACCGCTGAGAAACGATATATGGTGCTGAAAAGTATATACACATAAATATAAAAGAGTAAAGCATTTATCAAGGGGGTGGAATATATCATGTTGTGTAGTATTTCACACTACAATAATTGAATAACATATGTTCAGATTGAATATATGCCTACCTTGCCTTTAGGGGGATTAAAGTTATTATTATTTAAATGCTACAACAACGACATTCATTTTTGAATATTTGCAGGTCTTTGTGTTGTTGAAACTCAGAATCAAGTGTATGAAGATAAAATTAAAAGATTGTCACTAAAATTGACAAAGGGTAAGATTGTTAGAGAATTGCTCGGCTGACTCACCAACCATTGGTATGGCAATTTTGGTTGTCATATTTAGTTCCAAAACTCGAGACTCCTTAATTTGATTACTAGAATTAACTTTGTTAAGTTAGACTAGGAACATAGAAATGTTGAGACTTTCTTTTGTTACTTTGAAGAACTTAAAGACGTATCAGCATCAACATACACATTTCGTTTGAGGTTAGTAACATAAACTTGACTTGTTCCATTTGTATCTACATTTCTTTAAAGCCAGTTTATATTGAAAACATAACAACGAAGTTTACATGTTTCTAGTATTGGTGACTTGATCATTTTACTATGGTCAAAAGGTCAAGGAATAATATACTAGTTGTTTCATACAACTTGGTATATGGAGTTACAAAGTACAGTTTATGTATTTTGGACTTCGTAGTATCGACAAAACACTATTTGGTAATTCATTATTATTTAATGTGTTAAATTTTCGGGTTAGATTCCATACCTCGGAAACTATGTTTAAGTACATGGTAAGGAAGTAGACTTGCGAAACTTTAATCATAGTTGAAAAGGAGTTAAATGATATATAATAGGACAGATCCCTTAAACAAGGATCTCTAGTAAAACCGATCCTAAAGATCTCTAGTATGACCGATCCCTTACCAATGATCTCAATTAGGACCGGTCCCAAGGATTTCTACTAGGACCGATCCTATAGATCTCTAGTAGGAAGGATCCTTAATTAACCAAAATATGTATTTTTGGTATGTTTACTAACTTAGGATTTACGAATCTACAAAAAATGTATTTCGTTTAAAGGAAAATTCACGGGATGTCAACATAGTGTCTTGATCATGTGTTAAATTCTTATTACTTAGTGTTGAAGTATTTTCCATGATATTCAACGCGAGATCCAAAACCAAAATTTTCTAAATATTTTTTTGATATTTGGAATTATGTACTTTCCGTATCCCAGAGGATAACATATCTCTTGTTGCTATATTAGTAAAGTATATGTTGTATGCTAGCTAATATTAGTTTTCATCCAAGAGAGATTTTCGTATGTGAGCTGGATAACAATTGGAATATTTGTCGAAACCGAAAATACATTATTATTACATTTTAGGATTTTCAGATCTGGTAATTCCTTGTTGTCCAAATAAGACTTGGTCTTTACATTTTAAATAATAGAGCTTGTATTCTTATAAACTCATTCCGTGATATACTTCCTAACTTTTTGTGTGCGAGGTCCACTAGTATTATTTTACATACTCATTGAGAGAGAAGAGTATCCTAATTAGGTAAAATCTCTTACGTGGCCTTCGTTTAAAGTCTTCTTTGAGGTAGGTGGGAAACTAAATCGTATTGTTATTTAGTTTTCGATTATTGATTTGATTGACTAACAATAAAGTTGAACTTTGATACATCTAGTTTGTTTATTCTGGGATCATTTTCTTCTAATATAAGGTCTATTAGAGCACTGCTCGGTTGAACTCGCAAGTTTTGCTATCTCAAGCTTTTTGTAAATGTTAGTTGAACAAAACTATATCTTGATTTCTAGTTTACTAAAGTCAAGTCTCGGACTAAGTATATAAGTTGGTAGTTGAGCATCAGACATCACTGAATAACCCACAAAGAATGAAGATCGACGAAGACACTTGGAGAACTTCATCAACACAAGAGGTATGTGAAGAATGAACCATTCTATTTACTCAGGTGTATCACCATTTTATCTTTATAAGACCGTGTCGTATGACTTCTAGTAGATTTAATTTTGCAAAGAAGAAATTTCGAGTCAAGCTTTTCTTGCTAAATATCTCGAAATATGATTTAAGCAATGGATGTTCATTGGTCCTTAGCAATCTTAGTTCGAAACAATTTATTGTTCAAGAACTATTTTTGTGTCATATGAATCATTTGAAAATTGCCCAAGCAATGATATTTATATATATGACAGTTCACGAACAGTGATGATCTGAATTTGTGAAATAGCCAACGGTTCACGAACCCAGTTCACGGACCTTAAACGTCTGAGTTTGGGAATAACAGAATGGCGCCCTGAATTCACATACTGGCTAATGGTTCACAAACCATTCCACCAACCATCCAAGTGAATATTGGCAGATGCTTAAAGACAGCTTCATAAACTTGTTTAGCATTGCTATGACTCTCATAAACACCTCTAAGACATCATTGATCAATAAAAAACCTTGCGTATTCGCATCATGATTAAAGTCGTAAGTGTTTAAATGAACACAATATTTCTTATAAGTTCAAATACATATTTGCCAAGAAAAATCATTATACACGGTTCCAAAACCCGAACCATAATGTATACTCTTCTATGTGATTTCAAGACAAACTTCTCACATGCTTACTTAAAAAATCTAATTAGAGTTTCATCTAAACAGAGACAATGTTTGCTTGAATCTCAAGTTATCTTTGCTCGAATTCTAATCAACCCTTATTTTTAAAATCTATAAATAGAGAGACTCATTCGATTGGGAAATTCAATTCCTGACACTTCGGTGTCCTAGTTGATTGCTAGAGTTGTCTTCTATGGACCTAGGTTTTCCCGAGAAACATAATTAGGTTTACAATTGAAATACTTCACTTAAAGATTCGTGAAGTCAGGTCCAATTATATTTACCTTGATATTCGTGTATCCTAATCTTGTTCTTTCTGTTATCGAGGTCTTATTGATCTCTTCCAGGAGCGAGATAGATAAAAATCGCAAAGTTCTCTTCATCTCAGACTCTGTGATTCCTCAAGATAGATATATGAAAACTATTCTTAATTAATTAGTTCACAATTGTTCTTGAAAGGTGTTTGATAATCCATGCTTCTCAGCTATCTGAGTGTAAGTGTTCCGGATTTGTGAGGTTTGCTAGCTTTGTCTATTACAAATAGATTTCCAAGCCTTGATCTGTTCGATCTAAAGGGAAATCAAATAGGCTTATCTGTTAGAGGCATATTGGTATCAAAAATCTTCACTTAGGCTGAAAAAAAATTTAGGCTGTAAAGGACGTCAGCTAATGAAATCAATTACGTAAAGTCTTATGAGGCTCAAGAGACCTAAGGAGCACGACTGTAGTTGAATTACTTGGCGGGTGAAGTCAATCTCAACTACATTCCAGTCTGAAGTCTTATAGTAGACTAGTGTCTATAGCGGCTTAATAAAGTTCGGTGTTCAAATCTGGACGAGGTCTTGGGATTTTTCTGAAGTTGCGGTTTCCTCGTTAGCAAAACTTCTGGTGTCTTGTGTTTTTCCCTTTACGTATTATATTATTTATCTTTATAATAGGAATAACACAAGTAACCCGTATTCAATTTTAGTAGATACATCCATATTACTTATGATCTCTTACGAGAATCATTCTTATATAATTCGTATCTTGAAAGATAGATAATAAGTTTCATACTTGGTAGAATTCCGATTTGACTATTTGGATACGACTAGATTGATATTGGATATTGATTTTTGAGATTGTCCAAGTACTCTTCTTAACAATCAAGTTCACGAACTCTTGAGTCTAAATTTTCTGATTGAGAAGAGATAGATATATAAACTCTATATAGATATTGTCAAGGATCATTAAGTTGGTCTACTTGCAATTGTATTAGGTTTTGTCCATGCAGGTTGCCGAACGAAAAAGTTGGTGGTGTAGTTGGTACCCTCTCTTTTTCGAGGTCACTCGAACTAGTTCAAGAATCAACGATTTTAGATCTACTTTATTGATTCGATATCTAAAGATATGACTAATGATCATCCATTATTAACAGACTACATTCTGTGTGTGATCGATCATTGGTAGGAATCAATTTTTGTGTGCAAGTACTTTGAAGATTGAAGACTTTTTTTTTTTGGTATTCTGATCTTCTTGCACACTTGATTGACTGGGATCCGACAAGCAGTTTATCTCGACAAACATCAGGCTTGTTGTATACTTCAGTAATCTATCTTTAAGAATCGCTTTGATAGTTTGTACACTAGTATTGATAATTTCGATAGTCTTCGTCTTAGTTGATCTTCTGCCGACAAAGGAATTTATATTGATTAAACGAAAGATTCTTTGTATTCAACATATCTCTGATTTATTTCTTGAGATTGATAGAGAGATTACTGAAAAATGTTAATTCTTTACTACTCAGGATTACGATGCAAAAGAGTTGAGTTGCTGAAGTCTTCACAACGGGTGAAGTAACTTGAGATAATGGACTCTATCTTGGGATTCATGTGCTTAAACCAGATTGGTTGTAAGCGTAGGGATGATGAAGGAACTGAGTAACTAGGAGTTGTGTACTTGGTTTCAAATATACAAAGTTGCAGTAGTTAATTTGTATAGCGGATTAATTCTGAGAGTATTTAAAACTAGACTGCGTTCCGGGGTTTTTGTGCCTTGCAGTTTACCTCGTTAATAAAATATTGTATGTCGTGTGATTTGCTTTATTTCCACATTATATTTGTTTGTCTTTATCATTAAAGTAAATACACTTGTACGTTAATCAAACACTTGGTGCGATCCCATAGATTGGTCCGGTTTTGAACTTACGCTATATACGACATGTACATCGTGTTTAAATAATCTTTCGACATCTTTTGCCTTTTTAAGATTGCACAAGGTGTGTATATAGTAAATTGATACGTTGTGGTGTACTTGGTATCATCGTCACTATAGATGATATAGCCGTTGAGCGGCTAAATTAGTGGCCTAGTCTCTACTACTCGGTAACTTAACCTTGATAGGCAAACAAGCAAATCTACATGTTTGTCCATCAAGTTTGGTCATTTTTCCACTCCAAAGAGGATGAAAATGGGAAAATTTGCTCGTTATCCATGTCCACATGAATCAACCTTAGGGATTGGACCTGTACTTCTTTTGCCTAGGTAGCTGCTTAGGGAAATTCCTATGGCAATGGCCAAATTGAAAATTTTGTTGAGCCAGGTGGATGGCTAAACAGGTTTTTCCACTGTGGGAACAGAAGTGGGCGGTTGATCATTAAGCGCCAGGTCAAACAACACCGCCAACGTGTGAATATGAAACTCGGCGTACGAACCACAACCGCGGGCATTTGAAGGTTAAATGCGACTTGCTTTCTACACACGCTGGCGTGTGAAGCCAAAACGCCAACGGATAATTTAAAAACGTTCATTTTTTACCTCTATAAATTACCACCATCTTCAAACATTTCACTCACACCAAAATTCATTTCTCTTGAATTTTCTCTTCTTAATCTATTTCAATTTTTTAGTTTTATTGTTGGTGAAATGGCTGAAAAGGCGATCACACTTTTTTGCGATGCAAAACTTGAAGCTGCTGTTTATAAGATATGTGGAAGTTTTAAAAAGATTGAAAATTGTAAGAGGGAAGTGCAAGTTTTTGAAGTTGCTCCAAGAAAATATTCCGCTAAAAGGTAGAGAAGAGCTCCAGTTTTGAAAGTTACAAATAACAAAATTCAAAAACAAAGGCGAAACTGTCAAAGAGCGCGTTGAATGGAAGATACGTCAAATGAAGGTAAACAGGAGGCCAAAGCTTGTACTTGATTTTTATTGAAGTTATTTAGTACTTTTTATTATTTTCTAAAGTTTATATCTTGTAAAAGATTTGGCAGTAATATAAATGAATGAAAATATTTATTAAAATAGATTTCCACTTTAGATTAAGTGATATTTATTACATTTTAAACTTGCATATAACATTAAACTACATTTTTAAACGACAACAATAACATCAAACTACATCAAATCCAGCAACATTATCTCTATAGAGTTCATAGCATTCAAAATGCTTAAACTCTTTTCCGGTTTCTTCAGTAAACTTGGTTTGAGCGATGGTTTTCTGTAAAACAGATACACAACAAGTTAAGATATTGATGATGCAGTTGATCAGTGAGGACAAAGGTAAGATACTCACCAGTTCTTCGTTGGATAATTCAGAATTTCTACGGTGAACCATCCACAAAACTTCTGTATATTGTTTGACTTCCTTAGTGATGAATGAAAATCTTAGTTCTAGGCTCTTACGGTTTCTTATGGTTTCGTTCCGCAATGCTACAAAATGTTCCAATACTCTCTCCAAGAAATAGTCATTGTTCATTGGTCTCATCATACAATGTAACCAACATCGAACAAGAGTAACATCTTCTTCCATTGTAAAGATCGGGAGAGGCATTCTAGTGCAGTACATATGTGCTTGAGATGGACCATTTTTTAGAATTTTGAAACATGCTTCGTAAAGAAAAGGTTTACCGTGAACTTCCTCCCAATTTTCAAGAGTTGTTTGGATCACTTCATATTCAGTTACACCGATGAACTTTTCTCGATCAATTTCCCTTACCATAGTAAGAAATGGCTGGACTGCAAGCCTAATAGATTGAAAACGAGTGTACAATCAACGAGCATCTCGGTTTCTCGGTTTCCCCATCAGTGAGACTAACATTGTAAAAATGTTCTCCCAAAAATATGTTTGCATATAGTTATATCCTCTTCTTTAGTAAACTTTGGACCACGAATTCTAGCAGACATTGCAGAGTTTTAGAAAGAAAGAAGAAGAAGAAGAAGATGTGAAATTGGAGATGGGAAGAATGGAATTTATAGGGCGAAAAAGAAAATCGAGCCGTTGGCGTTTGTAGTAAACTTGAGCGGCTTTACTACAACCGCCCGTTTGAATTACCAACGTCTATTTTTTTGTTATAAATACAGTACTAGGTTTCATTCACAACCAAACCAACAAATTTCTTTCTTAATCCACCATGTTTTCTAATGGCAAAGTGAAGCAAATATTATGCGTCGAAGCAAAAGAGGTTTGTCCATTATGTTTCATGGATAACCATAGTCTTATGCAATGCCCTTGGATGTATTCAAAGTGTCTGCGGGAAGGTTGTTCACGCATCAGAATGGTGATTGAATCACAACCGGAAAAGCTCAGGTATTTGCGATGTCAAGATCCCAACTGTCCAGAGGAACCACATATGCTAGATGATACTATGAAGATTAAAGAAGAAGAAGAAAAGTTTGTAACACTCTGCAAAAACTTCAAACTTAAAGCCAAATTGAAGAACAAGTTATTATACTGCAAGCATTGTGGAGATATAGTTCACGAATACAAACATTGTCCATAGAGAATCAGTGGATGCTCAAATCTCGGTTGCAGGACCTTTATGCATTTGTGTGCTTATACTGAAGAAGACACATATGGAAGGCATTTCTGGAAATGTATTGGGTGTTTTTTGGTGGAGTGGGCTGATTAAAGTTGAAGTACAAATCGATTAACTATGGTATTATGTTATTTAGTTTGCTGTTTATTTTGTGTTATTATGATTATCTAAACCAAACATGTGGATGTCTTCACATTTGCACCATCAATATCATAACTAATTTAAATTTTTGTTGGATTAACATTGCACCATCAATATCATAAATAAAAACATACTGCATAGGATTAAACAACCACATCATACATGAGAATAAAAGAAATACATTAGATTAAAACAACTAATACATAAGCGTCAATTTTCGTCGGGTGGTGGAATTCCTAGGACGATGTAGGGATCGTATCTGTTGAGCACCCTAAGAATGTTGAAACAAGCTTGGAAGTCGAAAGGACGTCCGCTGTGAGATACTGCCCACATCGCTACTGTTATGGGTTCCACTTCATGTACAACTTCACCGTCGAGTTTATTTTTGTGATTGTCCACTAGTATAGCGATGAATTCCGATACATGACGACTAATTAAACTAAAATGATACGACAATCCGTGAGAATCACGCCTATAAATGTTCCCCATTTTAGCGACGAACATTCTATAAACTTTCTCCCAGAAATACAACGTCGATTCGGCTACATTCCTATCGACAAC
This sequence comes from Papaver atlanticum, assembly GCA_023531105.1. Taxonomy (NCBI): domain Eukaryota; kingdom Viridiplantae; phylum Streptophyta; class Magnoliopsida; order Ranunculales; family Papaveraceae; genus Papaver; species Papaver atlanticum. The sequence continues at coordinate 7,280,386 of JAJJMB010005149.1, read as the reverse complement.
ATTTTGTGTGTGAAAAACAAAGGCCCTACAAATAGCTAAATCCTCTTGTTGAGTGAATCTAACACCACAAACTCTGGGAGGCATTTTTTGTAGATGATTTTAGAGTGAATAGATTTAGAATGTGTGAATTTGGAGTTGAAATGAGGAGTATTTATAGAACTCAAAATTCTAGTCGTTGGATCACAAAATTTTTCAGCCGTCCAGATTTAGCCGTTGGCGGTTTTGTATCACACACTGGAGGGTTTACCACAGATGCTGGTGTGTGAAGGAAATCTGACGATTTTGGGACACACACCAGCGTTTCTAGCTCACACGCCCGATGTTTCATCAAGCGCACGTCTGTTCTTCCGTCTCACTCAACAAACCAACAATTTTGTTGGTTTTTCCCATCTGTTTTTCATGTTTGTTGAGTACATAGTGGGAGCAAAATGAACAGACTACAAGTTTTTTGAGTCCATAGGAACCGCTCTTAGTATATTGTATGGACTTAAAATTTGCAAATTACATTACAAATTTATAGCATTTTAACATAATTTTATCTACATTTACATGTAAGTAAATAGTTAAGGATCCTATTTTAGCATTTTAGAAAGAATTGTAGAATTATTATCCACGTGCCCACCCATATTATGTAATTTATATGGTTAATTGTAGCAGATTTGGATATGAAGCATGAAAGAGAAATATTAAGGAAAAATTTAAAAATTGTTACACGAAGGTACGTGATATCTATTGAACCATCTAAAAAAATCCGGTGCAAAACACTAGGACAACATGTTCCCAAAAAATAGTTGTGTATTTCTCCTGTTGGCTATTATCTGCCGCATGTTAGCTAGTCCCATGAGCCGCTTGATTTGCTTTTACATAAGAGCAAGAGATATGGAGTTAAAGGTTTCACTCAAAATGAACGAGTTTGATCAAATTAGGTGCTACGATAGATGGTGGAGACGAGTGTCTAACAGTTGAGACCAAGAGTCACATGATTAACCGCTTGAGACTTTTTTTTTGCTGGGCGGCACATGATCAAACTCTTGAAAATAAAGCCTTTTCTTTTAAAATAATTAAAAATAGGTTGGAAAGAGCACATGATCAGCCGTTTGAGTGATATTTTTGTTCGTTAAACGAATGATCATGCGCCTCTTAGTATGTAAAATAGTTTCATTGCGTCTCTCATTCGATTTGAAAGTGATTACGTGTTAAAATTACGCATTCCATAACCCTTAGGCCGGTTCCTATGGGGGTGGTTAACCCACCCATTTGCCAGGCCAGCTGGCCGCGCTACTATGGTAAAAATGTTAAGCGATTGAGTCTCGACCGCTAGCGATGTAGTCTACACCGTTCGGTTGATTTCAAATCTCCACGACTCTTTCTCCACTGCTATAAAAATGTGACATTCAAACACAAAAATTACACCAAATTTTTTACACAAAAAATTTCTATCTTATCTTTCAAAATTGCAAAGTTTGAATCCCAACTTGATTTTTCCGGAGTGGTGCTTGAAGCCGCCGTTAGTAAGCTATGTGAAGGTTATAAAGAAATAGGTAAAAACCAAAGAGGTCTACAAGTTTTGAATATTAACCAAATCAAACTTCCAACTAAGAAAAGACAAAGAAAAGTTCAAGGCAAGAAAAATTTGAAGGCAAAGAAGAAGATAAACAAAGGAAACTCCGTTCATGAGCGCGCATTGATTTGAAGTTGGTGAAATGAAGAAGATAAACAAGATGAAGAACATTGTCCCAAATCTTTACTTTTAAAATCTAGTTTATATTATTGTAAGTTATGTCTAGTTTATATTATCTAGAAGAATGAATGAGGCATGGTACTAATGTAAATTAAAATTCTAAACTTAATGAAAGATGTAATGGTTTTATATTAATAATATTTTAAAATTGAAATTTTATACAAATGAAAGATACATCATACAAATGAAAGATGCATCATATTTGGGCTGTTAATATAAGCTCATCATATTTGGGCAAATCCCTAAAGATAAGATAACAACCATCGAATTGAAAATCTTTTCCCATTCTGTTGCGCCATTCGAGCCGACACATTTGCTCCACATCAAATGCGTTTTGGCCATTTTGTCGGTTTCGATAGCCTTCAGTAAGTGCAGCAACAAACAACTTCACATCCTTGCTGATTATTCCGAAGCGATGACACAACCCATTTTCATCTCGATTATTGAGGTTCAATGTTACTTCTTGAAATCTCTGAAATATGCGACTCCATATAGTAACTTCTTGTTGTTGTTGTCCATCATTGACCATATCTTGTATAACAAAAACATAATGCCTGCAAATGGATTCATCTTCAGCTATGCTAAATCTGCGACCTCGACCTCTAACTGACATGCTGGATTTGTGGAGTGAAAGAATGGAGATTGAAGAAATGGTGTGAGTTGAAATGAAATTTGATATTGTATTTATAGGATGATGAAATGATGACCGTTAGATGAGATGATATAAGCGGTTGAGTTTAGACCGCTGGCGGTGTAAAGTAGACCGACCGGTCGAGACTCGACCGCTCGGTAAAAACTTGACCTGGCCTGGCTAAGTGGAAAATTTTCCATTTAGCCAGGCCAATTTGCCAGCTCCATAGTGGGTGCAAAACTGATAAACAAGGCAGTTTGCTATGCCCATAGGAACTAGCCTTAGTTTTTTTTATTCATAACCAAATTCAGCAAGTACCAAGGCAGTTAGCTCATGCTGGTGATGAAATGTACCCCACTCTTTGAACGGATAAGGAAACATACTTTTAGCCACGGTGGTATGATTATAATTCTATGGATCCAAAAAAGAACTTCCCTCAAAAGATAAATTTGATTAATTAAGCGGATTGAAGATTAGTTGCAAATCTCTACTCGTCGTTCAGAGACTTCAGTTCCAGACAGAGTTTTGTGTCTCGCTGCAGTGCTGACCAATGAATCCCACCACCACATGTACATACAAAATGAGATCTGAAAACACCTGGCAAATAAATTCTCAAAATAAGATCATTTCAGAATAAAACAGCCCTATATTGTGGTAATACATTCTGTGAGCTAATAATAACGCCACGTGTGTGGGCCACCCATCATCATGCCAACTGAATCATCCCACGTCTAGACGACTAATAATATTTTTCCCAATCTATTATTATCTACCGACTTCTACTTCCTTCCTCTTTTTTTCCCAAATCCTTGACATTCTCTTGTCTCAACAAAATCTACCCAACTTCTAGGGTTTCGATTTTCTTCCTCCAAGGTTTTTCACATCTCGATATTACTTGGAATTTTGATGTATGATCTTCGAAAATCAACAAGGTAAATAATATTCTTAGCTTCAATTTTGCTTTTAATGGCTTGATCAATTTTTATATGTATTGCGTCAAACTGAAACTTAGTTTATTTCGTTTTGTTTTCCTGGTCGGATCTAGTTGTCAAGCATTATGTTTAGAAAATTGTGAAATGATGAGAATTCATGTGAATTAGGTAGTTATTGGTGAAGAAATGAGCTTTGGTTTAAGTTTTGAATCCATTTAAATGATTAAGTTATATTTTTTGTTTAATTTTCAGAGAATGGTGATTTTGGATTTGGGTGTTTGACGTTTTAGATCTGATTTGTGTTAAATAATCATAACAAGAGGAACTCTGTCAAGTGTAATTGATTTTTGAGTAATGGGGTTGGGAGACGACTATTCTGAAACTAAAAACTTGAATGATGAAGCCTTAGAAAGGAGAAGTAGTACTGATGGAATTAAGTTAGAGAGTAATGGGTCTAATTCTAATGAGAATGTAGATGAAGGGTCAGGAAGTGTTGAGATCAATTGTTCGCGTGAAGTAAATGGAAACGAAATTGGTAATCAGACACCCACAAATACGAAGTCTCCTTTGGAAGTGGCTGAAACTCCAGAAGGAGTTTCTGGGGAGACGCCTCCGACGAGGAAAGGTTTTGGATTGAAGAAATGGAGGAGGATAAGGAGAGACTTTGTTAAGGATGAGAGTGCTGGTTTGGATTTGAATAGAATTTTGAAGAGGGGAGCGCCCAATGCTGCAGAGATCGCGAAACCTCGAGATTCATCTGCTGAGATCAAGCTGAAAAGTGAAGGATCTGCAGCGTCTGAGGAATCATCTGTGAAAAGTCCAGACCTTCTTGATGGGTTTGTCCCCAAAGGATCGAGTTTGGATTCCACTGTGGGTGTGGGATCTGCTTTTGCTTTTGGAACAGATTCTGAAAACAGTGGGGATCGAAGCAGCAAATCTTCGACAGCTGCTAGTGCTCCTAGAATGAGAAATGATTTCCATACATTAACAGGATCTGCACGAGACAAACACAAGGTGAAGAATCTTAGTGGAAGGAGTTCAAGTAATTCAGTACAAAAGGTTCAACAGGTTAAAGGAAAAGTTGATACAAGTAAGAAATCTCGAGGAGAAAGGGATAAGTATGACAACGAAAACTCATATTCCAGCATTGAATCTGACCTTAGAAGCCCCAACATTGTCTTTTCACAGATTGGTGCTTTTGGTAATAGTAACCGGAGACAAAGCGAAGTCTGTTCGAATTATGATGAAGAGAATAGTGAGAAAGGTCAGACAAGTGATCTCCATGCTGGAGATGGGGATCAGAAGGGATATTGCAAACAAAATGGTTGCGACATTGAAGATATCTCACAAAATGATGTTTCTGGTGGTGGCTCATTAGAAGAGAAAGGAGAAGAGATTGAAAGCAATCGAACCCATGCAGAATGGGACCCTCTGGTGAAGTCGATAATTTCTTTGCAGGCTGTGCAAGAAGCACTTGAAATTGGTAGGTTTCCTTTCCCTCTTTTACTTTCTTGAATTTTTCTGATCTGCAAAAGCATTACTACTGTACTTGGTTTCCTTTCTGTTGTTGCCTCATGATTTTCAGTAAAAAATCCAGCTGAATGGGGTTTAATTTCCAGGGATAAGTTACTTTTACAATGCTTGTTAGAAAATATTATTTTCAGGAATATGTTACTTTACAACGCTTATTAGAAAATGTTATTCCCCGGGGTAAGTTCCATTTTCTTAGGTGAGCAACTTTATCCTGTTGACTGGTGGTTGTAAAGTGTTTCAAGTATTATGGTCTATCATTATTACTCAGTCAACAAACTGCCTGCCTTTAGCCTATCCAACGGATCATTTTGATTGTGCCTCTCAGATTTGCCAGTGTAGACTATCTTTCTTATACCCTACTAGTGTATAGTTCCAATATGAGGATTTTCGAGACCTAGTGTAGTTTTTCAAACAAAGAAATCCTCAATGTTGTATTGTGGTGTAGATACAATCATGACATCATTATTACACTAACATTCAATGTTACTTTATCGCACATAATTTCATACTCTTTTAATACCAACTAAACAGCTGTTATTTAGTAGTAGGTAAGATAGTTCAAACCTAGAAAGAGTGATTTCTGAACAATGCTAGTTAGATACTGCAGCGTTCAGATGCTTAAGTATGGCTGTCATATCTGTGTTTGGTACATGTTTTGAGCATGTGACTCCTGACGATCTGTTGCATTCCTCTCTAGGTCATGTAGTTTCTAAAACTTGTGATTTTTGAGGGATAGATCTCCGATTTAGGTTGTTGAACCATGTGAAAAGCCCTAAGGATCTTGTGATCAAATTCTTGATGTGCCTGTAGTGGCAAGTCAGAATTTCAACACGGTCATTATGGTTACGAGTTCTGCCAATCTGATAAGCATATGATGTGAGTGTACCCTGCTAAACTAAGAAAGTTTTGTCCCAGATGAAGTCAGCATTAAGTTGTATCGATGTTCTTGTTTGCTTGCTAAAAATTCAGTCTCCTGTGAAACACTGTGTCTTTAACGTTTATTGCTCCAAGTGTTAAATTTCCGAGCTTTCTGCTTATTGGCCTATGGGTTGTTCTTGTAGAAATCGAGAAGTTTGGAGAGCTTGGAAACGAACCTGTGTTGCCATCTGAGACGGACATAAATCTTTCCCCACAGCTACAAGCTGAGGTAGTCGATCTTACTCAGAAAGTAAATGGTCTTGAACGTGAACTAGAGGAGGCATCCTACCTGCTCAAGGAAAAGGAGTTGCGGGTAGTTGAACTTGAACAGATGTTAAACAGAACTAAATTGCATGAAGAAGAAAAACTGGAAAATGGTTTACCATCTGTTCAGGATGAATGCAGAGAGATGGAGTCTCAGCTTGAGGATTTATTCAAGCAGAAGATAGAAGCTGAAATCGAGCATCTAATAATAGCAACAACAACCCAAAATTTGGAAGGTGCTTCAGAGGCTCAAAGTTTGCTCTTTGAAGAGCAGAAATCTCTTTCAGAGGAGCAAAATCAGATGCTTCAAAAGCTCAGAGTTGCTGAAAGGAAGGCTACTGTGTTGAAGAAACACGTGAATGAGTTAGATGCATCCTGTGAAGAAATGATATGTACTGAAGAAATTTTGATCATGCAGAATAGGGTATGTAAGCATACATTGTGTTTTTTTGTTCAGTTAATGTTGCTTTTCATAGGGGTTATGTTGTTTATGTTGCAACTATATTCCCAGCCATCTGGGGACCTACCAACCTGATGTTCACAGAAGCAAAATCCTTCGATCTGTATGTTCATTTCCATTAGCGGGTAGTGAAATGTTTTTTGTAGTTATTGTCTAGCTGTTCTAGTTGTAATTAGAAGTTTGAAGAAATGCCAATGTAGCACATGTATAGTTAAGTTTTTTTGCCTTTCAGTTTTTTATAGTTCTTTTGATTTCCTCGATGACTTAAAACTTTCTTGGGATATTTTAGGTTATGTAATTGTTTGGTGTGTTTTCTAAGTTGAGATATTACTTTTTGGTGTCCAATAACTGACTTTGTAACCAGGGGGTATCCTTCATTGTTGCACTTGGCTTGAATCACCCTCCTGTTCTCTGCAACTTCCAGACTAAAGTGCTCATTCTGAATGTGTGAAATATGGCTTGCCACTTCCAGATTATGTGGATAAGTAATTCAGTTTATGGATAAGTAATTCAGAATATGGCTTGCCACTTCTAGATTATGTGGATAAGTAATTCCGTTTATGGATTAGAGTTTTCCGGTTCAAGAGCGTGGACTAGCTAAGTTCAGGGAGCAGGAGAGACATGGGTTTGTAATAACTGATTCAGTGGAACTTTGCGGAATAAGAAATAAAACAAAAGTTTACAAAAACACTAATATTATAACTAACAACTCTTATCAGAAAACTGGAAATTATATGTTCAACCAGGAAATCACAGTTCCATAATAATGACAATAGAACCTAAAGAAAATCTAAAGACACAGCGTCAGTTGTTCATGACATCTGAAGTCAATATATCCGTCATCCTCTTCCATTGGTGGATCTTCATTAAGGTCCAACATTATAATCTTCTTACTGGTGATATTTTCTTCAGCCGCTTCTTGAACTGATGCCAATGAGTTATTTGGACTTAGAGAATCCACACTGATGTTCTTTGGTGGTGAAACTGATGACCTGCTAACATGAGGCTCGACTGGTTCCCTTTTATGTCGCCTTTGATGTCCTCCAAGAGCTTGACCAGTAGAAAAACTCTCATCGCAAAATTTGCATTGACGGGAACCTGAATTTGCGAGTTCTTTAGATGATTCATTATTCATTTTTCTCATTGAACCTTGGGGTGCAGATTCGCCTACTTCGCTTTTGAAGTAATTGCTGTTGCAGCTTGATTTATGACCACCCAGAGCTTGATAACAACCGAAAGATTTCCCACAATTGTCACAACTGAAATTACCAGAAGCTGAAGATAATATGGGTACCTGCTTGTGAATTGCTTCTACATTCTTCTTGGTCATAGTATCCATACTGAATTTATCTCTGTAATTATTAGTTTCCTTCTCAACTCTCGCCATCTTTAATCGATCTTCTGCATAGCCAACACTAGAGTCTTCTATTTTTCGCTTCTTTATCAAGTTGTACTCTGGAAACTTAACAATGCTGTCCGTTTCTGTTTGCAACTTAGTGGTTGCATCAAGAGAAAAGCCTCTAGCCAACATCAACAGAGCTTCGGCTGCTTCCATCTCACCAAACGGTGGCTCTTCTTCTTTCTCAGTAGATGATAAAGAATTATACGATGACGCTGACGCTGATGCTGATGGCTGTGAGCGTTTCCGCCCTCTCCTCCCAGTTGTTATCCACCGAGGCAGACGCGAATCTAATTTCCCAACAGTAGAACTAACATACCGTGGCGAATAACTGCTGTTTCCATAGTCTGAACCTAATTTACTACTTGAATAAGTTTCTTCACTATCCTCTTCCTCCGAATATGAACTTCGTACTTTGTTCCGTAACTGTAAGAGAACCTTCATTGTCGTCTTCTCTGGAGTTACTTGACGATGATGATAAAATTGTCTTACGGAACCGCAATTGCCGCTGCCTTGAGTTTTAGACCTAAATACTACTAATGGCAGTCTCTTCTTCTGATCTTCCATCAAAGAATTCGCCAAGAGACAAGAGTACAAAACAGAGTAGTAAAACAGTTTTTTTCTTTTTCTTTTTTTGCTAAAACGAAAGAGAAATCCTAGAACAGAAGAAGGAGAATCAAAGTTGAAATCAAGTGAATTCAGCGAAACGGTTGAATACCTAGATGGTAAAGAACGCTTGAACACCCAAACTCTTTACTCTAAGAAAGACTAGCAAGCAACTAAGGGAACACACATATTTATAGGCATAGGAAACCCTATTTAGAGTCCTGGTTACACTCGATTACTTGTATCCCACTTCAATCCAGTTTCTAAATTGATTCTATTGTTCTAGCACATTCCTTTTTCACGATCCCAAATCAAAAACCGTGTTTGACAACTTGCTAGTTGCTAGCAATGATCCTCACCTTCTATCGGACATGCCCTAAACAAATCGCTATGATCCGAGGCTTCAAGACTTGCGATGTCAAATGTGACCAAGACTAGGAAACTGTCCTAAAACGATGCGACTAAGTTTTGCTAAATATTTCAAGGTTTCTATTATCAGGCCAGGGCAGGGCTTTATATATCCTTTTATTTTCGTCTCTTCAATTTGTGTTTTTGGGTCTCTTCACTTTGTCAGAAGAGTTTTTTAGCTTCAATCGGTTGGATCAATCAGCAGCAGCAATATGGAGATTCTTCATCAAACAGAAAAAGAGGGTTTGCTTTTCGCTTTTCGATACATTGAAGACGGCGGAAGAGGATGTCTTTTCTATGGAAATGAGTGTGATGATTATAATCAAGCCAATATCACGAAGATGGGACCTCACAGATTGACAATGGAATACCACCACAGGAAAGCAGTGGTTGGATCTTGCAATGGTTTGGTTTGTACTGGAGAGCATAATAAAGATGTTAACCTTGTCGATCCTGTCCAACTTTGTAACCTTCTTACTGGAGAATATGTTTCACTTCCAAGATTCAAATTGACTCAAAAATTAGCAAGCGATGGTAATAATTGTCGTAATTTAGCAAGTGGATTTGGTTATTGTCATTCAACTAAAGAATACAAGGTCGTCAGAATATTTAGTCAGAAGGGATATTTGAGACATGTCCAAGTATATACTGTTGGAGGAAAGTGGAGATGCATACGATCTAAGTTGAGATATTTCAATTGTGCATCATCAGGCATCTATGCGAATGGATCTCTTCACTGGATAGACCAGAGTTATAGCCAAATACCAGAACGTAAAATTGTTGCATTTGATTTGGAACATGAGAAATTCTATTCAGTCCCAATGCCAACCGATGCAAGATGCTTTTCTGTGGTGCGTAGTGTCAGTTATCTGCTTGGAGGAAATAATAACCTGTATTTGGTCCATACAGAAAATAACTGCACGGATATATAGGCATATAAGCTTAAAAGAAAGAAGAATTCTAATGCCATCACTAGTTCCAATATGAAAAAGAGGAACCAGAAATATCATAAGAATTCGTGGCATTGGATTAAGGAGTTTACCATAGAGGGTGAAGCAGCAGAGAACTTAAAACCATTCGCGATCACAAGAAACAATGAAGTTCTGTTGTGGTATAAAAGCGTGTTTATCTACTTCTATGATCCTAAAACTTCAACCTTGAATAGGATTTGGGGTGATAATGGTATGGGATGCTCGCATATAGAGGTGACTCCACACATCCCCAGCATCGTTTCTTTGAAAGATTTGGGCGAAACTAATGTTAGGAGCTACAGATCTACAACAGGACCTATGACTCGAAAAAGGAAGATTATAAATGAAGAAAAAGTTTCAGCAGAAAAATCATTCGGATTAAGAAGAACTAAGGTCGAAGAAATGCTAATCAATTGCTTTTCTGTTTCGTTGCGTGTCTTTAACATTTCATTAGCTACTTATGTTTTCAGCTTTTATCGTTAAACTCTTCCAAAGATTGTAACATTGCCCATATCATGTAATGTTCTGCATAATCTGAAACTAGTACTTTTTGTAATTCTGCTTTACAAATTTAAAATTTTATTGGCATCAATTGGATTCTTTAACACTCAACATCAAAATTTGCAAATGCAACTACGATATTTTCTTTTTTGGGTGACATAGCAGCCCCCAAACCTCAATTCAAGATTGAAAAGAATGAACATAGTCTTAATTTTCTTGTGCCTAAAATCAATTCACGTGGATGCTTGATGAGCCCAAGATGTGAACCACGATACCATACAGTCTTTTCGGATCCAAAAAAAAGAAAAAAGAAAAGAAAATGCATTTCGGAATCCTGGAAGCTAAGCGTACTCGGCTCCAGTGATAGGATAAAAGCGTTGACAGGGTCGTCAGAGTCACTGTGTGCCACAGTGACATGAGCCAACCAATTCCTCTTTGTCATGGCTAATCATTCTATATAGAAACTTCTTATTTTTCCTAAATATATCATTCTCATCACCGTCGAAGCACTGCATAGTGGAGCCCGTAACATAGTCTAAATCAGAAGAAAACCCAGACCCAGATTAGCCACAGCATCATCATTGTTGCTAAAATTCTGGCAATGTTGATGACAATCAACTGATTTCGGTTGAGGTAGCAGTAACCATAGTAGTTGTAATTAACGATGACAGTGTTCCGTAGCAAAGTTAGTACTTCGTATGACATTTCTCCAGGTTTTACAGATTATTAATTTGAATGCGATTTCCTGGCAAAAATGAACTCGAATCTTTCGAGTTACTTGTGTTTTTCTGTTCTTTTTCAGAAGATGCTGCTATGAAGGGTTCTGTATGGGCAAGGATAATTTGATGGTTGAGTTTAAATTTTCTGTCTATACTAATTTTGAAAAGAGTCTCCTAATCTAACCATCTACAAGTCTAGAACCACTACTTTACTCCCAGTTCAAACCTTGTAATCATGTAGGACTTGAATGTCAATTACAGTGCTAATTTTGTAGAACTAAATAGTAATCCAATTTTGGACTCTCACGGTACAAGCACACATGACTTTGTAATAATCTCAATTTGCAGGATGGATAACGGATTTGCAAGAACATTGTCATAAAAGTTTGTGTAAAAAGCAAACAAAAAGATGTAAAAAAAATAAAAAAAATCCGTCTGAAAAATGATATATATTCATTCAATTAGGAGATAACAGTTTCAATATAATGACACTGAAAGAATATTGAACAGAAAAAATTGCACATTCAAAATCTAAAATTAAATTGGTCGGTCCAAACACTACAGTCTTAAGTAAGTCAGTTCATCCATATCCTCTGCTGAATTTTCATTGATGTCGACGCCGAACATCATAACTTTCCTCTTCTTGTTGTTTACTTCATCTTGTGCTTCTTGAACTGATGATGTTAAGTAGTGCATTTGAGATAAAGACTCCTTCCTGATTTCCTTTCCAGAAACCAATGGCCCACTAATTCGACGTTCAACTTGTCCAGTCCGATGCAACCTTTGATGTCCCCCAAGAGCCTGACCAGTCGAAAACGTCTTACTGCACCATTTACACTGATGGATATTTGAACTTGTCAGTTCTTTCATTGTATCTTTCATTGAACCTTGCAGTTCTTTTTTCAAGGGATTGCTCCTGCAGCTTGATTTATGACCACCCAAAGCTTGATAACTACTGAAAGATTTCCCACAAAAAGCACAACTGAATGTACCAGAACCAGTAGACAGCATTGGTATCTGCTTGTGAGTTGCTTCTAAATATGTCTTCTTCACAGTATCTAATATGATTTCGTCTCTGCAGTTCTCAGCTTCCTTCTCAATTCTTGCGTTCTTTGAACAATCTTTGGTGCATTCAGTGTTAGTTTTTCGTTTCCTTTTCAAATCTTGAAACTCAGCGATTCTTTCTTTCTCTGGAGAATTCTTGCTGGAAACTATGCGATCTTCTGAATAGCAATTAGCCAACAGCAATAGAGTGTCGACTGCTTCTTTCTCATCGGACGATAAAGAAGAATATGATAATGCTGGTGACGATAACCACTTTTGGCTTCCTTCTGCAGTTTTCGTCCATTGGAGAAGATGAAATTTATGAGAATCTGATATCCCACCAGTAGGAGTATTCCAATGAGCATCAAAAGTTAAACTAATGCTGCCGTTAAAGTTTGAATCGGAATTACTACTTGAATAACTTTCTGTACTATCCTCTGAATTTTCTTGAAGATGAGAATCTTCATTCTTGAAACCTGCACTAGTTGTGCTTTGAAAAAACATAAATTTTCTTGGTGCCCTCATCTTCTGATCTTCCATCATTCAAAAGATTTTGCTAAGACAGAGCAACGAAACAGGGGGTTTTGCTAAAAGGGAAGATAAAACCTAGAAAAGAAGTCGAATCAATGTGAAAATCAAGAAAGTTTAGTGAAATTGTTGGAAAACTAGATCATAAAGAACGCTCACTCACCAAAAAGAATGTCTCGGAAAGCTTAACACGCAAATAAGGGTCTGTTACCCTGATATATATAGAGAAATTGGAGTCACTCTGTTACTTGTTACTCACTCTTAGTAACGGTTTCTAAAATAGTTTACTTTCCTAATTTCGCTTTTAGTAAAATCCTTCTTCTTAGAAGTCAGATGGCTCGGTAACGATGTACTGACTAAAAGCGCGTCTAAAAGAGTTATTGGGCGGGAATGATACACATCCCGCGGGATTCTCCCGACAGAGAGAGTGAGGTGGGTCCTCTCCTGATCCAACAGTTTAGCAGAGGTGGGTTTAGGATGGGACCCTCCCCACTCTCTCTGTTGGGAGAGCCCGTAGGATTCAACCTGCGGGACATAAATCATTTTCGGTTATTGGGAGAGTGTGGAACGGTAGTCCACCAAGTGTCAGTGTAAAGCTTTCGATCATTTTGTTAATGACAAAGTTCTTTAGTTTGTAGTGGCAAAGTGTGACGATTTCCTGTTGACGACAAAGTGTGTCGAAAACCGCCCACAACTTCATGGAGTTTTTTTTTGATCGGATAGAGAGAGCTAGAGTATTGTAACACACAAAGTGAAAACTATTGCAAACCTCGCACATGGGTCTTAAATAAAGAAACCCCACAAAATGCGGGGCTTATATGGGCTGATACCAGTCCTACTAGGGGCTGATACCATTAGCCAGATAGTGTAGGATGTTTTTGTTCTATATGGAATGGTATCAGCCCCTAGTAGTGCTGGTATCAACCCATATAAATCATGACAAAATGGATCCTTCATTCCTAGCCCTATATTTTTAAAATTTTGTTACTCCTAGGCCAAAAACTTTCAATCTTGTGACTTTTTTTGAATTTTCCTTGATCATTGACGTCATCGAAATTTTTAAATACCAAAATTAGCCCCGCCATATATATAGTTATTCTAGTAACAACCTAAAAATGTTCCTCATTTGATTTGTTTCCTCTTTATTGTCAGGTCAGAGAACGGATTCCAAATCTCTACAGCCTCAACAAAAATTCATCAGCGGACAACGTATAAAGATAAGTTTCTTCTTCCTTTTGTCATGATGCTTTTTCTATTTAGAGTTTTAAGTTGATCGATTTCGAAAATGAAATTCACAAAAGCATTTTAGGGTTTTGAAAACATAATCTTCAAATACTTTTTCAATTTACTTATCTGAATCGAAATCAAAGCTTAGATTTACAATCATTTACTGACTTTGATAGTTTAAATGCAAAAAAGTTGAAGAATAATGAATAAAAGTTTCAGATATGTTCTTCGTAAATCTCATATTTTAGATACGATCTAAAAACTGATTGAATCATCATCTCTACCACCCATTGATTTGAATTGAATTTCATCCACTCTTAGTTTTCAATTTCATTTCAACTAATGACAACTTGTATATGCTCTTGATAGATTTCATGAAGTTAAATGAATTTATTCAGATCGAAGAAGAAGAATAACATGTTTCTTTGAAACAATCTAAGTAAGTTTTGATTATTATTTGTTTCTATTGTTGTTGTTGTTTGTTGAAGGTTCAATTTGTTTGATTTTATACTCCTATTTTGATTTTGTAGGGTTGATTTTTGATATCAGAGAATTGTTGTTGTTTTTTGATCTGTTTTGGTACTTTTGTTGTAGGTAATTCCAGTTTGTTTGAAGGAGAAATCTGAATTGGTCAATTCAGTTCGATTTATAAGTATGTTCATGTTCATTATTTTTATTTTTATTTTAAAGTTTGGTTATCTGGTTTTCTTGTTGTTCTTCATCTGAATTGTTGTTTGTTATTGTTTGCTGCTGTGTGAACAACATGATAGCTTATATTATTATTTATTTTTGAAAGAAAAAATAACAAAAGATCACACATAAAAGTGAAATTTGGAAATGATCACAATTGATTTTAGAAGAAACTGTAGTTGTTTTCTTGAATGTGTTCTTTTATTTAATTGATGCACGTTGATTGTTTATAAATTTTGAATTGCATGATAGTTGGTGTTTTGCTGCTAGGTACACAAGCATAGATGTGTGTACGACAACTTATGAGAGATTTTAATTTCAGATAAATATCATTGATGTTGATGTTATTTTATGTTTATTTTTTGTCATGCAATACATATGAATTAGTTGTCGAGTTAGACTTATGTACTCAAACTATGGTCATGATGTTCTTTGTTTGAATACATGAAACACTTGAGATTTGTAGATTGATATAGTATAGTTTCTTCTTTTTTAACTGTCCACATTATTGCGTTAGTTTGTTTTGCGCGTCAAAGTAGACTCGGTAGTTGCCGAGTTCACAAGTCATAAACATGTGTAACTTCTAATTACACAAGTTAAATGCATGTATAACTCCTGCTTACAAAAGTCGTACGCTAACTTCACGAGTCAGATGCATGTGTAACTTCTAGTTAGACATGCTAATTCGATGTATAGCTGTTAGTTACACATGCTAATTAGATTTGTATTTGAATGTGATTGCTTTCATATGATTTTTCCTGGTGGGATTTGATGATGGTCAAATTCTTACTTTTTGGATTATTACATGTAGAGGAGGTGACTTTAGAAATTGTTGAGTAGGTAGAGAACACCTAAGTGGAGTGCAGAGGCCATATGGTCGTTGTTTCCGCAGAAGGGGACATTTGTAGGATTGATATAGTTACTGATGATTATTTTTTATAGTTGTAGAAAAAGGTTCGTTGAGACTTGTGAAGATTTTCGATTTCAGACTTAAATAAAACTAAAAATAAGAAGAACTCAATTTAAAGTTGTTAACAAGATTGTAAGAACACTGAGACTTAGGATTCCACTATTTTCCAATTTTATGTGATTCAATTAAATAATAATCATGCAACTTATACATTCGAGTGATTATAATATATTGCAATAATTAGATTTTTAGAAATAACAATTGTTTATCAAAAGCATAGAACATCAAAACCCTAGGCAAGCATGCTTCTATCAAAAGAAATCACAATTGTTTAACCAAAATCAATAAATCAATTTTCTCATCAAGGCAAATAATCATAAAAAGAATTACAATAATAAATTAAATAAAAATTACCACACAAATATTGAAATGCAGCTTCCTCCGTCGCCTCAGCAAAGGGGTTTAGCTCCTCATGTTGGAAATACGATCAAAATAATAACTCATGACTGAATAGGTGTTTTATTGAAGAAAAATAATAGTACAGCGAATCTGTAACAGATATAATTGTTACAGAATCCACTGTTACAGAAATTATTGCAAACTGAAGATAATTGTTACTAATGGACTGTTACAAGACAGTTTAAATATAAGACACTGATTGCGACTGTTCTCTGCAGCTATATGTTCTTCAGCCTAGGGTTCTTGAGAACAACATTTCCTATATGTCGTCTGCAACTCTTCTTCTTCCTCTTCTCTGCTGCTACTGCAGAATCGCTCTGCAGCGATTTTTGTTGCTCTACAACTACCCCTAACTCTCGACAATCCTTCTTGAGACTCCTCCAAGCCTTTATATACACCACAGGCCAATAACTAGGGTAAGTATCTTCCAAATATATTTTTTTCTTCTTTTTCACGTAAAAATCCTTCAGGATATTTTCTTTCCTTTTACTTCTCTTCTTTCCGCGTCTCAGGATTATTTAGTACTTCCCAAACTCTCTAAGGATCAAACAGAAGATATTCACTTCTTCCATTCACACGTAATAACCAAAATTGAATCCAAACAAAGGCCAAGAATAACTCCTCCATGTTTCGTCGAGTTTATCTAGAATTCTTCGATCACCAACCAACTACCAATCCTGTTTTGAAATAATAGGCCCATATCCATCCGAATCCAAGAGTATATCCAACAAAATTTCATTCAAATCTCTCCCTGAAATTCACGTACTTTGAACAACATTTCCCAGTTTTAACAACTTGATAACTTCTCCTTATTTCTCGATTCTGGGACACATAGCTTCCCTGTTGTAGTGAAATAGGTCATCCCCAAACAATTTCCTTGATAATCTCCAATAAAAACTCGTCCAAATTCACTGCTAGAAAGTTCTCCTGCTGTAAACTAATTTTCCCTCCAAATCTCTTGTTTAAACCGTGAAGAAAGGGGTGGCCCTTATCCAACTGTTGATTGTCCATATCAATGGGGTGTAAATAGTAAATAGATTACCCCTTATAAGTGAAGTTCCCCTTAGCCAAGACTCCTTGTAGTAATTCATCTGGGGACGCAAAAACCACTTTTCAAGCCGATTTCTCCGCAAAAACTTATTTCTCCAAAACACCTACAAAAACATAAAATAATCAAATAACTACAAAATTGAGCACTAACAATACACATAATTGAGATCAAAATAGACACATAAATGCGTCTATCAGTTACCATTGTTGTTCATACAATTTGTACTTTAGTATCTTTTTACTGTTGTTGTTATGACAAAAGTAGAAACGAGAGTTCGAAATGAATAAGTATGTGTTGGTTTGATGATGCAAAATATTGCAGTTTACTTTTAATATCATTAATTAGTTATTTACTATCATATGAATATTTTTGAGTGTTTCATATATGATAGTTCTTGTACAACTCCTAGGGTATTACTGATATAGTACAATATCTTCTTTTTAAATGTCCACGTATTAGTCAGATGCTAATTGTATGTATAAATGTATTTTAAAAAAAAGACTCATACCTGGAAAAACTCGGAATCACGTACACAAGATATATAAATGTGTAAGTTCCAGTTACACATGCTAATTGGATGTGTGGCCGCAAGTTACACACGCTAATTCAAAAGAAAATAATAATACTTATACCTGGAAAAACCCGGAATCAAGTACATAATCTATACGAATGTGTAGCTATGAATTACACATGTTAATTGAATGTATAGATAAAATCTACACATGCTAATTGGATGTATAGACGAAAGTTACACATGCTAATTGAATGAAAAAACAAAAGACTCGGAACGGGAAAAATTCGGAATAAGGTACATAAGTTATATGGATGTGCAACTGCAAGTTATACATGCTAATTGGATGTTTATATGAAAGTTACACATCCTAATTAGATGTATAGACGATAGTTACACATGCTAATTGAAAAACAAACAAACTTAGACCTGGAAAAACCCGAAATCAAGTATACAAGCTAATTGGACGTGCATAAGAAAGCTAGCATACAAATTGGATGTGCAGCTACTAGTTACACATGCTAATTGAACAAAAAACAGACTCAGACCTGTAAAAACCTAGAATCAAGTACACAAGTTATATGGATATGTAACTGCGAGTTACACGTGCTAATTGGATGTGTAAATTCAAGTTACACATGATAATTGGATGTGTATACGAAAGTTACACATGTTGTACATCATCACATAACAAAAGTCATCTTATTACAACAAAACTACAGTTGCATACAAAGACAACCAATCAATCTATAACAAATTGAAGTTGATTGAACAATATCATTAAAAATAAATACAAATCAAAGCATAGTATTCAATGTAGAAACAAGATAATTACTCAATGTAGACAAGATAATATCAAAGCATAACTCTTAAATCAAATTTTATAGGCGGATCACTCGATGTTGATCTTCGTTCTTCACTTTGAAACAACTGATGCGGATCTTCATTCATTACTTTCAAACAAGGTGAAAATAACTGATGTTGATTTTCGAAGAAGAAGAAAAACTTCTATTTGTAACCCTATCATGGTTTTCGTTCTTCACCGTTTTCTATATGAAACCCGAACAATTAAGATTAAAACTTCAACATTACGAATTAAAATTACTGAACCTTTTTTCTTCTTGGTTTCTTTGTGAAACCCTAACAATTAAGCTTCTTCTACTTTTAAGGTTTTTTATTTGCTTGTGGTTTTTCAGCTTCTTCTCTTTGTTCCAGACAAACCATTTATTTTTACAAGTTTAAGAGGGAGAAGATGAGATTTACTTTCTCCCTCTTAAACTTGTAAAAATAAATGGTTTGTCTGGGAAAAAAGGTTTTGTATAATTATATACTCAAGGTTAATCTAGTCATTCCAAAACTATTTGGGGACTGATTTTAAAACTCTTTTAATTAGGGGATTGATCGGGTAACCCATGGGGGGACCTTAACTTAATTTCCCAATACACAAATATTATAACTTGATGGGCTTAATCAAGATGGACCCAGGTGAGGTTAAAACCCAAACATGGTCTGGACTAACACACTTAATTAGATTAGTCTGGAAAAAATTCTAAGCTAAAAGTTTAAGTAGTGGACTTAAAGGGCTACCCCGGGCTTGAACCCATGTTAGGTCTATCCATGGGATGAACTATACTTATGCCAGACTAAATATTAGCTTCAAATCCATTGTCTTCAAGATTTTATAAAAAAATGACGTCGAAAATGTGGGATAATGTGAAAAGAACATTGTCAACTGATCCTCGATAATTTAATAAAGATGTATAAACTTTCATTTACTTGATTATTATGTCAAACTAGTAGAATATAATCTTGTTTAAATTTGTAAAATATCATGGAAAGATTTGTTTTATGAATTTCAAAAGTTGGTAACTTCGGATTTTGATAGGATGGACGAATTGCTCGATCAATAAATCTTATGCTAACAGTAACAAAGAGTAGACTATTTTTTTTTGATAATGGCTCATACTTCATTAGTAATTTATATGCTAACGGTATCTTCTATATATATATAGTATGGGTAACTTGAATTATTTCTTAGATTATATAGATGCCAGGAGTTTCCGAAGAATCAGGGGTAAATTAAATATAATGACAAAATTATTTTAGTTTAGGCCGATGCTTCACCGATTAGTAACACCAACGCAAACATGAGTCAAAGTTAACCAATAATACTATAGGTATTAAATGGAGTAAACTCTCAGATACTCAGTAAAATTGACCCTTCCAGCTAATGGTGTCAATGGATGTCCGAAAACTCTGAAATTCTTCAGGATTTACATCCAAAATATCAAATATTATTTTTAAACAATTTTCAATTTCTAATACGCACCTGAATTTTGTATCTGAATGTGTAACTAACCGGATACGGATATGTAATAATCGGATCCGAAGTACATACTTTCGAGTTCTTTTTGTTATTTGGTTGGCAGGTCAGTATCCTCATCATTATTTTAATCAGTCTGTAATAAACCGGGATGCGTTTAGTTAGTCGGGCCCACCATTAAGGATGGCCACAGTATTTAGTTAATCGTGTCATAGTAACATATTTAGTTAGTCGATCCATAGTAATCGGGGCCTACGGCCCCAACCATTAGGAACATCCTAGTATTTAGTTACCCCGTCATAGGAGCTTGCTTAGTTACTCGAATCCAAGTAGGCTCCGACCATTAAGAATCGTCTCTATGTTTAGTTACTCCTATCATTATTTGTTCATATTTCTTCTAATTTGTTCAACTTTCAAGTCAATCGAAAATTTCCCATACCCACTCCACATGCAGGTTAAAAAACCTTTTTTATGTACTCGTCTGTTACATAATCAGGCTTAGCAAGGGGGTGTTGTGATAATAAGACTATATGAGGTATTGTCTAATAGAAGTTGAATTTCATGTCCACTTGTCACCCAAAGACATTCTTTATAATCATCCCGTAGCTAAGAAGTTCTTACACAACTTCAGTTCAGTAGGAGGTAAAAGATCTGCAGAGGTCATGTTCTAAAAACAAGGTACAACTCTTGTTTGATGCAAGGTACAGTTGAATCCAACTGTTGATCCTAATCAAAGTTATAAGTGATAATTTTACTTATATTGGAAGTTTGGTTGTGACGAGAAGACGACAATAGATGTGTCACACAAACTATTAGCTTCAAAGCAATTTTCAAGTGACCGATAGATTAATACGAAATATTCCGAGTCTACATCAAATGACTGTCTCACACAAATCATGTATGATGTTACCAGGCAATTTTCACATGATCATCTTTTGACTTTCGTCAAGAATATAAGATGAACTTGGTAAAAGTGAAAGCTTACCAACACATATTTCGAGAAATATGTAAGCGAGTTAAACTCAGCTCGAAATATCAAATGTGTATAATCGAAATCTATATAGCTATACGACTTTTGTCTCAAATAGGAGATAGAGTAAATATACTTTTGAGTGATAAATGAGTTCAAGTCTCCACATACCTTTTGTTGATGAAGTTCCACAAGCTTCCCTTAGTAGTTCTTCATCTTCAATCGATGAACGCTGTGAAGTCTAATGCTCAACTACACTTTCTATCCTAATCCGAGACTTAGCTATAAGTAGACTAGAAATCAAGACTTATAGTTTTGGCAACTAAACTTAACAAACAAGCTTGAGATAACAACGCTTGTGAGTTCGACCGAGCAGTGCTTTAACAATTACAATAGACCACTGGTTATTATGTGTGTCCGCTTAGCCGATATTACAATCGCTATAGGCTACGGGTTGCTATGTGCACCCGGTCGGCTAACATACAAGTTTACAAAAGGCTATGGGTTTCTCCGCGCACTCATTCATCTTACATTACAATAGGACGCAGGTTGCTATGTGCACCCGCTCAACCGATATTACAATCACTATAGGTTACGCGTTGCTATGTACGCCCGGTCAGCCGACATAAAAATTTACAAAAGGATACGGGTTGCTACGCACTCAGTCAGGTGACATTACAATTATCATAGGCTATGGGTTGCAATGTGCGCCCGGTCTGCCAACATATAAATTTATAAAAAGCTACAGGATTGTTATGCGCATCCAAACGACTAGAATACAAATTGTTAGAGCATAGCTCGGTTGAACCCACCAAGCGTTGGTATGTCAAGTTTGGTTGTCATATTTTAGTGAATCAAAACTCATCTAAGAGTCGCTTGATTATATACTAGAGACAACTTCATATAGGTTAGACTATAAAGTCTAGGAATATGAGACATACAAGTATTACTCGAAGACCTGAAGAATGTGAAGAAATAACGAGCTACAACGACGACATCATCCTTCCTCTTGAGGTTAGTAATATTGACTTGAACTGTTTCATTCCTAACGTATCTTTCAAGTCGTGCTATATTGAAAACATAACTGCGAAGCTGTGAATGAATATTTTACTCTAGTAGTGAGACATGATCATATGATCATAGTATTAAGGAATTAGACTACGAAGTATGACGCTTATCTTTTGAACTTCATAGATATGACATCGACATAATCTTATTAATGCTATTGTGATTATGTGTATGGGTAAAGGTGAAGATTTCAACCTAGGAAACAATGTTTTACATTTGTTTAAAGGAAGTACATTCATGAACTTGTTTATGAATCGAAAGGGAAATCGCTAGGCTTATTAGTATTGTTATTCATTGCATATCTTTGGATTACCAATATGTGTGAGATGGTAGAACCGATCATAACTTGTTATGTATCTTGGTATAACTAATCACAATGCATGACTTATGATTTGGTATGATTAGTTTTGATCAATTAGTGTAACCGATCCTAAGTAATCACCTAAGATGGTATGATCGATATTTGTAATTGGTGTAACCGATCCTAGTAATTGGTGTGACCGATCACAAAAAGAGTTGTGTAATCGATCCTTGTAATTGGTGTAACCGGTCCTAATAATTGGTGTAACCGATCCTGATAATTGGTGTAACCGATCCTAGTGACTGGTGTGATCAATCACAAGTAATACCATGAGTATATGGTAACCAGTCCTGGTAATTGACGTAACCGATTCTGGTAACTGACATAACCGGTCCTGGTAACTTGTGTGACCGATCACAAGTGTGCCATATTAAGGTATAACCGATCCTAGTGATTGGTAAAACCGATTGAACCCATGAATGTGATTTGATATTTGATTAATCACATAGTTGTCTTAGAATACAGATGAACCAATTCTAAACTTGTTTGGAAGTGTGGTATAATCGATTCCAAGATTGTAAATATGAAAGAGGATTTACAAAGAAAAGATGTCAACATGCTTTGAACATGAACAGTAACTCTTATCTTTTATTGTTCAAAGATATTCCTTAATTACTCAAGGAGATCCCGGTCCGAAATAATTTAAGAATATTTTAATTAAGGTTGTTAGTTTTATATGTTTTAATTACCAGCAATTAAATGCATACCTCTAGAGAATAAAAATTGGTAATGTGCATTTACTAATTGGAGATTTTCTATTGAGAGATTTCGGAAAATATTGGACAAAGCATTTCCTGGAATTATGAAAACCGAATGGGCATTTATTGCATATCTTGAGAATACTTTCGGTTATGGAAATTCCTTGGAGTCCAAACATCCTTGGTCTATAAATACCCAAGATTGCGCAAACTATCCTAAGAGCCAGGCAAACTTCATCTTTTTGTTGTTTCTGGTGGAGCCGTCTATTCGGAGAGGAAAGTACCCTAATTAGGCGAAATCTCTTACGACCGCTCGTTTAAAGACTTCTGTGGGAACAAGAAGCTCTACGAGTACTGTTGGTGGGAAACTAGATAATTGCGGTTTATTAGTTTTCGATTGATTTGATTGACTAACGGTTGTTGAAATTTGATTGCACCTTGTTTGTTTATTCTTGAGAATCTTCTCATCTGATATAAGATTCACTCAAGCTAGATCGAAGTGTCAACGGGATCTTTAGAACTGTTTGTAGATCTAAAGACATCTTGTGATAATCCATTGTTAACAGACTTCGTTCTGTGCGTGATTGATCACAAGAGATTCAAGTGGTGTTGTGCAGGCTTAATTGAAGATTAAAGAAGATTTGAAGATGAAGAAGATTTATTATTGGTTTCAACTAACATAATAATAGTTGATTAAACAGCTAGGATCCAACTAGAATCAGATTTATTCTAGTTGGTATGTAGCATAATATAAAGTAAACCTTATTACTTTATTCTAGTTGGTATGTAGCATAATAATAGTTGATTAAACGGCTAGCATAATAATAGTTGATATGTAGCATAAACCTTGATCGGCTAGGATCCAACTAGAATCAGATTTATTCGATTGATTAGTTGCGAGAGATCGGTAACATATAATAGTTCTCTTGAGATCTATTTTGATTGTTACAAATCCGAATCTTATTACTTAGGTAATATAAATTAGATTGATCTAACCAGGAAAATGAGTTTATTAGTTTAAACGGAAGAGCCTTTGCATATGACTTGAGATATCTTTATCTGGAAAGAATCAATAGAGTTGTTACCAAACAAATTTGTTGTTCCTTTACTGTTTAGAATTCGATCCAAAGGAATTGTTCCAGTGCGTGCACTTATTGACTGTCGGAAGCGCAGGGATACTGAAGAAACTAAGTGAACTAGGGTTAGTTGCTTGGTCTCAACTATACAAGGTCCGGAATGATCATACCTATGAGAATAATTCCAATCATTATTTACACACTCGGCTCTAATAGGTGCCTGATAATGAGAAGGTGCATATGCATACTCCTCATGTGAACTATTAGATGGCTCCTCCTTATTGGCTCTGTTGGTAAGATTCCAAAAATCTATAAAAGAAGCCAACTCACTGGTAACCATAATATAAAGTAAAATTTACTCAATAACTCACCTTGCAAAAGATTTGCGAGAATATCAAGTACTTACTTTTTAGCCCGTTATCAATTCTAATCGCCGCACCTCAGATTAAGGTACCTAAAAGAATCAAACAAGCTGCGTAAAAAGGAACTAAATAAAATCTAAAAGAAAAACAAAAATAAACTATATACAAAAAGAAAATAAAAAGAAAATAACTATGTACAAGAAAAATTGATATGAACAAGAGAGTATTTTGCAAACACTCCCCGACAGCGGCGCCAAAAACTTGGTAGGATGAAAAACCTACAATAATAATACTGCAAGTGCACAATGTCTAACTAGTAGACAATAGCAAGTACAGGTCGTTCCCACGAGGAGTGTGGAATACTACTGCTGGCTAATATCAAGAATCAACTAATCAAATAGATAATGTTTTAACGATTTTCAGAAATTTGAAACAAAATGAAAGCAAAATAATAAAATGTAACCAAAGATGTGGAGTCGGTACAAGGGTTTAATGATATCCACCACTACTTCTGTTCAATTACTGAAATGAAACATAATTATGAATATATGTTTATTGTTCGTTCTATCGACATCATCTATTATTAGCATAGAGTCGCAAATATCACTGGTATACCCTAAGCATAATGCATCAAAAGAATAAATCTAAGCATGCGCCATCAAATTGCATCAGCAAGAAAATTATACGAAACTAAATATAGTTCACAAATTTTATCTGCTTTTCTAAGCATAACACATCAAAGAATTTAACCAAGCATGAATCATCAAATAATAAAACAAATATATTTGTAAAACTAATTCATTAAGCACATAGGTTTTTAAAACCGGTGAACCAACAACTAATTTTCAACCAATCAATAAACAAAATTCAAGAATTAATCTTATTCAAATCATAATGGTCTTTGATCAATTAATCTATTCAGATAGCCTAATACCCCAAGTAGTTTCAACCGTAAACCCTAGTCACAAAAGCCTAGCTAGACATGGCTTTCTCAAAAGCCATAAACAAATCTCTATTAATCCCTAGCTAATTGAAACAAAAATGGGAGAAAAACTTCGAACCCTAATCTTCGTTTCTTGTTGTAGACGGCTTTGAGCCGCGCCAGCCTCCACTGTTCTTCTCGTCCAAAAGTATATTATAGCTGCTGCCAAGTCTTCTCATTGGACCAGACAGGCACTGGCAAAGGCCCAGTCCAATACTCCATATGCCATCAAGTCCGGCCACTGCCAAACTCTATTTCTCCCCTGCTGTCTAACCACCAGCTGCAATTAACGTCAGTACTGCACATCTATTCTCTGTCCGGCTAAAGCATCACCTTCAAATATGTCTGTCCAGCTCTCTTCGCTCCTCCATCACTTACTCAAATGGCAGCAACACCAGTGATTAGTTCTGTGCTCTTCTCGATTCATCTTCATGAACTTAGTAACTTTGTATTACTAGCAATTAGAATTACAGCTCGATCTCGTCTTCATTTGCGTCTCCATTTGATAGAAGCTGCAACCAGCTCACGACCACAACTCCTTCTTTTCTCTTTCAGCCACAGCAAAAATTCGTGGCATCGAGACAGTCAAATTGGCTGTTTGGCAGCACGACTCAACCCCATTGTTTGTTGCTGTTGCTACTGCCACTTCTTAATCTCTGTCACAATTCAATATCCAGCTACAGACAGTCCAGCCAACACATACATCCACACTACACATTCATAATCATTCTCAGGCTTTGAAAAATACCCACCGATCCATTCTCGTTGCTGCTGTGCCAATCTTCGTTACCGGCACCCAATTTCTTTCCATTTTCAGCCACCATTGCTTGCAATGAGTCTTGAATTCAACCTTCGCTTGAACGGGAACCCCAGCTTGTGTTCAAAGCTTCACTGAACCAAGAACCCCAGTTGAACACCGAGAGCTGGCTGCTCATAAACTCCAACACCACCATCAGCAGATAACCACTCACGAGCTGCTGCCAGTACGAACATCTTCAGTAACATCAAAGCCCCACCATTTCTTCCTTGTATTTGAGTTCCTGGCCATGACCATGGCAACACCACCAGGCCTTCGTCTTGACCCACAATTCAGACCATATGAAGATGTTGAACTCGAACCAGACAACAATTACAACCTCCATTTCAGAACCTTCTTCCCTAAAATTACAGCAATAACAACTCTTGAATCTCCTCCTTCCTCGCTGACTCGATCAGCTTCAATCCAGTCCATTTAACTCGAACACACAACCCCATACAAAACGAGTTTTGCTGCTGCCTGTTGTAAGAAATGAGAATTTCTTTTGGTTACGAGGAAGATGTTATGATGCTTTAGAATATAATAAGATATGTGGCAGGAAAATAGTCCACGTCAACACTTTCATTTCTCATTTGGCATGTTAACCGAGATCACAGCACCAGTAGTGGAATTGATGCCTTGGCCTCGTCGTGGAATAGACAAACGCAACTCCTCTCTGGCCATGCGCGTGGATGAAGTAGCACCAACATATAATGTTAAGTGGCAGTCAAATAAATCCCTTCTCATTTTTGTCCCGTGAGCCATTTTGGTGATTTTATCAGCAAACGCCATTTCAGCTTCTTTAGCCATATATTTCATGGGTGATCGGATTTATTTGTATTTTCTATAAAACGCTTAAAATAATGTTATTAGACAAAATATCGAGTCCTAACTAATATAAATATGGGTATAAAATATAGCACTTACGTGCTTATCACAGATCCATCCTCATCAAGATTAACACATTTCCCACCACCCATACTACTAGATCCATCCTTCTTGGTGGAGTCTTGCTTGACAGAATCCTTACGTTTACTATCCATGGGCTAATAAAAAAATGATGAGAGATGGGAAAAAGCGTGATACGTAAGAAACAATAATAAAGAAAAACAAACAGCAACCTCCTAAAAAAAAGATGAGAGGAGAAGCCAACCTCAGAAATAGGAGGATCAGGAGAAGGATCACGGGGCTTAGACGTATAAATAGAGCAAAAACAAAAACAAAGGACGCTATGAATTAAATAATGAGACACGTGTAAGACGGAGAATGAGCAGTCACCTTGGGGAAAATTCGACTGAGGTGCCACTTGAGCAGAGGATCCACCCAAAACTGAACGAGTTGGCCTGGTAGGACTCATCGAGTCCAACACCTCACTAGGGGACTCCAGGGTATGACCTCTAACACGAACGGTCTCTGCTCGTAAAGGATTCACCGACGATACGTGCAAATGCGAGGATACCCATCCAGCACCCTTTGACAATTTGACACCAAGACCCTGTATATGATCCATGAATGAAGTAGTCGTACTACCACCATCATCTTACCGAGTCTGTGCAGAACTTCCATCAGTGCCCCGCTGGGCCTGTACATGAAACATAGGCGA
This sequence comes from Papaver atlanticum, assembly GCA_023531105.1. Classification (NCBI taxonomy): domain Eukaryota; kingdom Viridiplantae; phylum Streptophyta; class Magnoliopsida; order Ranunculales; family Papaveraceae; genus Papaver; species Papaver atlanticum. The sequence continues at coordinate 7,252,644 of JAJJMB010005149.1, read as the reverse complement.
GGCATCAGCGTAGGAACAAGCACAGGCGCTAGATAATATGGCCGCGTCCCGTTTAGCCTTTTTAGCAAGACTCTTTGAAGACCAATCACACTCAGTCATGTTAAGGTACTCTTCGATCAAATACGAAGGCGGTTTCCACCCCATGGGGTTAGATGAAGGGGCTTCCTGAGAAGGCAACACCCGCGCTTGGAAAAAAATAAAAAATAAAAAGGGAGAAAGGTAAAATACATAAACAGAAAACACACCTGTATTGGAGAACTGGCGGCAGGCCTTGGAATGCGAAGCGCAGCAGGTTTTCTGACAGAGGGAGGTTTGCCCCCTTTCTTTCTACGGATAAGCTCATGCACCTCAGGCGGGTCCTAGGAAGTTACCAACGGTTCCAAAGGACGACCCTTAGTGCCTGAATTGAGGCGTGCTCCTCAGCCACTTCATCATTCAATTTAACACGATTAGACGCGTGCAGTAATTTGAGGTCCTCATAAGTCAGATCAGGAGGGGCGTCGGCACTCGTACGAAAAAAATTAGTGCGCGACCACGAATGTGAACTTGATATATATGGGCTACCTAGGTCACAACTAAAGGGCTTTCGGGCATAGGTTGTCAGAAGGAAAAGCTAACTCTGTAATCGCTCAAGCGAGTTGGACCCTTAAAGACAAAACTATCGAAGCTCGAGCGGATCGCCGAAATACCAGAATCATAAAAAGGGGGAAAGAGGCAAGGAACCCCTTGGTCGAACCCCACTTGCCGAGCCACGTGGTCAGGGTTATCAGACATCGCCATAAACTTACCAGCATGAAATCCAGGAAGGTAACCGGGTAACACCGCCATCACCGAGTCAAAATCAGACGCTGACAAAACTTGTGACGAATCTAAATTCGTGCCTTCCAGTGGAGCTGTAAAATCATAATGCGTCGGGCCAGAACGATCGTCATGATAGGGAAATGGCTCAAAGTATTTGGCTACATCCATGAACTTTGCAATATCTCCCTTAGTCACCTTCCCTCTACCGATCCTAAACCAATATTTGGAGACTTGGCAGAACCAATCTTAACCTATGTTAGGAGTCATGGTAGAACCGGTCTCAAAAGCAAAACCGATCCTTAATATTCACATATTACTCTACGGTTCTGTGTGAGTTTGGAATTGGGGTTTTCTACTAAGGAAAGTTCCATATGTCGACATAATTTGGACATGAGTATAATTCTTATCTTTTTATTGTCAAAAGTTATTCCTTGATACTCAAGGTGATCCCAATCCGAAATATTGAGAATCTTTTAATCAAGAATTTTTGATTATATGCTTTTGATTTTCCAGCAAATCAAAACATAACTCTTGGAAAGTTATATTAGTTAATTGTTAAACTAATATTAGATATTTTCTAATGAGATATTTCGGAATTACAGGTTGGATATTAGTTAGAATCGGAAAACCGAAATTAGGTACTTATTGCATATCTTGAGAATATTTTCGATTTTGGAATGTCCTTGTTGTCCAAACAACCTTGGTCTATAAATAGTTGAGTTTGCATTTATTGAAAACTATCTTAAGAGCCAGGCAAACTTCACTTGTGTTGTTTCTGGTGAACCGTCTATCCGGAAAGGAAAGTACCCTAATTAGGAAAAATCTCTTACGACCACTCGTTTAAAGACTTCTATGGGATCAAGAAGCTCTACGAGTACCGTTGGTGGGAAACTAGATAATTGCATTGTTTTTTTAGTTTTCTATTATTGATTTGATTGACTAACGGTTGTTGAAACTTTGATTGCACCTAGTTTGATTATTCTTGAGAGCCTTCTCTTCTGACATAAGGGTCACTCAAACTAGATCAAAGTATCGACGAGAATCTTTAGAACTGTTTGTAGATCTAAAGACGTCTTGTGATAATCCATCGTTAACAGAATCCGTTCTGTGTGTGATTGATCACAAGAGATTCAAGTTGTTTGTGTGCAGGTGTTTATTGAAGATATAAGAAGATTTGAAGACAAAGATGATTTCTTATTTGAGTTCATAATCTTTGGTGTGCACAAAACTTGATCGGCTGGGGATCCAACTATAATCGATTTATCTTTTGATAGATTGGATTTATTAGTTGTGTAGATCGGCATCAATAGATTTTTTTTGTGATTAAGAGTATTGATTGCATAGTCTAAACAATTACTTTGGTAGTTGTTGAAGAGATAGATCTACGAACCCGACAAAGGAGTTTATTGGGATAAACGGAAGAGCCTTTTGTCAAACTCATATCATTTGTTTGAAAAGAGTTGTTACCGAACAGATTTGTTATTCCTTTACTGTTTGGAATACGAACCAAAGGAATTGTTCCAAGTGCGTGACTTATTACAAGTCGGAGGTGCAGGGATACTGAGGGAACTAGGTAAACTATAGGTTTAGTTGCTTTGTCTCAACTATACGAAGTTGGTTTATATTTTGTATATCGGCTTAATTCTTAGAGTATTCAATTCTGGACAAGGTCCCGAGGTTTTTTCTGCATTTGCGGTTTCCTCGTTAACAATATCTTGTCGTGTCTTTTACTTTTCTATTTCCGCAATTATAATTGTTTTATTATAATTAGAAGTAAAATACACAAACGTTAATTCCTTATTACCTGATAGCAATCCTATAGTGTTTGGTTAAGTCCGAACCTATTATCAAGTAATAATACTTCGTTGTTGTGTTGTCTCGATCTTCTATCCATAGTCAATCACACAAGTTATCTTGTTGTCGCATTGTTTCGATCTCATATCCATAGGCGATCACACGAAGTGTGAACCGATTAGTTGTATTGTCTCGACTCAATCCATAGACAATCACTTTCGGAGAAAAGGACTTATAGGTGGAAAAGTTTTAGATTGAGGTATATTTGGTTACCCTCGTCTTTTCAATTGGTATGAGAGCAGGCAAACACGAAAAGATCTAACAATCTGTGTTTGGTGCGATCCAACCTATAAGAATTGAATCTATGTCTGATTCAGTTAACGTTATGCAAGAGTATGAATACTCAAAAATTGAAGATGTTACTTGTTAACTCATGATCCAGGAGTTACGAAAATCAAGATTACATCTGAGTCTATCTCTGATGGAAAAGAAGATGTTGATAAAGAGTTGATAAAACTCCTAAAGCCCATTAAATCTCTGTCTACAAGAATGTTAATATTAAAGACAGAGTCAAATCTTCTTAAACGTGAGATCAGAGATAAAGACATTCAACTAGATAGTCTATCCAAAGAGAATATGGATCTCACTGTCAAATTAGAAGCTCTTGGTAAAACTCTTACTCAAGATAAAGAGACACATCCTATGACTCTGACTAATGATTATGTTATAACTTCTTCTGATGAAGAAACCAAATGTCCTTGCTCGACTTTGAGAGATTGTGATAACAAAACTTGTTTGATCACATCCGAAACAGATCATGATGATGGTAGTTTACCTAACTACATCAAGTTAGAAGAGGATGAGAAACCAGCTTCAACATCTACTGATGATTAGGCGAAATATTGTCCAAAGAAAATTTTGAACCAATTCCGTGAACGTGATCTTAAGGAATACAACTTTCAATCACTTGACAGGAAACTTATACTTCTTAAAAATATGGTGGTAAAAATATTGAAAGAAGTTTGTTGTCTTAAAAAACTGAAAGATTATTCCTCAGTAGAAAGACAGAATATACCATAACCCGACAAGGTCAACTCAAAAGAATTAGAAGTAAGAGTTGATAATCGCTTATGTAAAAAGGTTCATCCTCACCCATATCGAAACAATCCTTGTTTTGATGAAGAACGATTCCAGAAGAAAGGGAAAGAGAGAATCTCTGCCAAAAGAAACAATTAGGAATTTCCGATAAATGTTTCAGATAATCATGCTGATGTGCATCATAGGGAAATCCTTAGAATGAGAAAATCATATGAAAACCTCATTAATATAATTAAGAGAGATCTATCCATCTCTGAAAATTCTCACGTCAGTACAGTGTCTTCTAATGATCATGTTTTTGGATCAAGGAAGGATCATCTTCTTGGGAGAAAATATTTTGGGCAGAAATTCCCAAAGAGAAACATGAACTGTGTTTCTGATACTCGCTGTAAGATAGAAAAAGCTTACTCCGATACAACTTAGTTGTATCGAAATTATGCACTCTCATCCTCTTTCGTGCTCTTAATTATGGATGAGAAAAGCACAATAAAACGAGAGCACATTTCTTGTGTGTGTTTGTTTATCAGAGAAATCTGTGAAATTTTATGGATGACTGCGAATCCATGTCTGTCTAGTGTTTTTGTTCATGTTTAACATGATCTTCCAAAAATAGGTTTTATTTAGAATCTTCGATTTTTAATAAACCTTCTAGCATGAGAAGTTCGGACAAAGGAAACTGAATATATTCTTTTAATATTTTCGGAATTTCCTGATATTTTCGGTCCAAGAGTTGTCTCTTCTTAAAGAGAAACTATCTCTTACTTGTATTCTGAAACCCTGATCAATCCCTATTTAAATAACCGAGCATGCCTCCAATAACTCGCAGTGTCACAAAGGCTAATAAGGAGGAAGCTCAAAAGGTTAAAGATTGTCAAGGAATCAATACAAAAAGGAAGAAGAAAAAAAATATCAAAAATCATGTCTGATTATGATTCAGATAGTTCGAATGGATCTCAAGATGAGTCATGTCTGTTGGCTTATACCTTTAAAGATCCAACCGAAACCAAGTGGATTTGTTCTGATAGTATGATTCACTATATCCAAGGTTTTGAAGACCTGAGAACCAATCTCATAATGACAGTTCAACATCAAGATTGGCTCAATACATCTACTGATGATCATACGAAATCTTGTCCAAAGGAAACTTTGAACCAATTCCGTGAGCGTGATCTTAAGGAATACTACTTTCAGTCACTTGACATGAAACTTATACTTCTTCAAAATATGGTGGTAATAATATTGAAAGAAGTTTCTTGTCTTAAAAAACTGAAAGGTTATTCCTCAGTAGAAAGACAGAATATACCACAACCCAACAAGGTCAACTCAAAAGAATTAGAAGTAAGAGATGATAATCGCTTCTGGAAAAAGGTTCCTCCTCACCCATATCGAAACAATCCCTGTTTTGATGAAGAACGATTCCAGAAGAAAGGGAAAGAGAGAATCTCTGCCAAAAGAAACAATCAGGAATTTCCGATAATTATTTCAGATAATCTTGCTGATGTGCATCATAAGGAAATCATTAGAATGAGAAAATCATATGAAAATATCATTAATAGAATTAAGAGAGATCTATCCATCTCTGAAAATTCTCACGTCAGTACAGTGTCTCCTAATGATCATGTTTTTGGATCAAGGAAGGATCATCTTCTCTGGAGAAAATATTTTGGGGTATATTTGGGTACCCTCGTCTTTTCAGCAACAATGTCACTGTTACGTACTAAGTAGGGGACTTAATGTTGATGGTGGTTTTTAGTTCAGGGCTAAAATTGTAAAACCCTGTATTTAATGAGCCGTCATTCTGCAAAGAGACTGAGCCATTTAAAAGTAATGAGTGCCCAGACCTCTTTACTTACATATGCATTGAGCAATTCAGCATATTTATGAAATTTATCCAGAATGGTGCATGAAGCAACAATCCTGGATATTCTGTAAATTTTAACCTCTCTGCATTATTCATTAATGTATGACCTATTGAGTATTTTCCAATGCGATGTTCCCCGGCTGAACCCTTAATATTGATATGACATGACAATTAGTATTCACTCGCAGCTGAGTAGCATGAATTTCCCAAAATATCAAGATTAAGGTATGCATGAAAATACTCAGTCAGAAGACGCGCTAACTTCTCTCTGAGAATAAAATTAATTTGCAAAAATTAGGTTTTTTGCAGCCTCCGCAATATCTCGAACCCTGTTGGTCGAAAATAAACCTAGGCAAGCTAGGAAACTGATCCGCCGTGGATTAGTAGGAGCAAAATCCTATCAAAAGTAGAAAACAAGAAATAAAGAAAAACTGCGGCAAATAAGAGCAGTAGCAATGGGGAGGCGTGGCCACGCCACTCAGCCGATCGGCCACGCCCCATGCTGCCTCTTTCCGGTCCTCTTTCCCATCGACCAATCAGATCGTTTTAAATGCGCCACACATACTTTTAATTAAATTCGAAGTCGGTTGGTCGACACACCCAATTCCTTAAGGAATTTAATATAGACTGCCTATGTCAGTCTTAAAACGATCACGGCCGTACATTTTGGCAAGTTGATTTATCAAACCTAGCCGCCTCCTAACATGGTCGGAAAAGCGCCATCATGTACACTGGCGGGCCTGCTAATGCCCAGGACGATCGGCCTCCTTCCAACTCGCAAGCGGAGCCACCAAGCGCTTAGCTCAAAACAGTTGGCCGCACGATCTACAAAACCCTAATTTTATTAAGCGGCATTACATTACTGCCGCAAAACGATCTTGACCGCCCAACTTCGCCAGCTGAATTGATCGGCCTAGATTTAATCTTGATCAATGGGCAAGGTTCAAATATGCTCACCAGCGACTCGACTACAGTGCTGGCCGGTCGAACAACTCCAAGCGCGCTGCTAGCACCAAAAATCGTTAGCCCCAAATAGGTTGGCCACATGGCTTTTAAATCCTAAATTAAATCAACGGCAGCCATTAACTTCGGCAAATCATCTTGACCGCTCAACTTCGCCAGAACAATTGGCTAACCAAACTTCTATTCTAGGCGCCAAACAAGATGTGGCCGTGACCATTGGCCGCCCCTCTTCCATTAAGAGCAATCGTCCAAGCCGCGGCTGCCCATATGGCTCCTAAACGTGCGCCCAAAGATGGATGGCTACGCTCCTTATAAAAATCTTAAATAAATTAGCGGTAACCAATAACTGTCGCAAATCATCTCAGCCATCCGATTTGGATAACCAATTTAACCGGTCTGGATTTAACTTGGACCGACCAATAGGATGTCGAAATGGCTACCAACCATCACTCTCCTATAGGGACCGATCGGCCTACTTTTGGCATGCTTGAATATCTCCCAGCAGTTTCCTGAAAGAGGTCGGTCACGCTCCTTTTAAGACACTAGGTTCCTCGATATTTTATAAGTATCAGTTTCACAAATAACTTAGTTATTTAACATAATAGCGCCACATGCTATTCTTTGCGGCAAGTCTCATGACTTGGCTCGCCACACATAACCACCCGCCGCCTGGCTTGCGCGTGACTGGTCAGAATAACTAGGTCTTGCAAACAAGACCAATTCAGCAACTTGCTGCATATTTTCCACAAAAATACTCGAGACATCAAACATGTCACAAATTGGGGGATGATCATCAGGGTATTGGTATGGCGGTTTACAGCGTGCGGCGCGCAATGCGCCCATTACAAGAAAGTGTCAGGAAAGGGCGGACGGTTAACAACAGTAAGAGAGTAGTGGGTGTAATGATGACCAGTCTTCCCTCATGACGGAAATGTGATGGCCACCACCTTTTACACATCCCCACTTCTCCGCTGCTTAACTTTCTCCACTTCCTACGAGATCAGGGTGCGCCCAATCATGACTTGTATAAATAGGTTTTCAACCTATTTCAACAAGACAAGTGTTATCAACACAAGTATCCATAAAAACACCAAGAACTGATAGCTTACATTCTGCAAGCTAGTTCCATATTCTGATACAAGTCATAAAATAGCCACACCTTCAGAGTTGACCATTCTGATCTCAACACCTTCTTCGCTTCCATCCCTAAGATCAACCCTTCTCCTTCACTTTGTGACCGAAGCAAGACTGGAACGGCCATTTCTTGGTTTAGGCCAGGATTGTAAAGATTGATCTCTCGAATCTAAAGTACTCCCATGCAGTGCATTTGTTTAGGGTTTAGATTCGTTTCTCGGCGGCACACCCAAATTTACCAAAACCAGCAGATTCAGTTTTTACCCCAAAACAACTGGCGACCATAGTGGGAGATTAATTTCTCGGTTACGAAGCCAATTTCTCATTTTTTATTCCAATCTTCCCAAACTCAAGATGGTGGATCTTATGTCTGGATCAGCAACAAATCCTGATGTTACTGGCGCTGACAACACCCCTGGCGTCAACATTCCTGTCGGTGACACCAATGTACCTCCTACCAGCATGATCAACGCATCTCGTAGCACAACATCCTCTACCACCAACGCCAGCGGTGCAGGAAACATTCCCCCCCCCCCCCCGGCGTGACACCTCCTATCACCAGAGCCAGAGACGCTGCCGCCATTCCCAATGTTTCTTCGAGCGTAACGCCTCCAACCGTTACCAGAGCTACTGCCACTCCTCCATCAAGATGAGAGGCTAGAGGAGCCAGAGGAAGCCAACCCCCTATTACCATTGTTGATTTGATGGAAAGACAAGAAGTTCTCGCTAAGGCTCAGACAGACATGGCTACAACCCAGAAAGAGGTACTTACATTCCTCAAGACACTGACGGAGCGGCTACCACAAGAACCACGTCAACCCTAAATGGAGCCAATAAGGAGTACTTTTAATACTCCCGGCTCAAGCACCTCAGCAGGGCGCGCCTTCATTGAGGTAGAGGCTCGTTTTGCTCCTAAACGTTCATTGGAAAGAAATCATCCATCGAATTTCATCACGCGTGAGGATCTGGAACGACTTCTCTAAAATCGAAGCAAAGAAAACCCGGTAGACCTACACCAGCATCAACCTCCTTACCCTCCTGATGTGCAAAGAGTGCCTCTCCCAAGAGGATACTCTTCTCCTCAATTTTCCCTTTATGATGGTACTGGTAACGCTCGTGAACACATCTCTCGTTTTCTGGAGTCTTTGGGAGAGCACGAATACAATCATGTCCCCCGCCTGAAAGAATTTTCAAAGTCACTTACTTGAAGAGCGTACACCTGGTACAACAACATCGCACCAAACATCATATCCAATTGGTCTGAGATGGTTACCGCTTTCTACAAGAAATATTTCTTCGTATCTGAGAAAATCACCTTTTCAGATTTAAGAAGAATGTTTCAACGAAACAATGAGCATCCAAATGATTATGTCAAGAGATTCAGGATTCAGGCATTGGATTTTCATGATCCAAATATGACTGAACAACAGTTGGTAGAGTCGTGCATGAATGGTAAGGTTACCCATCTATCGCGTTTTACAGGAGAACCTGCGCTTCCAGACATTCTCTGAACTCCATGAAGCCGCAAAACGGTCGGTTACAACAGCACCATCACTGCTGGAAAGAACCAGACTAGCCAGGAGTGAAGATGCACGCGAAACTCGAGGAAACAGACGCCTCATCAACAAGCAATATAATACCGGTCCCTCTGTAAGCGTAGTGGGTGAAGGAGGAAAGAAGAAAGCTCTAGCATCGGAACAACAACCCAAACGTGCGGCACCAGCATATCAGACAACTCCACCCCGGAAGGACGCAGCTAAGACCCATGTACAACAACAAGAAACTGGAGATGCTGCTCCGAACTTCCCATTTCCAATTGAGGAAGTAATTGAACTCCTGGAAGCATGGATTCAAGATGACGCCATCAAGCTACCTCCTCTCAGACGTCCACCAACCGAGGAAGAAATGACAAATCACAAATATTGCCGTTATCATAGGTTCGTCAATCACCCAACCAGTGACTGCAACAAATTGAAACGCATTTTCAAGGAGAAGGTAGATGCAGGAGAACTTCAATTAGGCACCGAAGGAGTTCACAGAGACCCTCTTCCTGTCAGGAGCTGCATGATTTCTGGGGACTTCGTCCAATAAACCGTACAGTCTATGATGGAGCATTTATGTGAGATTCTGTATTTCTCCAAGACGCAGCGTCAAGACATATTTGCAGCCCTCAACCGTATTGTATCAGGCAAGCGGCTGTTTCCATCCAGGGAAGCTGTTCCCAAACCCCAACCTCTCCTGGAAAGCACGACTGATAGATGCAACTGGGGACTCCTAACCACTGCTCACTTGAAGGATTTCGAGTTTGACAGTACATTGATTGACGCGGCCTCTGACTTCAACATTATTGCTATCAAGAATCTTAGAGCCGCAGGAATTTCGAAGCAGGAAGCTGTGCACTGCCCAACTGTGATCAAAAACCCAGAAGGAGAATCAAAAAATGCTTACGGGTACATTAATCTCGAAATCAAGGTGGGAGATGCTCTAACGCACGCCAAATTTCATATTGTTAAAGAATGCCCAAATTATGATATGGTTCTGGGGAGCTCATGGGTGCAAAGCAACAAAGCAAAGATAGGAGTATATCCTTTGCCAGTGTCTATACCTGAAAGGATTTCCAACAAGCCATCCAACCCCGAAGATTATCTGATGCCGTATCGACAGCTCGAAAATGTGACGCAACTACCTAGAGAGAGCCCAGCGACGTTCCTCTGCAGATTCCGAACACAAGTAAGTCGTAGCGAACAACCTTTTCTGCAACCAGTCACTCCTACTTTCATCAAGGCCTAGGAACTCGACCCGATCATCAACCTGGCTGTCACTAGGAAATGTGAATGGGATGTGGGACCTTTTAAATATTTTATCAAAAGTTTAGAAGTTGTCTCAGATAACGAACCTAAGAATTAAATAGCTACGCAGTTCCCAAACTTATTTCAAGTTGGAGATATGGTAGTGAGAGTTGCTGCTCATCCTTCTCCGTTCGACTCCGCATAAGAGAAAGATGATCCATACCTAGTGGAAGAAGTTATTTTGGGAGGTTACTGCAAGCTCATCAACGCTGATAAGCTAGAAGGCGTAGTAATACACGCCTGGTGGCTCAAGCTCTTCAATACCTAAGATGGTGTGCTGCCCTTTCATCCAAAATTCCTTTTAGTGTTTCCTTTAGCAATTTCCCCTTTTCATGCAATATTTGCAATTCCTCCAAAATGATTGCACTGCTTGCATTCATAATTAGGGTTTCAAATTATCAGTTAATCGAAGTATCATTTCCCTTTTAGAAATCTCTTTATTCCTGAATCATCTCAAGGCAAAGTCTCGAGTAAACCCAAACCCTCATAAAATCATTACCCATTGATTCAAAATCAGAAAACCACGAAAGAGACATCTCATATCTTTCAAAAACACCAAAGAGGGGAATACATAAAGGAAAAGAAAGAGCAAGGTGACCAAAGGAAATCATCAAGCAGCCAGTACACGATTTTGGGCAAGCATCCTGAAGTGCATCATGCTTCAACGAAGAAACGGCCTCTCAATCATCACCCCATTGTGCCTAGATCCCATAAAAAAGTTTCGTCATCTGTAATTTTCATATTTTGAAAAATCCCATCACGGAATCAGGAAGTAGCAAGCTAGTGCACATGGTACTCCTGGATTGCAACCAATTTTTCAGACGTGTCCAATCACGTCACACGCGCTATTAATTAGAGATAGAGCCTCCACACCTAACAAATACGACTCTTGGATTTCTTGTTGACGGAAGCATAACACATGTGATATACAAGGGAAATATCAAATGAAAGTTACAGGTACTAGTCGTGGCATTCGAGGAACGAATATGAGGCTCTACTGTAACTTTACCAAAGGATATGACGACTAAAGTTCCAAGGTATTACGAGATTTTTCGGAGGATTAGGACTTCTCAGTCAGGATATTTCATTCATTCATCCAATTGGAAACATAAGATTATTAAAGCAGCATGAATAAAAGATTATCATTTGATGAATCCCTGGCTCCAGCTACATAAATAAAATCACTGAGTATCAAAAAGCATCTACAAGATATGAAAAGATGCTTATCTACTGAAGGGAATAACGAAGTGGGAAATCTAGTTATCAACATCAAAACTAGGGTTATTGGCGCCCTCACTGGAGTTTTCTTTAGAAGACGCTTCAATGTTACCTCCATAAGCCGCTTCAACGTTTTCTCCAAAGGCCACTTCAATGTTCTCTCCATAAGCCGAAGCCGCTTCAATGTTACCTCCAGAAGCCGCTTCAACGTTCTCTCCATAGGCTGCTTCAACGTTCTTTCCAGAAGCTACTTCAATCTCTTCCTTGGAAGCTGCATCGCCATCTACATCCTTTTCAGAAACTGCTCCAACATCCTCTTGAGGATGCTCCGGTTCGTCCACATCAGAGTCGAGAATTATGATGCCGTTATGAATAGGGTAATCATGTTTGTTCTCACTAGAAGGCTGCTCGTGCTCAATCCTTCGTCGTTTTAGACGAGCCCCGGATCTTTCAGCCCTGGCACTCGTTGGCTAAGACGCTTCATCACGCCTCCACTATTCCTTCATGCTAACCAATGCCAGGAAAGCTTAAACACGCTCTCAAACTATGCGTAAATATGTGAGAGGCATACCCTGTATGGCCCGACCAGCTTCGCGAAACGGGGGATCAATTTTAGCTAGTACCTTCTCGAACGCGGTAACCCTGGGTTTGTCAACTTCAAAACTCTTCTCCATAGAATCATAAGAATAATAGTTCCCATTAAATACTGCAGAAAAGTGTTATGGTTATATCAACAATCGACGTAGTAAATGAAAAAAAAAAAAACTACAAGAGAATACGAAGCAACACCTGGAAAGAAGATGAGCGCAACTCTGTGATGATCGGTATGAAAATAAAGACTCAAGTGCTCCCTTTTATATTCCGCAAATTGGTAATATCCAGGAAAAGAAAGGACTCTCTACCTGCCATGTATAAAGGCTTTAGATGCGGGATATCAACCGATTAGATGTTTATCTACCTGGAGACAATTGATGTATACTAGGAGGACGATCACCGCGTGCGTGTATACTTCATTAAACGTGTCTTGCTCAAAGACCGGGTCGGACTCTATCCTGGTAACGTCTGTCTTCCTCGCCTCATAATCTTTATCTTTATTTGTCACCATCTATTGCTTACCCCGCAACAATGTCATTGTTACGTACTAAGCAGGGGACTTAATGTTGATGGTGGTTTTTAGTTCAGGTCTAAAATTGTAAAACCCTGTATCTAATGAGCCGTCATTCTGCAAAGAGACTGATCCATTTAAAAGTAATGAGTGCCCAGACCTCTTTACTTACATATGTATTGAGAAATTCAGCATATTTATGAAATTTATCCAGAATGGTGCATGAAGCAAAAATCCAAGATATTCTGTACATTTTAACCTCCCTGCATTATTCATTAATGTATGACCTATTGAGTATTTTCCTATGCTATGTTCCCCGTCTGAACCCTTAATATTGATATGACATGACAATTAGTGTTCACTCGAAGCTAAATAGCATGAATTTCCCGAAATATCAAGATTAAGGTCTGCATGAAAATACTCAGTCAGAAGACGGGGTAACTGCTCTCTAAGAATAAAATTAATTTGCAAAAATTAGGTTTTTTGCGGCCTCCGCAATATCTCGAACCCTGTTGGTCGAAAATAAACCTAGGCAAGCTAGGAAACTGATCCGCCATGGATTAGTAGGAGCAAAATCCTACCAAAAATAGAAAACAAGAAATAAAGAGAAAATGCGGAAAATAAGAGTAGTGGCAAGGGGGAGGCGTGGCCACGCCACTCAGCCGACCGATCTGCTCCAGCAAGCGCCATTGTGGCCGATCGGCCACGCCCCATGCTTCCTCTTATCGGCCCTCTTTCATATTGACCAATCAGATCGCTTTAAATGCTCCACACACACTTTTGATTAAAGTTCGAAGTTGGTTGGTCGACACGCCCAATTCCTTAAGGAATTTAATATAGACTGCTCATGTCAGTCTTAAAACGATCACGGCCGTACGTTTTGGCCAGTCAATTTATCAAACCTAGCCGCCTCCTAACATGGTCGGACAAGCGCCATTATGTACACTGGCGGGCTTGCTAATTCCCAGGATGATCGGCCTCCTTCCAACTCGCAAGCGGAGCCACCAAGCACTTAGCCCAAAACAGTTAGCTGCACGAGCTACAAAACCTTAATTTTATTAAGTGACATTACATTACTGCCGCAAAACGATCTTGACCGCCCAACTTCGTCAGCCGAATTGATCGGCCAAGATTTAATCTCGATCAATGGGCAAGGTTCAAATATGCTCACCAGCGGCTCGGCTACAGTGCTAGCCGGTCGAACAACTCCCAGCGCACTTCTAGCACCAAAAACGTTAGCCCAAAATAGGTTGGCCACACGGCTTTTAAAACCTAAATTAAATCAATGACAACCATTAACTTCCGCAAATCATCTTGACCTCCCAACTTCGCCAAACGAATTGGCCGATCAAATTTCTATTCTTGGCTCCAAACAAGATGTGGCCGTGACTATTGGCCGCCCCACTTCCATGAAGATCAATCGGCCAAGCCGCGGCCGCCCAACGCGCGCCCAAAGATGGATGGACTCGCTCCTTATAAAAATCTTAAATAAATTAGCGGCAACCAATAACTGTCACAAATCATCTTAGCCATCCGATTTGTCTAACCAATTTAACTGGTCTGGATTTAACTTGGACCGACCAATAGGATGTCGAAATGGCTACAAGCCATCACTCTCCTATAGGGACCGATCGGCCTACTTTTGGCATGCATGAACAACTCCTAACAGCTTCCTGAAAGAGCCAGGTCACGCTCCTTTTAAGACACTAGGTTCCGTGACCAACCAAGACAGGCTCTATACAACGATGCTTCACATGCATCGATTATTTTGAGCTGCTTGCTTAAAAGCGATGCTTTCCATGCATCGAGTACATACGATATTTTATAAGTATCGGTTTCACAAATAACTTAGTTATTTAACATAATAGCGCCACATGCTATTCTTTGCGGCAAGTCTCATGACTTAGCTCGCCACACATGACCACCCGCCGCCTGGCTTGCACGTGATTGGTCAGAATAACTAGGTCTTGATAACAAGACTCATTCAGCAACTTGCTGCATATTTTCCACAAAAATACTCGAGACGTCAAACATGTCACAAACTGGGGGATGTTCATCAGGGTATTGATCTGGCGGTTTACATCGTGCGGCGCGCAATGCACCCATTACGTGAAAGTGTCAAGAAACGGAGGACGGTTAACAGCAGTAAGAGAGTAGTGGGTATAAGGCTGACCAGTCTTCCCTCATGATGGAAATGTAATGGTCACCACCTTTTACACATCCCCACTTCTCCACTACTTAACTGTCTCCACTTCCTACGAGATCAGGGTGCGCTCAATCATTACTTGTATAAATAGTTTTTCAACCTATTTCGACAAGACAAGTGTTATCAACACAAGTATCCAGGAAAACACCAAGAACTGATAGCTTACATTCTGCAAGACAATTCCATATTCTGATACAAGTCATACAATAGCCACACCTTCAGAGTTGACCATTCTGATCTCAACACCTTCTTCGCTTTCCTCCCTAAGATCAACCCTTCTCCTTCACTTTGTGACCGAAGCAAGACTGGAACGGCCATTTCTTGGTTTAGGCCAGGATTGTACAGATTGATCTCTCGAATCTAAAGTACTCCCATGCAGTGCATTTTTTTTGGGTTTAGATTCGTTTCTCGGCAGCACACCCAAATTTACCAAAACCAGCAGAATCAGTTTTTACCCCAAAACACCTACCTGGAAGGATCTTTAAATTCTCTTCTTATCAGCTTGCTTCTTAATTCTGTGATGGGCTTCCTCTAGTGTAGTGTTAAGTAAAAAACCCATTGCTTGTCTCTTTTGTAAGTAATCTTCAGTAGCAGGGTTGGTGGCTGTTTGATGAGCATAAAGACCAAATTGGGGAGGAGAATAACTATACAGATCTTGGAATGGTGTGAGCTAAAGGCTAGTATGGTAGTTAGTGTTGAACCACCATTCTGCAAGAGAGAGCCATCTTACCCATTTAGTTGTCCTATAGCTAGTCATGCATCTAAGATAAGATTTCAGGCAAGAGTTTACTCTCTCAGTCTGTCCATCAGACTGAGGATGATAAGCTGTACTCATGTGCAAGGAGGTACCTAGCCTGTTGAATAATTCTTGCCAAAAGCTGCTGAGAAAAACACTGTCTTTGTCAGATACTATTGATTTAGGTAGGCCATGCAACTTTAAAATGTTATCTATGAACATCTTAGCCACAGAAGAAGCAGTGAAGGGGTGGCTAAGAGCTATGAAGTGACCGAACTTAGTAAACCTGTCAACCACCACCAGAATTACTTCTCTACCCTCAGATTTTGGTAATCCACTAGTAAAATCCATATTGATGTGCTGCCAAGCTTGCTCAAGAATTGCCAAGTTTTATTTATTTTTTTATTTGTTTTTGATCAATGAATTGGCAAGGGTTGCAAAAGGACTCCTGGTAGAGAATTTGGTACTTTATGTTGTTGAAAAATATCACACTCTTTGATGAATTGAAATAAGTCCTTCTTCATACCTACCCAATAAAAATATAGTTTAGACTTTTGGTAACTAGCCTGAAAGACGGAATAACCACCAACAGAAGAGGGATGGACTACAGTCATCGCTTGGTGTCTCAAAGCACTGCCGGTCCCAATATAAATCATGTTGTTGTACCTGAGAATATTATGAGTGTAATAATAGGTTGGATGAGCTGTGGGGCTCACCATCAACTTGGGAATTAAGGAAGTTGCTAGTGAGTCTGATGTATAACTCTTACCAACCTCTTCTATCCAAACAGTTTGCACTTGAGAAATAATGTTGCAACTTGGTGGAGGTGGTTGAGGCATTATGGATAAGGAATCAACAACCTTATTGTCAGCTCCTTTCTTGTAAACCAATTCATAATCATATCATAAGAGCTTAGAAAGCCACTTCTGTTGTAACATTGAATGTAATCTCTGTTCCATGAAAAACTTTAGACTTTGATGGTCAGTAAAGATAGTGAAGTGGTTATCCAGCAGGTAAGGTCTCCACTTGTTAACAGCTAGAACAATAGCTATTAGCTCATTTTCATAAGAAGATTTAGCTGAAAATCTAAGACCCATTCCCTTACTGAAGAATGTTTTTGGTTTCTTCTGTTGCATAAGTAATGCTCCTACCCCAACATCACAAGCATCAATTTCTAGTTCAAATGGTTGAGAAAAATCTGGTAAAGTTAAGACTGGAGTAGTTGTGACATCTCTCTTGAGTTGATCAAAAGCAGATTGAGCAGCTGAAGTCCAACTAAAACAGTTCTTTTGAGTAATTCAGTAAGTGGCTTACAAATAATACCATAATTTTGAACAAACTTTCTGTAATATCCAGTCAGACCCAAAAATCCTATTAACTCTTTCAATGATGATGGAGTGGGCCATTTAAGCATGCATTCAATCTTTGCAGGGTCATAACCCCCCCTTCCTCCACTGACAATGTGACCCAGATACTCAATCTGAGATTGGCCAAAGGTACATTTGTTGATCTTAGAAAAAAGAGTATGTTGTTGTACAAGGCAAGGGACAATCTCCAAATGTTGTAGATGAGAAGTAATGTCAGGAGTGTATATCAAAATATCATCAAAGAAAACCAAGATGAATTTTCTTAAGTAAGGGGCCAAAAACATCATTCATAAGAGCTTGGAAAAAAGATGGAGCATTAGTGAGGCCAAGAACTCATAATGTCATTGATGGGTTCTAAAGGGTGTTTTGTAAATATCTGGAAGATGAACTAGAATCTGGTGGTAACCAACCCTCAAATCAATCTTGGAAAAAAAATTAGAACCCTTAAACTCATCCAAGAGTTCCTTTATAACAGAAATGGGATATTTATCCTTAATGGTGATATCATTTAGTTTCCTGTAGTCTACACAAAATCTCCAATTTCCATCTTTTTTCTTAACAAGTAGAATTGGTGAAGAAAATGGAGAGTGACTTGGTTGGATGACACCAGTAGATAGCATTTCTTGAACAAGTTTTTATACTACCTCCTTTTGGACATAAGGAATCCTGTAGGGTCTCTGATTAGGAGGTAATGAAGAGGAAGGTGCAATTTTGGATGGGGGCATGAGGGACAAATGAGAAGATGTCATTTGTCTTTCATGTCAACTGTTTCTAACCAATTCAACTTCCGATCATTTAAGTGAAGTATAATCTCGGTAGTTTGGACGTTCAACAAAATCCGCTTCTCTATCAACAATCAACTTCAATTTCTCTCTCCTCCTCTCTACAACTTTCCAACATTATCAAATTCATACATCTTCAGTTTCACCATTAATTCTTCTTAAACAATCAAATCTTAACTCCATCATCATTTCTACATTTACATTTACCGAATCTTACCACTCTTCTTTAAACTTAATCAATTATTCTTTACCAATCCCTGGATTTTTCAGGTTGAACGAAGATCTCCATGGATAATTTATTTCTTCTCTCACTCTGTTCATGTCATATCTTACAACATCCGTTCTTTTTTTCTTTCTCTTCTTCACAGAAGTACATTTCAGATAAAGCCGTAGATGAGTACAAATAACATCACCATTGTTTACAAAGATTCGACACAAAAATCATGAACAACATTGAACTCCGATACAAAATCTGAAGCCCTGCTGCACTGTAATTGATGTCGTCACTAGTACTAACTAAACATCCATATTCAACCTCAAAAAAATTGCTAATTAAAAAAGAACATTTAAATCTTACTAATTGATATCGTCAGTACTAACCAGCATCAAAAACTAAAAAAAAAAACATTTAAATCTTACTAATTAGTACTTAGTTACTAGTACTACTATACTACTTTTCTTCTTCGGAATGCAAAAAAGCCACCACCACCATGATCTTGTACTGAAACCCCAAAAATCAAAGAAACACCAGCAAAAAACCAACCTTTCCAAGATCACTTGGATCGACTTTTATAATTCCACGCTTCCAAGTTATTCCCAATATATCAGCTGAAACATGATCATCTGCATAAGCATACTGCACTTGATCATGACTAAGATTCTTAATTAGCGGTCCAATCACTTGTAACAACAACATGATCTTTAGTAACACCACTAAAACCAAGAAAAACCCTAACCAAGTTTTCCATAGAACCACTTGATGAATCTTTAGTCCCAATCTTACTCAAATTAGTTTATGTGACATCAAAAGCTTATTTTGATCTATATAATTCCATATTCCAACAAAAGTAATTTTCTCGTTACAAAGAAATATACGAAGGATTGTAGAAACATAAGGAGTATGAAAAAGCTGAATAAGAAGACAACGAGTACCAACACATTTTTGTAGAGTTTCAACAGGATCATCAGAACCACAATAAGATGGTAGCCATTGAACACCAAGTCCAACAACGAGAGTGCGGTTTCGATACTGATGGCATCCAAAATACAAACTACTGTCGATATATTCTTTAACCATTTCTTATACCACATCAACAAAGTCTTAGATTTGATTTGCATCCTTTTATTAGGAATTAGTTTTCACAGCCTTTGGCAATTTCCTTACATATGACTTATTTGAAAAAATGTCTCAACCACAACCAACAAACTTTCAATCATCCCCCCTCCCACATCAGATATCATTCGAACAGTTTGCAAACCTCGTATCTCAAGAGAATCCGAACAGGAAAATCCATATTGATACTTTAATTCCAAATATATCAGTGGATTTTCAAAACTGCCTGGTTCTTTTTAGTGTATCTTCTAAGGACTAGCAAATCAAGATTGTCCGTGATCTTATACATAAATCTTGGAGTTCATTACATAAGTTCTATGTCTCAGTTTTTACTGATGAAACATTCCTTATTACATTCGAATCAAACTCGAAGTAGTGGTGATTGAATACGAAGATTTGACCGAAACATAAACAAAATTAGTTGAACACTAAAACTATCCAGACTACCTTTTTTTTTGAACGATCGGAAGTTGAATGAGTTAGAAATGGTTGACACCAGAGTCACGTGACACCTCCCCATTTGTCCCTCATGCCCCCATCTAAAATTGTGCCCCATCAAAAAATTATCCGTAATGAAGATGGTTTGAGAGGAATGTGGTGGTTATGTGATCTAATGGGAGGTAGTGTAGTAGGTTCTTGAAATACATAGGCATAAGTGTCAATAAGATCTTGAATGAGTGGTGGTGGTGTAGGTGGTGTGTGAGTTGCAGATAAGGAAAACAAATGACCTATGAGACCATGTTTATTCCTGTGAAAAAATTTCTGTACTTCAGAGTCTGACATCATAGAGAATGTGGATGAATCAGATTAACCTTGCAGAAGAATGTTGGTTCCCTCTTTGGAGAAAGAGACTGTGAGTTTGTTGAAGTCAAAAAGTACATGACTAACCTCTTTCATCCAATCCACCCCTAAGACCATGTCACAACCACCCAATTTCAATACCCTCATATCAAACTGAAATGCATGACCTTGCATTTCCCAGTTGAATGCAGTACATTTGGTATCACTACTTAATTTATTACCATCAGCCACAACTACTTGCATAGCAAAAGCAGGAGTCATGAGAGCACCACATCTCTTAGCAGCATTTGGGTCTAAGAAACTATGTGTGCTACCACGGATTCTCAACTTGTGCTTCTTAAATTGACCTTGAATCTTAATTGTGGTGTGAGAAATATTACCATAGAGTGCATGAAGTGAAATATCTACTGCTTCCTCAGATTCTTGGTCTAAATGTACAGAGAAAGAAGGTGATGTAACTTCAGAAGTAGTTCTTTCCTCCTCATCAGCTTTTAACATGAATAACTATTGTTTAACACATTTGTGGAAAGCTGAGAACACCTCATCACAATTGTAACAAATCCCTTTATCCCTCCTAGCTCTCATTTCAGCATAAGAAAGTTTTTTAACAGGGGTATTGAAGGACTCAGGTTTGTAGTGCCAGATGAAACTGGTTTAAGTGGTAATCTTGGGATGGTGCTAGGAGATGTAAAGTTCCTGGTAGAAGAACAATGACAAGGAACATATAATGGCAATGGTCTGTGAACCCCTTTATTCTTCTTAACAGCATTCTCTAAGAAGGCCTATTGCATCTTTGCCAAATAATAGCATGATCTAGTGTTTGGGGAGAAACCATTTGTACATGCATACGTAGTTCCTCTTTAAGTCCACTAATAAAAATAGAGGTAAAATATGCTTCAGTGAGATGACGATTCTTAGCTAGTATAAGAGCCTTTGACTCTTCAAATATTTCTTGGTAGTCAAGAACAGATCCGGTTTGACTCAGTTGATTAAAATCACCAACAATATCACCATGGGCAAGCTCTTGAAAATGAGTACAAATATCTTTAAGGAAATCTTCCCATACAACCACTTGTTTACACACTTGATAATCATGAAACCAAACATCAGCCTTACCTTCTAAATAAAGAGAAGTTAGATTTACCTTCTGATTATCATCCATGGGATGAATTTGAAAATATTTTCTGCATTTCCTGATCCGTGACCTTGGTTTCAGTCTATCAAATCTAGAAAAGTCCACCTTCGGTTTAGATTGATGGAAACTGCTTTCACCAAAACCAGCTACTGTTTGATTGGAGTGACTCCTTTCTTCTGTGAAGTTAGGTCTTGGAATCCCGTTGAAACCAGGAGGTGTACCAAGTAAACTCCCAGGAATATCTTGCTGAAACTCTCTATAGTTAAAGGATCTGTTATTATTTTCGATAATTTGGGAAAACATTTCTCGCATAACTCTCATGTGTTCATCAGAAGGTTTTTTATAGTTGTCTCTGACAGTTTGAAGAAGGGCATCATGTTTTTGAAGAAGAGTATCATGTTTTTGAGATAATTTTTCTTGGTTCTAAGAATATTCAAACTGCTTCTGGTGAGATCTTCTATTTTATTAGTAAGTTCATTGACTGCAGCCCTAGTCGCCATGAGAGAGAGAAAAAAAAAATCAATGAGGATCTAACTGCTATGGTACCAATTTGTATTGGTATACACGTACAAAGGTCTCATTCAACTCATTCACGTGATAAAACAGACAACGATTGTGATTAAAGTGAGATAACAGAAGAGATTTGAATGAGAGGAGGAGAAAGAAGCTTAGAATGAAGAGATAAGAATTACCCAGAAGGGAAAAGAGATGAAGATAATAACAGAAGAGATAGATGATTCTCTTACTCATAATAGATAACTAAAAAAAGAAAGCAGTAAAGGACTAAATACTCAACAACATGCACGTGAAGAGTAAAACTACTAAGGCACTCGACTACTAACTAACGGCAGCTCAGCTAGGTGGCCCATAAGAGAATATGTCATGGCAAGGGACATGACAACGATCACACTTGGTATCGGACTTATAGGTTGAAATAAAAAGATTGTGGTGAATTTGGGTACCCTCGTCTTTTCAATATCTTTAAAATAACAATAAGATCTTAATTCAAAATGATGCTGCTTAAATTGCTTCTAATGTCAGGTTTGAAAAGAGCTGCCCAAGAATAAATGAGAATTCTTGCGTTGTGTGATACCACAACTATTCAGTTAATACCTCACTGACATTGATTAGATTACTTAACTTGAACCTACCATTTGAAGTTATAGTCGTTGAAACAACATTATTATTATACTTCACTAGTGAGACCATTTGAAGTTATAGTCGTTGAAACAACATTATTATTATACTTCACTAGTGAGACCACATGTGTGAAGCATATGCTTGCGTTGGACTCATTTGATAACATAAAATATAAAAACAATGAATTTTTTTGCGTAAACAAAAAATTTAATACTCTTATTTGTACTCGTTATGTGGATAATTCAAAGAGCTTTTGAAATATATAAATTTTACAAAGTTTTGATTTGTATTTCGAAATATATTAGGTTTATAAAAAATTTGATCTATTTTTAAAATAATGATATTTTTGTAAATATGTAAATATTTGTTTAAGGTACGCTTTTATCCTCAAGTACATATATATACTGGTAGTTGATATTAAAGGTCATGTTCGTAATATTAGGATTAGACTATTTTGTCTTTTTGTGACAAACCAAAAAGGGGTCTTTTCTTTAGTATAGTATACAAGTGTCACATGCCCATTTTACGACTTTCATTTTCCATAGGACATGACCGACGATACTTTGTGGTTCAGTGAATCAACTCCACCCACAAGTACTCATCCTTGTACACTTGCACCAAAATACACATACGTCTTCACTCTTAAGGCCTTACGCAATGGCAAATGAAGATTACAAACTCGTCCAACGCATGGTCTAAATAGGACATTCACCCTCTTTGGTGAATGCCTAACTCTCTATAGCTCAGTGGTTCTTCATCCAATTGAACAACACCGAACTTATTAATCTCTAGGATATTTATATTGCTAAAGATCAAGCCAAAATCATGTGCAACCGTTTGCACAGCCTATGGACAGCCGAGTGTCCATAGGTAGTTTCCTTAACCGTCAATGTGCTTTTCAACTTCCACCTTTTGTGTTGTCATGCTATGCCACACCTGCACTTGGTGGTTAGACTTTGCCAAACATGATTACAAACCCACTTTATAACCATTCTAAGCCAACTCCTTGCTCTGGCATGTGTGTGATGCGTATGAAACTCGTAACCTTCAGCCTAAGCCAAAGTCCCGCCATCATAGCGCTATACTCATCTTGTCCTAAGCCAACATACTGCCATCATAGCGCTATAATTATCCTGGCCATGCACTTAACTCATTTTGATGCCATCTGAGTAAAGTCACGCCATTCATGCCTTGGTCTGCTGCTTGGCTCAGCTCCATATGGTAAGTGCATCACGTGCATTCTTTTTGTCGAGAAATAGACAACAATATCGCATTTAGCAACGCAACTGTTGCATATGCATTCTTATCCATCATGGCGCTTCATCGTCGCATAATGCATCTTCATTGACTAGGCTACTGACTGCAGTGTTGTGCCATCATGGCGTTGCACTGATTAGGACGGTAATAGTAAGATAGCAAAAACAATCAATTTCTATTAAAGTTCAAAACCTTAGAATTTTTAGAACTCATTCCTTTTAAAATCACGTTTTTCTAAAACTCTATTGTTAGAAGTTGAAACTTCCATGGATTTGATATGAACAACAATGGTAATTGAAATTGAGGTCAATGTTGAGAGGGATGACCCTCTGAAGGGGCTGAGTGAGATTGTATCCCTTCCCTCATTCGAAGATAAACTACTTCTTGGATTTGGTTTGAACAGCCCATTCAGCCAATTATTGTACATAAAGTCGACTAATGTGTCGCCATCTGGAATTTCCATGGTGAAAATAGTTTGGGTTGGTATACATACTATAGAAGCAATTTCGTAAATGGATCGTGGGTTTTTGAATTCACCTCGGAAACGATTTACCAGGTACACGGCAGTTTTGGGGTGTGGGGGGCAAAGGCCATGAATTGTGAAGGCCATTGTTTCCAAAAAAACATTGCGCTTGGTGTAATCTCTAATATTTGACAATGACTATGGCCATTATAGTGAAAAGGTGTACTGGCTAAATGAACTTGCAGGAGGTTGAGATTTTAAATTTAAATGAATTCTTGGAGTCGTTTCCGCTCCTAAAGCCTTAAATGGTCCGCACATTGTAAAAAGTGTGACATGCAATCACGTTTATGACACAACACAAACATGCCAAAATTTGAGCACATTACAGCTTTCGTGTGTTGTGTTCTGACAGACTAATCGGCACACTTGTACAGTACAATATATATGGGGCATCTAAAAGTGACTCCATATAAACTAATTTAACTATTCAAACAACACTTTGCTAAAAATATGGTAAGCTAAGAAGACTTTCATAGATTCATTTGCAGCTATCTTCAAAGGCGTGGTTTGTACCATTTGCACTAAACCTCGCAATAGCCTTGGGTTGTTTTGTTGGTTAGTTGCCTATGTTGTCTACAACTTGAAATCAGTACCTAGCCATTCATTCAAAGTAAGCTATCAAAACTCTAGGTTAATATCAGAAGTTACCCGATACAACAATTAGTTATCTTAGAGTCTTCTTTTTAAACATGCTAATTTGGAAAGCCTAGACGTAGATGATAAACTTCAGGTGTTTATGAGAAAACATGCATTAGCGTATAAATTGAAGACATCAGCTTAAGGAGGAACTTACTTGTAAGCAGATTGTTGGTTAGTTGCCTTTTCATAAGCTAATTTAGGAACTTATTTAGGAGCTGTTTGGTAACCATTATTATAATGGATTATATGTGTTTGGTAACCATTATAATTATAAAAACCGATTATTTTAATCATAATAGAAAAAATCCATTATTTTCATAAGTAGAAAAAAAAGTTGTTTTAAAACTATCAAAAGAGAGGCAAGAAAACAATAGATGACTAAAATTATCGTAGATCATTGTTTTTTCCTCTCTGTCTTGAAAACATTATTCTAAAATAATCAATTATCTGGAGAAAAAAAAATGCTTGTGAAAAATTATTATAAATATGATTATATGAAAATCATTTATCAATTTATGATTGTCTATAATCATAAATTTTACCAAACAAGGCATTAGAGTCTTCTTTTATTGAGGAACTTACTTAGAGTCTTCTTTTTAAACATTAAGAAGGACAAGATGATGGGAAACATTTTTTCATCAACTTAATACCACTAATTGTTATGGTTGAACATGTTTTATTTTACCTGGATTAGTTAATTTTTGAGCCGTGTTGAACAGGCAATGACATCTCTATCTTCTTTCCCCAGTATACACCTGAAACATTTTCCTATTCTTAGCAAAAAGATGTCCACTTGGTAGCCTTTCCCTTCCCATATTCTCCCAAATGAACATTGTAGTAACTTTTTAGTGCCTTACAAACATTAGTCTGTCTCACATCCATTTTCCAAATTACTGGAAAGGACTCATTTCAAGCTGTGGCCAAGAAAATAAAGGTGTTTGTGTGGGAGTAACATCTTCAAAATCGAAGGTTATGAAAGTTTATCATGTGTGATTTTTTCTGATGATACTATGAAAGTTTCTGATGGGCTAACTTGTGATACTTGTAGGAGAGAGTTTTCTAATCTTAATTACTAAAAGTCTAGAACCCATTAATTCGTTCCAGTTCTAACTTTAGTTTATGAAACAACAACAGATTTTGATTTTTTGTGAGTGACCTACATGTAGGACCTGATTCCAAGAATGAATATAGTTCTCATTGAGTAAACTAGGTACTGACACTCTCGTGGTACAGGCGCACATCAACTATGGCCTTAATGAGCTTAATGAGTAGGAGGAATAACGGGTTTGTAACATTCTGCAATGAAAAATTGCAAGATAAATTAATCTGAAACTGGCATAATATCATTCAATCGGGAAGCTACAATATCAAATTAATGACTTTAAAATTCTAAGGATATTGACCTGGGAAAATTTAACATTCAAATATCTAAATTGAACTGGTTGTTCCAAACCTTACAATTTTAACTCAATGTCATCTTCATCCTCTGGTGGATTTTCGTTGAGGTCGAACATCATAATCTTCTTATTCGGTACCTCGGCTTGCTCTTCCTGAAATGATAATGTGGATGACCGAGTTAGATGTAAAGACTCCTTGATTTCCTTTGGTGGTGGTGAGACTGGTGACATACTAGGTTCAACTTCTCCTGTCTTATGACTCTTTTGATGCCCCCCTAGTCCCTGACCTGTCGGAAACACCTTACTGCATGTTTTGCACGGATGGATCTTTGAAGCTGCGATTGAATCTTGCACTGCAGATTTGACTACTTCTTTTTTCAAGGGATTGCTCTTGCAGCTTGATTTATGACCACCCAAAGCTTGATAACTATTGAAGGGTTTGCCACAAAAAGCACAATTGAATGTCTCAGAAGCAGAAGACAATGTTGTTATCTGCTGGTGACTTGCTTCTAAATATGTCTTCTTCACAGTATCTAACATGATTTCACCCCTGTGATCCACCTCAGTTTCCGTCTCAATTCTCGGTTTCTTCAACCCATCTTTTGTACAGACGATATCTTGCAATTTTCGCTTCTTATTGACTGGAAACTTTGTGCTTGTCTTTCTTTGAGTTTGCTGAATCAATAGAATAGCTATTAAACAAAGCCCATAAATGCATTAGGGTTTCGACTAATTCTTTCTCACCGAACACTGGTTCCTTTTGTTTCTCAATAGATGATTTCTCGATAGATGATGTTGATGTCGATGAGCTCTTTCGGCCTCTTTTTCCAGTTTCCTTCCATTGAGGGAACACAGCCTTAGATTTCGCAGAAGTAGAAGACCTTTGAGCATTAGAAGTAGAAGGTGAACTCCTTTGAGCATCAGAAGTAGAAGGTGAATTCCTTTGAGCATCAAAAGTAGATGGTGAATGCCTTTGAGCATCAGAAGAAGAAGAAGGTGGATTCCTTGGAGCATCAGAAGTAGATGATGAATTTCTCTTACCACCAGAAGTAGAAGGCGAGCTCTTTGGTTTAATGTCTGAACCGGAATTACCAACTGAATAATTTTGAATACCATTTTCCTGCATTGGGAAACCTAGGAATTTATTATTATTATCAACCTTTATGCGAATCTTCATCTTCTTCTCTCTGGATTTGCTAAGAAAGTGTATAGAACAGAGTACCGAAACAGGGGTTTTGAGTGAACAAGTTACAAAACAGAAACCCTAGAAGATGAACTTGAGTGAATGCTAAAATCAATAGAATTTTAGTAAAAATACTCAGAAAGATTAACAAGCCAATATGGAACTCTAGTCGAGGTTATATACACTCCAATTACTTGTTTTTCACTCAAACTTAAATCTACACAATTTCTGAAAAGCTCTTTCCTAAATGCGCGTCTTAAACTATAATCCTAACCCACTCCAACTTCTAAATGTTTTCTGTTTTTTCGGTCTTTCCTTTTGTTGAAGTGCCTCTTAACTGGCACAGGCGAATCTAAGAAACTTGACTCGCAAGTCTGTACCATCTGATGCTGTAGGCAATTGTGCAGTCGGCCTGCTGGTTGTGCCCGCCTGTCTCTAGGACTAGCAGAATTATAAAAGAAGCGCAGGACTGAAGAAGCGTACACTAGCTGTTTGTCATTTTGTTTTAGTCAAAAGATTCTTAGGATTAGCTAGGCCATATAGTTCATTACAAAGTTCTCCAAAAAAATGTTTATTTGGTAGATGATCATGGACATACACCATACTGGTGTTACTTTTTCCAAGTGAAAACTGGAGGACTACAAGTATCATTGATTTGAACAGCCAAACAAAACAAGGACGGGCAACCAATGATAACTATCTTCTTAGCTCTCCAACATAATGAAGCATGAATTCCCAGAGCTTGTATGAGACCCAATTGAGTGTAGAAGGAACTAAGTTGACATTGTTAAATTGACAATATTTGACACATCAACTCTGTAGATTTATGTCTTAAATAAACAGGATTTCTTAGAAACTAGCTAGTATTGATAAGTTCAGTACTCCCAATGCTCATGAATAACTGGGACATGAGCTAATCAGTACATATATATCATCAAATAGTTGAGCATTGAAGTCGATTGACTCAATCCTCAAGCTTTGTGATGGCGTTCTTCAACTTCAAGTGATGTACTAATTGGAGGAGAAATAGTAGAATCCATTCTGTCGTTCACTTGTTGTGCTATATATCTTTTAATCTAACTGGCAAATCTCAAACTCAGATATCGAAATGAAACTTCTTCTATTTCTCTCTATAGTTATTGCTTACTATGCATGTGGAGAAATATATAGAAATGGTCTGACATTTATAATCCTGTTGCTGAGAGATTTCAAATGTGACCAGATATTGTGCATCAATGATATTAATAACATAACAGACCATATTCAGCCCACAAATAAAAGACCCTTTGAAGCACATTCAAATTGTAAATAGTTCTTTATAACAATGGCATGCAAGAATATAGCAGAAAATGATATAAACTGACTAGAGAACAATGAATTTTTTGTTACCAATGAACCTAAGGTCCGTTGATTGATTAATCAACCGATACTATAAGTACTGAATGATGCAAGTAAATGAAGTAATAAATGGTGTAACTATACCATTTGGTCATTTAGAATCGACCGTTATGGCAATTCAAAACGTTCCTCATTGTCAACCAGTGGTGGCTCATTGAGGTCTAGCCACACAACTTTGTGTTTTATTTCCTCAACCTCAAGTACTGAAGAAGGAGACTCCTTACTGATTACCTTGGGTGACGAAACTGGAGCACATTCGAGTTCAGGTCCAATCCGACATCTCAATTCCTCAACTTCAACTAATGGAGGAGAAGACTCCTTGCTGGTTTCCTTAGGTAACAAAAGTGGAGCAGCTGGTTCTAGTTCAGGTCCAATCCGATGCCGTTTCTGATGTCCTCCTAGTGCCTGACCTGTCGGAAACACTTTATCGCATATTTTACACTTATGGATTGAATTTATGACCAACTCCTTCGCCGGGGATATGCCAACAACATCTGCCTTAAAGTTACCTTGTTTGCAACTTGATTTATGACCTCCCAAAGCCTGGTAAGATGTAAAGGACCTTCCACAAGTAGTACAATCAAATCTGTCAGAAGACGATACCAGTGCTGCAGGCTTGTAACTCTTCACTGTTCTCAATTCGCATAACTTTTCCAACCCATTCGAAGTCTCCAATTCAGAACCCATCCTTCGCACCAACTCAGGATCGAGCCCGCCTCTTGATTTCTTCTCATTTGCCTTATCAACTCTACGCTTCTTCAATCCATTTCCGTTCATTTTCCCCTTGTTTGGCACCTCTGAAGTTCCCAGAACTAGTACATTGTCTTCCAATAACGCAACGCCATGGCCACCATCCATTGTAATTCTACCTCTCTTTGCACCGGTCCTTTCAACTATATGGATAGTATTCCCATTAGATAGCATCATTAAAGTGCAGGCTGCTTCTTCAGCCTCATCAAAACACGCCTCATTACTTTCTCTCTTATCCAATGACATTGAACGTGACGCTATGCTCTTGCATTTTGTTTTCCCAGTACCATTAGACATTGGCTTAGGAATACATATCAACAAATCAGGTTTTGATACCCTAAGAGCAGATGGAACAATCTTTTGTTGATTCTTAAACCCTATTTTAGGCTGTTTTTTGTTTTTAAAAACGGAATAATTAGGTTTAATTCCTCTATACTGTCTCTCAGGGTGTGACCTCATATGCCCACATAAAGCTTTCATAGAATTAAACAGCTTACCACATTCACAACAAGTAAGATACTCACTTATTTCTAGCTTCAGGTTTTTGTAATCGGAGACTAGTGTTTTGTTTTCCGAAGGTTCTTTCATCAGCTCTGGAGAAGCTTCTTCTTCTCTGGTAATCAACGCATAATTGGGGTTTTCTGATATCAAGTTGAGTAAAATCGGTGGGTTCTGAATAGGTTTTTGAATCTCAATAAGCGTTTTCATCTGCTTATCATCCATCAAAACAGAGTATAACAGTCTGAAACAGAGCAAAGAAAAACCCTAGAATTGAAAAACTAAAAGCAAACAAGCAATCAAACAAGCTAAACTCAAGAGAATTGGGTGAAAAGATTGGATACCTTGATTGTAAAAACAGCTCAAAAACTATTAGTGAGAAAACCCCTTGAGAGAGAAACTTGATTCTCTCCTCGTCTCCATATCTATCTCACACACACACAGAGACACTCACTCACTCTCCCCACTAACTTTCTCTCTGCTCAGAAGATTTTCTCTCACGTTTCTACCGTACTTCCTAAATTTAGTCTCTTCTTATCAATGTTTGCATTTTCTTCCGTTATTTTCGGTACCAGTCCATTACAGGGTAATGCGAAATGGTGGGACCCACTAGTTCTCTAAGCACTGGCCTAGTCTCCAGCTACACTTCATGGTCAGAAAAAGGCATATTTTGCAAAGATATGGGGATAGAGTGGATGCATCAATGAGCGAGCTATATGGCAGTAATCCGATGCCTTATCAGTTATCATCAGTCTCTTAAATGTTATGTTCCCGTGTTCATTAGTTATGTATGATCTGAGGAAAATTATGTGAGGGCTTGGCACTTGCCATAAAAACCCTGTATGCTAAAATGCCTACTTTATTTGTAAAGATATGCGCATAGTGGACGCATTGATCTGGAGAAAGTTACTGTAGAGAATTAATAATACAGATGCGGATAAATCTAGACAAACACAAATGTGGAAATTTGGATGCGATGATCTAACATCTGGATGAAGTGTTGGAATTCTTAATAGGTCATGCTATGCCTATTTATGACGGAGTGGTTTTCCTTTAGCCCCTCGAGTCCCTTCTTATACATTGAGAAACTAGTTTGCCCATCCATCGTGACTGGCCAAATTTATTTTTTTCCCATTTTCATAGGACTTATCCTAATACATTAACATTGCAAGGCATATTTAGCTTTTAGCTTTCCCTTTTCCACAAAATGCACAATGGTAGAGGAGCCAAATTTAGTCGAGCTAGTTAAAGTTTTCATTTTAATTTAGACGCAATTTATAAGTGCATCTACTTTCTAGACGGCATTTAATGTGTGTCTACTGGAAGCGGAATTCTAATCATTGGTTAACGTTAGACGTCGCTTAATAAAAGTGCATGTGTTTTATGTGGCGCTGCTTCTTGTTCGAGCACAATTAATATTCCCGTAATACCCCAATGATAAGTGCATCATTCACATGATTTTAGTGTTAATTACATGCTTGTTTTAGTTAGATTTCTTGCATATTATCCTTGTATTACTCTTGTTTTCCATTTTATTTGTTTTATTAGGTGAATCATTCAAAGTCAATGGAAAAAGATGCAAAAGAGCGATAAAGTGGAGTTCTCGAAGGATCCAAGTGTTTAGAGACGAAAGAAGTGGAAGAAGTGCGACGAAAAGGAGCAAAGATTGTCGAAAACACAAGAAATACTAGAAGTCAAAATTCAACTCATTCAAATCTAGGATTTATTATCACATCTTGAAGAGAATTCAATTATAAAGATAACGAAGAAAGAATGAGGTCATTCCGAGTTCGGACAAAGAAGTTACGGCCAAAACAGTCGAGGCGAAAAATGGCAATCTACAGCCCCACTTTCGGCATTGCTAAAGCAATACCGAAAGTAGTCATATTTCGGGCAGAGAAGGTGTATTTTAGACCCCAACTTTCGGTATTGCTTTGGGGAATTTTTCAATGTCGACTGAGACAAGCCTATTGGGTCCCTTTTGACGTATTTTGACTTCCAAATCAAGGAAACTTGGTCCCGGATGGATTCTAATACCTAGATTTCATAAAAACTATATAAGAGGACTTCCAAAGAAATTAGGAGGATCATCTTTTACACAACTTTGCAATTTGGAAAGAAAGAACAACAACGGAGCTAGGGTTTTGGAGCAGTTCTCATCAATCGTAACAATTTCTTCTCTAGTTTATCATATGTATAACATGGATGCTCCTACATCCATGAATAGCTAAACCCATTATTGATTGAGGATGAATTCTAAGTTCTAGACTTGATTTGAATTAATATATGTATCTATTTTGAGTTCTTCATACGATTATCGTTTGCTTCTACTTTGATGAATGTTTATGATTGATAAATTGATTGCTCTAGGTGGCCAATTATAGTAGTTTATTGATTGATATATTGCTAGTAAAGGGTTAGGATATTCGTGTAATTGTTGAATAACCCATACACAATTAGGACCTTGCAGAGGGATTCTGTGGAGCAATCGCGTGTAGAACAACATTAGAAAGTGGACCTTGCGCTAAGAGTCTAACTACTAAGATTAACCTAAGTCATAAAACATAAAGCATTCGACCAAGTTACATCTTGAGTGCGCTACTACTTGGTGGATTGGACGAATAGAATCTGATATTCGAGCGCTTCGGTATCCAGTGACCAAAGAACTTTAGGGGATAGCACCGCGCTAGTTGTTATTGCATCTTTGATGTTAATCTATGATTAATGACGAATTGATGAATATATTAACTCATTGACGGTTTAGTAACGAAGAAGGATTCCTCGATCATTTCTCTCCCTATTGCTTGCAACTCAATTCCAATTCGAATGGAAAATTTTATCTTTTTGTGGATTATGTTTCAAAATGGGTGGAATCTAAAGCCACCCCTACTAATGATTCTCAAGTTGTTTGTGAGTTTGTGAAGGAATATATTTTCTCTAGACACGGTACACCAAGAGTGGTAATTAGTGATGGAGGCTCGCACTTCAAGAAATCCTTCCATGCTCTTCTCAAGAAGTACAACATAACTCACAAGGTCGGTACGCCATATCACCCACAAACTAGTAGGCAAGCTGAAATTTCAAATCGTGAGATCAAGTTCATCATGGAGAAAACCGTTAAACTACACTGAAAGATTTGAGCTTTAGACTTAACGATGCACTTTGGGCGTATAGAACGACATACAAGACACCGTTTGGTATGTCTCCATATCGGTTGGTGTATGGAAAAGCTTGTCATCTTCCGGTTGAACTTGAACATAAGGCTTATTGGGCGATAAAGATGTGCAACATGGATTATGACAATGCGGGGAAACATAGAAAGTTACAACTTAATGAGCTAGAGTAGATACGTAATGATCGATGCTTACGAGATTGCCCGGATTTAGAAGGAAAAGACTAAACTTTTTCATGACAAGATGATTTCTAGAAAAAGTTTTGTTGTGGGCCAAAAAGTTCTTCTATTTAATTCTCGTCTTAAGTTATTTCCCGGTAAGCTAAGGTCACGTTGGAGTGGACCTTTTGTTGTTACTAATGTTTTTCCTTATGGTGCAGTTGCAGTTACTAGTCTCACGAAAGGGACGATTTTCAAAGTAAATGGCCATAGATTAAATCCATATTAGAAAACTTCCCTACGGAAAATGTGGACGTGATTGAGCTTCGTGATGTACTCCCTCTGGAGTAGTAGTTTGGAGAACACCAAGTCGGGCTGAGGACGTAAAACTAAGCGCTAAATGGGAGGCAACCCATCGGTTTTGTATCTCTATCTTTTTATTTTATTTTTCTTAGCTTTTCATATCATATTTTGTTTTCCCACCTTGATTTTACTTAGGATGAGTCAATTACATTGAGGACAATGTAAAGTTTAAGTGTGGGGGAGTATTTTGCATATAGAGTTTTTAGTCTTTTTGAGTTTTCAAAATTTTGCATAAAACCTCCAACTTGTAGAGATTTTAGAGTCATTAGCATACTTCTAGGTATGTTTACATAGATAATTCTGACCGACATAACTGAACTTGGAAGTGTTAGGGAACTACGTTCGGATTTCTTACTTGTTAGAGTGTTAAATAATGGATTTAATCATGCCGGTGGCAAATGAGGTGCAGGGGGAAATGCATTATTAGAGTTGCTGATCAATCATTAGTGGAGACTACCTATTTTCATATCAATAGAGGCACCAGACCAAAAAATTCTTTGTAGATGACTAAAGAGCTTTCTTTTGAGTGTGTGTCACCGTACGTTAATTCCGGGTAGAATGGTGAGCTACCCAACTTCACACCATTTTCAGCACTACTTTTTGATCTTTTGAGAGCTAGTTTTTTCAATTATGAGGGTGGCGTCTATAGATGAAAACCACCTTCTTGTAGTTTGATTTGCAGTTAGCACCATTCTCTCTCTCGCCAACAACAGCTCCATAGAAACACACCATCATCATCAACAAGGGAGTGACATCAAAATCTACAAGAAAAGTTGAAGACGTTTAAGGTTTGCAAGCAACACACAAGGAAGAGCAAATTTCATATCCAAGTAAAAGCAACATACAATGAGCGGATTTTTATATACATGTTGAAGACTTACATATAAGGAGCGGAATTCTATATCAAAGTGGAAGACTAAGTACAAGAGCGAAGAAAATCAAAAGATGAGAGTTATTGAAATTTATGATACGAAGACAATACAAGTTGTGAAGAATCAAGTGGTAAAGTACTTCTCCCACGGCCATATCATTTTATAGTTATTTTTGAATATTATTTTTCATGAGTTCAAAAAAAAAGAAAAAAATGAGACAAGAAAATTTTTGTTATATTGTTTTTATTTATTTAATAACGCCGTGGGGAAGGAAGAAAAATCTATAAGGAAGTTTCAAGCAACAAAAAATAGAGGAAAAGAGTTATAAATTATCGAAGTTTTACGAAGTTCAGGAGTTTATCATCAACCGTTGAAGACCGAAGACCAAGAAGATGAAGAAAATGAGCTGAAGACTAGGTTTCTATTGGATGCTGTGAGAGTGGTGCTTTCGTCACTGTCGATCGGATGTGAAGGTGGTAAGTACTCCCATCCTTGCAAGTGGTTGATTTCCTTTCTTAGAGATCATTAGAAAAAGTCTTTTATTTCCCACGATTTTGTGGGGTCTCCAGAAATAATTCGGAAGGTTTCATTCCCACCATTCAACGTGTGTAGGATTTCTCTCTTCATTCCTACCTGCACACATGTGAGATTCATAAAAAAGTCGACTTATTGAGTGCAATTATCATAAAATACTTTTAAGTGAGGCAGAAGTCGAAGAGAAATGCTTATTGATCGCTCTCAAACACGCGTTCTCTCATTATGGTGTGGTTATTTCTCACTCAACATTTAAGAATGAGAATATGTTCTTTGGTATTTCTAACTTCTTATTACTAGCATGCAGAACTCTATTTCCTCATAGCTCTTTGGATGCTTGGGACGCTGAAACTCTTTGAAGTTGGAGTAGGTTTTGTAGGTCTACCTCTTGTAAGCCCTCGCTAGACTATAACTCTTCCACTAGGGACACCTAGGGGTTTAAAGGAATTTCGCATTAGCTAAGTGCATCCGTTTTCTCAACGAAAGGGAGTTGTTGTATTTGTTTAGGTGGTTTGCTCGAGGACTAGCAAAATCTAAGTGTGGGTGAATTTGATAAGTGCATAATTCACATGATTTTAGTGTTAATTCCATGCTTGTTTTAGTTAGATTTCTTGCATATTATCCTTGTATTACTCTTTTTTTTCCATTTTATTTGTTTTATTAGGTGAATCATTCAAAGTCAATGTAAAAAGCTGCAAAAGAACTATAAAGTGGAGTTCTCGAAGGAGCCAAGTGTTTAGAGCCGAAAGAAGTGGAATAAGTGCGATGAAAAGGAGCAAAGATTTTCGAAAACACAAGAAGTACTAGAAGTAAAAATTAAACTCATTAAAATCTAGGATTTATTATCACATCTTGAATATAATTCAATTATGAAGAGAACGGAAAAAGAATGAGGTCATTCCGAGTTCGGACGAAGAAGTTACGGCCAAAACAGTCGAGACGGAAAATGGCAATCTACAACCCAACTTTCATCATTGCTAAAGCAATACCGAAAGTAGCCATGTTTCAGGCAGAGAAGGTGTATTTTAGACCCCAACTTTCGGTATTGCTTTGGGGAATTTGTCAATGTCGACTGAGACAAGCCTATTGGGTCCCTTTTGACGAATTTTGACTTCCAAATCAAGGAAACTTGGTCCCGGATGGATTCTAATACCTAGATTTCATAAAAAACTATATAAGAGGACTTCCAAAAAAATTAGGAGGATCATCTTTTACACAACTTTGCAAGCTTGGAAAGAAAGAACAACAACGGAGCTAGGGTTTTGGAGCGGTTCTCATCAATCGTAACAATTTCTTCTCTAGTTTACCATATGTATAACATGGATGCTCCTACATCCATGAGTAGTTAAACCCATTATTGATTGAGGATGAATTCTAAGTTCTAGACTTGATTTGAATTAATATATGCATCTATTTTGAGTTCTTCATACGATTATCGTTTGCTTCTACTTTGATGAATGTTTATGATTGATAAATTGATTGCTCTAGGTGGCCAATTATAGTAGTTTATTGATTGATATATTGCTAGTAAAGGGTTAGGATATTCGTGTAATTGTTGAATAACCCATACACAATTAGGACCTTGCAGAGGGATTCTGTGGAGCAATCGCGTGTAGAACAACATTAGAAAGTGGACCTTGCGCTAAGAGTTTAACTACTAAGATTAACCTAAGTCATAAAACATAAAGCATTCGACCAAGTTACATATTGAGTGCGCTACTACTTGGTGGCTTGGACGAATAGAATCTGATATTCGAGCGCTTCGGTATCCAGTGACCAAAGGACTTTAGGGATAGTACTGCGCCCAGTTGTTATTCCATGGTTGATGTTAATCTATGATTAATGACGAATTGATGAATATATTAACTCATTGACAGTTTAGTAACGAAGAAGGATTCCTCGATCATCTCTCTCCCTATTGCTTGTAACTCAATTTCAATTGCTTTATTTACTTTGTTTACAATCTAAAATAAAACCCCCCATTTGTGACCTTTTTGACAACTAAACTCCCTTCTCTTCGTGGGAACGATCCTTGCTTCCATTATATTACCAGTTAATTTTGTGAAAATAAGTGATTTAATTTGATTGCACTCACGACACGCATCAACCAATCAGGGATTTCCCACCCCCCACCCCCCCTTTCTCTACAGCACTAACCATGGATGGTTAGATCTTTCTTCTACCTCAACTACAATTATCTGCTTCCACTCTTAATATAGAAGATAGTTCTAAGGATGAATTTTCTTTTCAACTGGGCAAATGCAGATTC
Source organism: Papaver atlanticum (assembly GCA_023531105.1). Lineage (NCBI taxonomy): Eukaryota > Viridiplantae > Streptophyta > Magnoliopsida > Ranunculales > Papaveraceae > Papaver > Papaver atlanticum. Next base: position 7,215,307 of record JAJJMB010005149.1, on the reverse strand, counting down.
AAATCTAGGGTTTGGAAAAATTTGGTCAAATCTTCTTGTGAAGAAAAACATAAATGAAGATTGCTCCTTGGTTTACAAGCCTCTTGTGACGATTGAAGGGAAGAAAAAATCTGACATTTCTTTGGAGAATTACATAAAGAACATCAAGGAGTGTGAGAAATTGTTGATTGGCTTCTCTTCTTGTGAAGAAAAACATAAACGAAGATTGCTCCTTGGTTTACAAGCCTCTTGTGACGATTGAAAGGAAGAAGAAATCTGACATTTCTTTTGAGAATTATATAGAGAACATCAAGGGGTGTGAGAAATTGTTGATTGGCTCATTTATTGGTCATACACTTTCTTATTCGTCGGCTCAAACAACTGCAACAAAATTCTAAAACCCAAAATCAAAGGAAATAATCTCGTTACATGGTGATAATGCTTTTGTCTTCAAATTTATGGATGAAAGAAATAGAAATTCTACCTAAGACAAAGGGTTTTTTATAAGAAAATTTTTATTGTTAGACCTCGGTGTCCACTGATAGAGAAATCCATCATAAAAAAAATCTAAACATATTTGATTGATGTCATATAATATCCACTTCATTTATTGTGGAACAAACTAGGTTTGAATTCAATTGTTGGTTTCATTGGGAACCCTCTTTTGATGAATGGTTATACTTTGAACAAAACTAAACCTGCTTATTTAATAGTGTGTGTGGATATTAGTATACATTCTAAGTACCTTCCCTAGTCAAATATATCTTGGGATATTTGAAGGTGTATTTATTATGAATTTACCGGTGGAATACCAATGGAAACCACCAAGATGTGATCTTTGTTCTTCCTTCGAGTATGCCTTCAAGAATTGTGTTGTGAAAGGAGGGGAAAGAAAGGTGCATTGGATTCAAAAAGAAAATCAGCAAGATCGGAATGAACAAAAATGGGTACTGTAAAATGTATTGAAACACGTATGATAATTCCAGATGAATATATTAGTAAAGAGAGTGTTACTTTTGGGAATGCTGAGGGTAGTGGTGTTGTAGAAATGGTAGATATTTCTCCAACTAAGCATACTTATACCAGAAGGAATAAGAGCCAGGCAAGAAAGATGATATCCCAAAGCAAGTGGAATCTTGCAATCTGAAAGCTTATAACATTTTTTACACCGCTATTTGTATTGACAATTCGGAGCTTTTTGAAAAGATACCAGAAAATAGGAAAGTAAAAGTAAGAATGGAAAAGGGCAATAGTGTTTCGCATGGAGCAGAATATAGTACTGCCAATGATCAGGACACTACATACAATAGGGTAATTCTTAAATATGTCTAAGACATTGTTGCTGGTGTCATTAATGGTTATGCAATTCCAAATTTGACTTCTGATTCCATTGAGAAGGAGAAATCTGTGGCCGGTCTCCCAACTCAAAGAGATCTGTGTTGAATTACGGTCAAAAATGAATAAAGAGGTTATGGGAAAGGATGCAGATTTGCTTTCAAACTTTGTTTGCACCCCTCTAGACTTTTGACATAAGATCATGTAGTTAAGTTTGCTACTCTTTCTGTTAGTGAGGCCGAAATAGATTCTCAAATCGCTTTTAACAAGCTATTGGTATCATTGATAATCCTTCTTTTGGAGAATGCATAGAGATGGAAAAGCCTCTGATTGAGGATGATGATGGTTAACTCGAGAGATTTCAATCCCGACTCTAACACTGATGAGCAAATTGACGATGTTAAATGTTCGTTTAAGGACGAAAACGAGGATTTTACAGAGTGACTAGTATCTTTTGGGATCCTTGTTTGTGAAGTTTTCTAGGTGGTTTCTTGTTAGAGCTTGTGATTGGATTTTTTTGTTTTAATAAAATATGGAGAGGGATTTTAAACTGAGCCCACCATAAAAAGCACTATACTGCAAGAATTCTGACAATTTCTCTATAACGTATAGAAATGCAACCATTATGGTGCATGATTTCTCTATAACGTATACTGGACGATTACTCATACTAAATATTTTATTTAGTGTTTACACATGAACATACTTAAAATAGTTGTTTATTTGCTTTTTTTGGATAATGATGTATCTAATATAAAATAGAAGGATTTTTTGGATTTTTTCTTATATTTAGTTTTCCAAATTTAGCCCTCCTAAAAAATCTACCCAATTCAATGTATGTTTTAAATAGTTTCCCTTTTTGAGGAAAATGAGTCAAATTGTGTCCGTATATAACGGGTTACAGACAAATAAGTACCTAATATTATTATTTGATTATTAACTATGAGTTACTCATATATAGTATTTTTTTATTAGGTTTATTAAAAATAAAAATTAGGATAGAAATAGTTTTTCCATTTTTCTTTTTTCTTTTTTCTTTTTCTGGCATATAATGAAATAAGGTATATTGGTTGGATGTCCAGTTTCTGCTAATTTCTAATTAGACGGAAACTCAATTTCAGCCCGATATAGCTAAGCACCATAGTGTTTTTTTTTTCCTATCCTTGGATAAGCTATAATTAGGGTTTTCGGTAAAGCCTAGGCTAACCATAATACTTGATCTTAAAGGCAAACACTATGGTGGTTACAATATTCCTTTGTCTTTAGGATATGGAGAAGAACAACTACTGTGGTGCTAAATTTCTCCACACTCTAGTAGATAGCTTAGCCTAAGTTTTAGAATGCTACATATTTGTAGCGGGCCGTGGCTTATCCTAAGTTGTTGGAAATTACCGATTTTTCGCCCAGGGAAGAACCCAGTCTCGGGAAAAGAAAATAAGGCATTTCAAGTAAAAAATCCAGTTTCCACTCGCGCTAGTTTTTGGTTGACCTTTTATATTTATACTCCCTCATGCTCAATATAGTAAGCCATCCATTTTGTGACATAACTCGATTTTTTGATCTATTGCATCCCAACGGGGTTTTTCCCCAAAAATCTAGTCGTTAGGATTTTCTTTCTGTAAAAAAAAAAAAATATTCTTAAACAAAATTTGCTTAAATCAATTTAGTTTCATTGATTTTTCTTTCTTTCATCTACTTTTTTTTTTCCATTTAAGTTTGGTATGGTAAAGAGGAATTTCAATATAGATGAAGATATTTCACTAACAGAAGGTTTTATTTTCATAATTAGTGATGGAGTTGTTGGTTCCATGCAAACAGGCATTATGTTTAGGGATCGTATTGCTGGGATCTTTATCGAACTTACCAAAAATTCTATTGGGATTTATTATGCGAGTGATCAATGGAACACAAAGGAATATGAAATTTCTCCTAACTATGTTTGAAGTTCCTTTCCAGACCTTTGCAACACTCTTACCACTTTCGATTCAAACCAACATCCAAGAGACCAATGTGGAGAAAATCATTTTGCAACCGCTTCCTCTTACCAACATCCAACATTGCAAACCAAGTCCATAAATTTGGTTATCCAACTTCAACCAATATCCAACATTTAACCATTCCTCTTATAATCCAAGTTCATAAATTTGGCTATCCAACTTCAACAAATATTCCACATTCAACCCCTCATTCTATCCCCATTGCAATCCCACTTGATGGCCCATCCAAAATATTAGACAATCTTTGTATCCAAATCTTGATATAATTACAAGTACCACAAGCTCTCCCAAAAAATCAAGGCTCGTCATTAAAAGGCAAAGAACAAAGTATCCCAGAAACCCACTACACTATCGTAAGATTCATCCATGAGCAATGTGAGTTCTAAACTTATTGCATTATTTAAGAAAAATCAAGTAGATAAAAAGGCGAATTATGTAAGCAATAGCATAGTTTTTGAAAGGTTCGTACAAACACAACAAGCAAGTATTCGTCAACAAAAAGATGGGGAAGATAAGGAAATCATGGATAACGATCTTACCAGTGTTTCTCTAACAACTAGAGCTTACTATTGATGTAAACGAAAGAAAATATTGAAAGATTGGTATGTCTCAAGAAGAATGGATATAGACGACATCTCGTTGCTTTTATTACGAATTTAAATTATAATTTATACTAATTATTAGATAAGTTTTTAACTATTGTTCGTTTATCAATTAATAAAATATTTTGAATTTGTAATGTAATTATTGTTTCAATTAATAAAAATTCAAAGTTCAGAAAAATTTGGTTTCTGTAATTTTTAAAACCAGTTTCGTTTGAGGATGAAATCAAAATTTAAAGATCCAATAGACTCATTTGGAATAAAGAAAAAAAATCCTTTTAATAGCATGCAAAACTTCCACTTGGAACAGGTTCAAGATTAAAGGAGAAAATGTCACCCTTCTTTGAGTGATATAAGAAGATGGAAAATAGGAAAAAAAGAAAATATGCATGTTATCATAGACATAATTCGGCTGGCCAGATTCTAAGGTTCCGCCAACTCAAAGTTTCGCTTTCTTTACGATACCTGTTTTGAGGCATATTGATTTTTTTTAGGCATACCTAATGGAGCCAAAATAGGGTCACTAGATAAAAAAACACCATCACCCCTTATCCACCCTTTTTTCATAATGGCATAACTACCCCTACTTAATTAGTTTTAGTGATTGTGATTGGATTTAATGATAATAATTATTTAGTAATGTTAATAATTGACTTAAGTTAAATTGTTAGTGTTATTTTAGTAGAGAAATCAGATCTTAGTGAGAGGGTTGTGGTTTTTTTGAGAGGAAGAAGAAGTGAAAAAAACCTTGATTTTATAGATTATTGCAATTCAAGATGGGGATTCAAATGACGAAGGAGAATCTTCATCTCGTAAACGAAATATAATATGGGCATGTTTAATGTCCCTTTTATAGGTTGAATTCCTCAAAAACCTAAATTTTCACACGCAAGTTCGGCGAAACAGAGAGAGGTTCGGCTGATAACTGGTATGATACATAGATGAAAAGTTCGGCTCAAAATCTAGCGAAGTCGCATCTGCCACATCATCGAATTTATAAACTTATTCAAGTCAACAGTTCAGCTCAGAACCTAGCAATGTACAAACCAGTAGAACATCATTGAATTTCTGAACCTATTTAAGTCTAAATTTTGGCTCAAAATCTAGAAAAGTCGCATCAGCCGAAAATAATGTTACCCTGAATCAAATACTAGGTTCACCTCAAAATTGATATTCGAAGATCAGCTGAACTGATCTTCTGAAAAATCAAAAACAAAGAACAAGGTTAGGTTTGTCTGATAATTTCGTGACTTTATGAGCCGAACCTACCTCTGTAAACCCTAATTTCATCTTTGAAATCCTATTATGTCGATCAAACAAAATAAAATCAATCCAAAACAAGATGGGTTTGTTACAAATAACTTCTAATATACATCTAAGAGCAACCGGGATTTGGATTTCTCACTCCAACGTCGCTCACTTCAATTTGTGCTTCCTTTGCTTGATCACTTGTTTGATTGAATTAGAGTCCAAGATGTTTAAGTTTAAAGGTTATTTTGATTTTTGATTTTAAGTTTTTAATGGTAAAGGCACTTTAGTAATTTAAATTATTTAAGGATATATAGGTAATTGCACTATCCTTTAGACACCTCTTATAAATCCGCCCTGGATGGGATAATGAATCAGTATGCCTAGAAAAAATGAGTACGCCTCAAAACATGATTCTACTTTATTCGAGTTTCTGCCTTCAAATAGGTTAGCCCATGGTTTCTCCCCCTTCCTGGGCTAAGCCAAAAACCCTAATTTGGCATAGCCCAGGCTCACGACAGTGCTTGCTGTAACAGGCGTGAGTTACCAGGCGTTTGTTAAAGTTAAACCCTAGAGTGTGTATTTTCTTCCAAAATCCTCCGATTTCTCTAAAACCCCATTAAAAACCCAAGATTCCGATAAGCTTTACTGAGATTTCTTTTAACAACAATAATCTTCTTCTTCCATCCTTCACCAGCCCCTTTCGCAGTACCATTTAGGTCACTAATTTCTGGTGAGTTCTGAACTTATTCCTTTTCTTTGAGCTTCTCTGAATTCAATCCTTCTAGGAAACTATTGCTTTTCAATGAGCTTTGAACGAAAATAAAATTGGTTACTAGGGCTTAGTTCCATCACTTCTATGGGATGTTTTAGGTTCGAATGTTTTTCTTAACCCATTGAATTTCTCCTCATTAAACACTTAATTACTGTTTCGTTAGGTTATTAGATTATATTACAGTGTAGTTCGTGAAGAATCAGTAAATTTAGTGTTGAGACCTTGATAGATGGCCGGGAAGGAGTTGATGGTAAGAAACGGCAGAGCATTTTTTGTGTTGGGAATCTGAAAGCACTGTAGTTTGAGTAGCCAGGGATAAGCTTTGATGAACTTACTAAGAGGCGCGGTCTTGCTGGCCATTTAACATTTCCTGTTAGTGTTGATATTGGTTTTTGATTTTCAATAAGTTTCATGTTTATTGCTTCGTCTATTGTCTAATTATCTGAATTTGCATACTGCTAAGCTGTGGAAGTGGAATCAAACATCTAAAAAATTCATCTAATTTGCATTGTTTTTTTCTGGTTATGAGATCCAAAATTAACTGCTATCAATTGTACTTGTGAAATTGTCCATTATAGCTCAACTGTACAAACATTTAGTCATCTAGTTTAGTAAAATTTTCTCACACCTAATACAGATTTTTTCAGAGATGGAGTATGTCAGTCCTGAAGGGCTCCGGTTAGATGGTCGTCGTCCTATGGAGGTCTTCCTCTTTCACATTCTAAACAACACCTTTCATTTGACATTCGGTTCTTTTTACTGTGTGTGTAACATAGTATTTTTTTATTTTTTTTTATTACAGATGAGGCAGATTCGTGCAGAGCTTGGTGCTATTGCTAAAGCAGACGGGTATAATATTTCCTATTCCTTAAACAGTTTGTTGAGTTGGATCTTTCTAATATGAATATATCAATATATAACATTCTGTAATATTTAGATGTCTATAACGTCTTTTTAATGTTGGATACTTTTTGTATATGGTCCTGGAATTAAAACGGTGATAGTTTATACGTGCTTCCATTGTCTCAGATCTGCTCTTTTTGAAATGGGAAACACTAAGGTTACAGCTGCAGTGTATGGTCCTAGAGAGGTAAAGGTCAAGTACCTTACATTTCAAAGTTAGTATCTTTGTAACCTCAGTTATTAAAACTTCTTCACAGTAAAATATGGCCATATGCTCATATCTAAACTATATAAAACTGAGTAGTCAAATGAACTAGAGTCTCAGATATTTATCTAATATACCTATGAGCTCTATGTGTTGACCTTAATTCTACTTATATATCGGAATAATATATCTCCTAGCTTTAATCATTCATAAATAGTTTATATTCGTCTAAGTGGGTCAGCAGAAAATCTGCATGGAAAAGCATAAGGAGTAGTACAGCTAGCAGGTCACTTAAAAAGAGAAACTGGTTCGCCGAATTTTGAGTAAATGCTTTATACTTATACAAGTTTCATTTTTCTTAGGTTGAAAATAAGAGCCAGCAATTGAATGACCGTGCTCTGGTATGTATTATAACCTCAATCTCTTTAGTGCTTTACATTTTATTTTTATTTTGTCCGTCCCCTGATTTTCCACCGTTGTTTTTTCCGCCTTGTATTCCAAATTTTTGTGTAGGTTAGGTGCGAGTATGGCATGGCTAACTTTAGTACTGGAGATCGAATGAGGAAACCAAAGGGTGACAGGTAGTCACTTTCTTTTTTAACCTCTTAAAAGTTATTGAAGCTCTTAGCATGCCTTTTAACCAGCAACCTCTAAGTCCTTTTTGACTTTACAAGAACGATTTGTATGAGAATCTATGTTAGCAGTACCAAGAATGCCATATGACTCTTCATCTGTCACATGCTTCTATTATATCACCAAAAAGAGTACAAGAATTATCATAATCTGGGTTCTTACATAAGTTACCTATATTAAATATTAATGCGATGTAGATTGAAGTTTTAACAGTCCATTGCTTTTCTTGTATTACATAAAGGCGATCCACGGAGATATCTCTTGTTATACGACAAACCTTGGAAGCTTGCATTATGACACACCTAATGCCTCGTTCCCAGGTTTGTCCCAACTGCTTGCACCGCTATTTCTTTCCTGTATGCAGTATGTATATTCCCTTTTTGAGCTCCTTTACGTGTTCTGCAGATAGACGTTTTTGTCCAAGTTCTTCAAGCTGATGGAGGTAAGCAGAAACAATGTTGGTAGTTAGTCGCAGAATCACATCTCCCGTGACAATTGCTTGTTTATTATGCATATTAGCATCAATCTTCCAAAATATGTTCTAGGAATGGTTGTAAATTCTCTTGGATCCAAAATCCCGCTGTTCTTTTGTCTTGTCTTTAAGTTTTATGCATTCACAGCTGTGATTTAGTTTTAATTTTGAACGAAATTGAGGGTTTTCGTTCATTGTAGGAACAAGGTCTGCTTGCATAAATGCTGCAACCTTGGCACTTGCAGATGCTGGGATTCCAATGCGTGATCTCGCCACTTCTTGCAGTGCTGGATATCTTAACAGCACTCCTTTGCTTGGTATGTCAGTTTGCTTTTCTCTTAGGAATTTTACCATATAGAAGTTTTAAAACTCCAGAGCTAATCAAACTTGAATTCTGAATATGTCAGATTTGAACTACGTTGAAGATAGTGCAGGAGGCCCTGACGTTACTGTTGGAATTCTATCCAAGATGGATAAAGTGACCCTACTTCAGGTTGAATTTCGAGGGTTTATTAAAGTGTTATAAAATCACAAACAATCAGTTTATGGCTTGACCCTGTTTTAAGAAATTTCCTTTTTTAATTGCAGATGGATGGAAAACTACCTATGGAGACCTTTGAAACGGTAATGCAACTCGCGGTAGATGGGTGCAAGGCAATAGCAAAATACATTCGAGAAGTATATATCTATATAGCCTACATCTATTTTTATTTAACACGCTCTCCCCGGGTATCATGGAGCCAATTTGTGCCTGACCCTTTGCTCAATTCTCAGGTACTACAAGAAAACACCAAGCAACTGGAGTATAGGCGTGGTTTATAATCCTACACACGATGATGATGATGTTGAGGTTATGTCCATTCTTTCAGTAATACACCATGTTTGCTGAGATTGTAACCTATCAGAAGTGGAAGCAGAACGATGTCGATTTTGATCACAAGTATTATAGATTGTAATCTTCTCCACTGTAGAATTTCAAGTTGGAATGAAAGTAGTCATCTTTTAGGTTGATCTAATGGATTAATTTTGTGAGACTAGTTTTGTACGCCCAAACAAAAATTCATAGAAGTGAAGAAATTATCCCAATTCCAAGTATGCAGTTCGTTTGGGAGTTCAGTGGTGAACTACTTGATTCCTTAGACTCTAGATCTGTTTGTGTCTAGCCCTCGGTTTGCTGATGTTACTAGGTACAAATTTTACTCTCAACTCAAGGCAATCCCCAAGTCGATTTGTAAAGCAATTGATGACAATGCTTATTAGTAGGCCTTCAATAGACACATTTTGCATTTTGACAAATTCTGTAGCAGCTCTTCAAATTACTAGAATGGAACTTAAGTACGATGTTGAATTTCATTATTGAAGTCTTACACCGTTAAAATGGTGACCTGAACAAGATTGAGCAAAACTCTTACCACTTCAACACTACACAGTTAGGTGAAACTAGGCTAGCCATAGTTATCTGCAAAGCTCAATCTACGTTTATTACCAGGTATTCTAAGTTCTTGTTTTTTTTTCGTGTGAAACAAAGTGATCAGATTATTTTAGGAACTCCACAGCATCCTCAATATCAAGTTTCTCGTAACACACTTCCTAGGGTAATACCAAAACTTTGATTCCATGACTCCCGCTGTCCGTAAATGTATACAGCATCTCTAGGTAGTAGCACGGTGCTACTAATGATATCTGAAGAGATTACAACTTTTGAAATTTTTCATAAAAATGGGGAATTCCGAGCATTTGATCAATGGCAAAGACTAACCAGTAAGAAGCTCCATAAACAAGCACCCCAGCTGTTTTTTCAAACTCAACTTTAGAAGTACCCTGTCCAGAAAACTTCATAACTCTAACCAACTTGCAATGGTCAATCTCATAAACATAACAAAATCCATATAAACTTACATAACAATCCAAGAGCTAAAATTTCTATAGTAAAAAGACAAGAAAAACAAGAACATTCTCAAAAACTTTCTCAAAAAGGTACCTAGAAAGATTGCTAAAGGGAATAACTACAGCTTGGCAAATGTCGTTGGAATTTCTTTGCAATATAACCTACTGAACTAGTGTATAATTAACACACAAGCCGAAGCCTATATTTGATCATTCTGGTGGTGGCAATTCATTTAGGTCAAAATGCGTACCATTACGATTTTTTGGCACCTCATAATCGGCAACGTCAAGTGGGCTAGTTGGTGACATTTCTTTATCAATTACCTTTTGTGGTGAAGCAGAGGATGAGCTAGCAGCAGCAGCTCCGGACTGTACATCTCCAAAACCGACGCTCATTTGAGCACCATGCATTTTTATTTTTTTTACAACTTGATCTATGACCTCCCAATGCTGCAGAAGAAGTAAATGGTTTGTTACAGTCAATGCAATTCCATGATTTAGTGCTTACCGGTATTTGATCGTAATGAGTGATACTCAAGGCCTTCCTGCTAAAGATGTTCTCAGAGTCGAGTGCCATGGTTGGGCATCCATCATATATCATGTGCGATGTAGTTCTAACCCGTTTCTCGTTACAATTTTTCTCTTTGTTCTTCATCGAAACATCTTTGTAAGAATCCGAAACCTTAAGCCTATTGCTGCTCTACACCAAATCTTGACTAAAATATCCATCTTCCATAGTTCTTGAACTCTTCAAAGCTTGTTTTGGATATTCAGGAATCCACTTTTCCCCAACAAGTTTCGGCCTTTTTAAGCGAACCACTGTATTCTCAGAGTTAGAGTCTTCCTTTGGACATCGCTCAACAAGTCGTTTCGACTTTTCCAATTGGGCAACAGTATTCTCAGAGTTAGAATCTTTCTTTCTCGGCAACTCTGAACTTCCATAAACTTGTCCAGCATTTTCATTTGCAAACATTGATTTACCAGCACCACCATCTGTACATATCATCTGGTTTTTCTTATCTAGTAAATGCCCAAAAGCATGAAGCAACAATAAAGCATCGATCGCCTCGTTTTCATCCGGGGATAGACAAGACCTCGCCTCGTTTTCATCTGGCAATAGACAAGGCTTAAAGCTTGGTCTGCTTCTTCGTCCAGTTACAGACCAATTAGCAATTAGTAATGGATTAGAGTTATTCATTGATTCTCTAGAAGTTGAAGAAAAATTCTTCTCTGGATGTAATCTTAAATGACCAGATAACCTTTTCATTGAAATAAAATCCTTACAATATTCAGTACAAGTATCCTTTTCATCGCCACAGCTGATAACCTCTGCATCATTCTCCTTTACTTCTTTCATTGAAAATAAACTTGATGATGATGTTTCAAGCTTTACATAACAAGTTTTCAGCTGTGCAGCAGCAGGTAGAGTACTATTCTTCTGTTGATCAAGATAAGGGTTTTCTTCTTCTTCACTGCGAAACTCATTTACGGTTTGTGATCTCCCTTTGATCTTGAATGATAATGGCCTATTGACTCTATTCTTTGCACACTTCATCTGTTTTTTCTTCTCGGACTCAAACTTGGGTTTGTTTGGATCTTCCATGAACGCTCAAAAGTGAGAAAAAACTAAGTAACCAAGCTACTTGGAAAGACTTTGAACAGAAGAGAAGAAGAAAAACCCTAGAATAAACTAGTTGAACTGACGAACTTTCTTCACACTTGTAGTTTTGGCAGAATAAAGTCTGAAAAACTTCATTGTTTAAGAAGAACAGAGTAAAATAAACAATAACAGGGTGAGTAACTAGTTTTTAATACATAACAAAAAACCTAATCTCAAACACGATGTAACTCGATGGCGAGTTTTCCTCTCGGTTGTAAAACTCTTATTATCTTCATTTCATCCTCCTGGTTTTTCTCTTTTATCTTAACAGTTACTGTCAAATTTATTTTGTTTGTATGCTAAATTGGTTAACAAAATCTTAATGAATATTCTCTTTGTATTTCATCTAAGGTTACAAAAATCGATTTTTTCGATTCCATTGTTTCTCCGAGACAATTTTGCAGGGACTTTTGATCACCTATTTCGTTCCCAAATTTGGGTCACAAACTCTTCCCATTTCAGTTTCCGCTACGCTACACTGTTTATGGTTTTACCTATTTACCACCTATGCTTCTCCTAAATACCGCCCACTCTACAATTTCCATTTAGGGAAAATAATCGTTTGGTCTTTTTTAGGTGGTCCCAAGTCAGTTTAGTCCTTTGGGAAAACGCCTTTACTGTTTGGTCCATAATTATTTAAAAATATAAAACAGACAAAAATACCCTTCCGTGTTAATTTTTACTTATTTTCTTGTAGTAGTTCATTCATCAAAATGAACTCCTATTAATTTCTACTTAATTTCTACTTATTTTTTCAGAAATCACCTTTAATCTGGAGTTTATTTGTCAAAATGAATTCCTGATAAAACATATATAAACCAGAGTTCATTCCAGAAAAGAACTCCTGATAAAAACCTATATAAACCAGTGTTCATTCCAGAAATGAACTCCTGATAAAAACCTATATAAACCAGAGTTCATTCCAGAAATGAACTCCTGATAAAAACATATAAACCAGAGTTCATTCCAGAAATGAACTCCTGATAAAAACCTAAAAAAACAGAGTTCATTTGTAAAAATGAACAGCATCATCATCATCATCATCTTCATCTTCTTTGACGTCTTCAACAGCAGCAGCAACATCGTCGTCTTCAAACACCAGCAGCAACATCATCTTCCATCGTCTTCAAACACCAGCAGTAACATCATCTTCCATCATCGTCGTCTTCATAACCGAGTTCGTTTTCATCATCGTTATCGTGTTCATCATCTTAACCAGCAGCAACAACAACAACAACAGATCTTGAAAGTATCCATCATCATCATCTTCATCATACAACAGCAGAAAGAAGGGGGGGAAAAAAACACATCACGAGTTCATCTTCAATATCAAAACAACACGAACTCTGTTTCTTGTTTACATCATCTTCAAATGTTTCTTGTTTCACATCATCTCTGTAAATTAAAAACCCTAGAAAAATACATATCTTCATTGATTCTATCAGCAACAGAAAAGAAGAAAAAAAAGAGAAAAAAATAGAACTGGAAAGAAAAAAAGAGGTGAGAGAAAGTAATTCTGAAAATGATTTCTTTCCTCTTGACTTTTCCTATATATATGGTCCTAATCTAAAAGGGTATTTCTGCCACTACAAGATGACAATTACATCATCCATGACATCACCCTAGGACCAAACCATAATTTCTAGGACCAAACAATAATATATATTTTAAAAAGTACCTAACAGATAGTTGACTCAATCAACTGGACCAAACTCATCCTAATATATTATTTCAATGACCTATTAGTATTTCCTACTTCCATTTAATTATGAACCAAATTGAATCAGGGTAACGATACCCCAAATTTATATATCTTCTTCCTTTGTATTAAAGAACCGCCCTAAGCCTCCCAACCATGGTTTTAAAAGCGTACGCTTTACGCTTCGCTTCAATTTGATTTTGACCAAAGTCAGAAGCGCAAAATGGTCAAACTTTAAGAAATAATGTTCTAAAAATTAAAAAAGGATGGTGGGAGGATTCAAACCTGCTACCTCGTGTGTGGTATGTGAATACTCAACCATTATTTAGGATAATATTTGACTATATTTTATATTTATAAATATTTTCATACTTATTTATAATATATCAAATTTTATATTTTACGATTCACCGCCAACCATAAATCGCCACTTCATGCTTCAACTATTGATATCACGACCACCACCACCACTTTCTTATTAGCCGTAAATAATGGTGGTAGATGGGATATCTAAAAAACGAAAATTTCATTAATCCATGTAAATAAAATGGAAAAGGTCTCATACATGATTGATTCCCAACACAAGCGCTCAAGGATCTATTTTTGGATTCTACTTTTATCTTTGTTAGCTCTTGATCCAATGAACTCATCTCGTATGATTAATCAATTCTCATGAAGTACTACGATGCCCAATTCATCGCCTCCAAGTTGTGATTATTACTTGGAGAAAACCCCAAAGTCTGTAATCTTGAATTAATTGTCATAACAGACCCATGTTTACTGATCGTTAAAATCAAATTGTTGGTAAAGGTATAAATTGGATCCAAATTAAGTGATCACATCGTAGAAAAATGTATCATCTGTTCATCATTAATATTCTATAAATTATTATAATCATGGTATCTCGATTTTTTCAGAGAATGGCGGTGGTGATGGGTAATGGTGGCAGCAATGAATATGTCAGAGAAGGAAAAGTGGTTTTTAAAGTGGGTTTTAGATACTCACACTTGAGAAGGTTACAAAGTATAATCTCTTTTTATTATGGGTGGAATATAGGAGAAGCATAGGTGGTAAATAGGTGAAACCGTGTTTATTATATTTTTGTTTTTGAGAGAACCTTGGTAAATTCACTTATTTATCCTTTACTATTTGTTGTAAAATGATCTTTTACATCATTTTAAGGTTCGGTGAGCTCGGTTCAGAATTGTTTCACCGTTTTCTGGTTCGCTACATCGTTCCCCCAAAAAGGTCCATCATGAATTCTCAAGTTCCTTAGAGAAGGGCTATGGAATGAGTGTTTTAACACTCATTCACTGCCAAATTGAGTGAGAGACTGAGTGAAAGAGTGTGTTTCCATCCACTGGATAGGCTAAAATACACACTAAGAGGCACATGATTAGTCGCTTGGAGGGAAAATTACTTGAAGAGGATGATCATCAGCCGCTTGAGGGAGGAAAAAAATCACCCAAGAGGTTGAACATATGCCTCCCCAACCTGATTTTAGTTTTTTTTTTTTTTTTTTTTTTTTTTTATCTCCAGGAGGTAGAAGATCAGCCTCCTAGCATAACTTTTTCTCAGGAGGCAGAAGATCAGCCTCCTACTGAAGACTGTCGACCACTCACTCGTTTGAATGAGTATGTGAGTGATTTTTGATGAATGAGTGAGTGTTCTCACTCCATAGCAGCACCTAATTCGATCAAATCTAGTGAGACTCATTCATATTAAATGAGAACCCTCACTCCATAGCCCTTGCTCTTAGGGAGTTCGGTTGCTGGAATAACAATTTCAGGTTCATTGAGCCTGATTCTGGATCATTACAATATTTTGAGGTTTGTCTAGCACGATTTAGGATCGTTACACCGCTTTCGGATCGTCAAATCATTTATCCTACGCACCAAGGAGATGTGGGAAACTTAGTTCAACAAAAGCGACTACGGAGCATTTAAAAACTAATCCTGAACCTTGTTCTCCTAAAATTGAGACGTATTCAAATCATTTCCCTCAAACTTAAACTAAAACCTAGCTAAGTTTATGGATTTTAACTACATCTATCGATTTAGGGATTCTATTTTTGGTATTTTTTCAGACTAAATATCGTCGACTGCAACGCATTAACCTTTTTAAAGAGATCAAAAAATTGTCTTGCTACCCATGATGTTAAAACTAGAAGTAGTTTTCTTTTCCATGAAATAAAAATAGTTATCTAAAAGGGTGTTGGTGCCTAGCTTGTCGCCAGGCTACCCACCAACTTTAAAAAATTGAAAATTACAGAAGTAAACTTGTTTTTTTCCGAGTTGAACTAGTTTTGGCCGATTTTGGGTAAAATCAGCCGATATTCACGTGCACAATAGTCGATCGTTGTTGTTGATATTTTTCATGGCTGAAGAACATCAATTCAGAATCAGCAAATGTAAAAATCTATATCGGTCGATTCTAGTCTACAGTAAGCTAGTATGAACCTCTATATTACCGGTTCTAGTTTTGGTTTCAAAAATAACCTCGATTCAGAATCCGCTAAAATGAATCTTTTTATATGTGGATTCTTAGTATGATTTTGGTATGATCATACTCGATATGACAATGGTATGATGCATGTGCATTCTCAAACAGAGTATGGGATCATACTGAATCTCAAAATATGTATAATTTCATATTATATGATCCGATTCTTTTGATATTAGTCAAGAACACTTAGCAATCGACGGATATGAATGTATACATTTTCCCAATGTGGCCAAATAAACTCATAGAAAATTGTGTATTTACTCAATAGTACAGTTGGTCGATACAAATGTTCATAACGACTGATTTTGGGATGATGAAGAACATCAAGCTCAAACGGCTATCGTGTATGCCATACTGGTCGATTGTTCTTGAACCCATAAATAAATTCCAATATCTTAGTTTGATTTTTTTTTTTTTTATATTTACCACTAATTATAATTGTAGATGATAAAATATAGCATCTACCAAACAACTGACAGTTGTAAAGATTTGGAGCTCGGTGCTAAGAAAGAGCTCAGGTAGAGTTAAAGATAATAGGTTCTCAGTTCGGGTACGAACTAAAGATGATGACTCAACAAAGAGTGAGACGAGATAAATGATATCATGATACGTGGAAGACATGAGTTCTGGATCAAAAAGCAAAAACAATACCTAGGTTGTCAAAGTCAAAACCTGGAGGTCGAGAGTTAATGAAGATCACACATCGAAGAACTAACTTAATAACGAAGTAAAATACGAGGGGATCATAATGTCACCCCATGTATACATGAGTGATCCCCATTAGTTATACTCTTAGCGTTATTCACATGCTAAATAACTGTATATGAGACCAAAAAGGCCCACCTTGTAAACTACGACATACTATTCAATCTAACTTGATCAACAAGAATTATATTTTCTCGATTCTTTCTCCTAATTTCTTTTAGAACTCAACTATGTTAACCAACCTAAATATAACTTGGTAAATCCTAATTGGACTAATAACTAAGTAATCTACAGATGAAGATCGATAATCAGATCAAGTCAAGAGATGGGCTCATACCAATAACCACATCTCAATCTCGTGTAACAGCGTAGTTACGTATTTCCAGATAGAAAAATATGCATCTTCATTAGCGCCGACTAGGGGTTGCATCATAATTTTGGTTTTTTTATAATCCTCTTATGCTAGATCATTATTTTGATGCATAATTATCCTTTATTTGGGTGAAAATGAATTTTCAATGAAAAATTGCATACAAATATGATTATCTTGATCTAAAATAATGAATCTGAATGTTTTTATTGAATAAACATGCTTAATCTCTTCATCTGCATCTTAGTCTCATCTGAAATCAACATGCATTTATGTTCATATCATTTCTAGCTTAATGCATTCAAATCATGTAGATCGATCATTAAATGATAATTTATGTCTATTTTATTTGTTAAAATCATCTGGAACTGATTTGCATCAAGCATATATAATCTCTTATCTCGATTTGCATTAGATCCATATGGATCAAACTGCATTTTGTCTTTTATCTCGAAACAGAATATCGATTAGTTGAATCTAATGATAATTGTTATCTTTATCTCTACAATCTCGTTATTTTCATATAATTATCTTTTTTAGCTCAAAGTTTCATGAAATTTTTGTTGTTTTAATCATATCTTTAGCGGATCTTAACCGATCTAATTTAAGTTAATTAATTAATCCTGCATCTTTTAAGCATGAAATCTTTATTTTTCATAACTTTAACCGACATAGCTTTTATTGAATATTCGGGATCTAGAAGTTTCTAGATCTTACTAATATAAATCTTTCTGAAAGAGAAAAATACAAAGTTTCTGCATGATAGTGTATTTTTCCATCTAGATCTGAAAAATAATTCTAACATTGATGAGGAATCTCCTTTTCTGAATCTTTCATTAGATTTTAAATCTATTGAATACTAATTATCTAATCTCAAAAAGCATAAAATATGCACGATTCTTTTGGCACGAAAAAGTTTCCTTTGTGGATCTTTCTGATTTTAGAAAGAAATAATAATGTCATATCTAAAAGATCGATTATCAACCATAAGATCTCAAACCTGACTTTTTGTTTATCATCTTATGCAGTACAAGAAAAAAATGACAATCTCAATACCAAGAAGAACCAGGTCGAGCACTTAAAATACCTCTTCGGACATCCATGAGGTGGTAACTCCAGCTGTAAAGAAACTGCAACAGGTCGAGTGAACTCGCAAACTCAACCCCCACTTGAGATAAGAACTCCTTAAGGTGAAGCTCCTGTTGCACTATCAACAATATTAGGTAATGATGTAAATCCAGTTGTTGTTTTGGTTGGACCAGAGATTACACCATAACAAAAGAGAAGATATCTCCCTCGATCTCCACCAATCACACCAACACCGATTGTGCAGATATGTCATGACATGTTCCAAAAGTTGTTAAACTAGATATCAACTTTGACTGAAAGAGTTGATTGAATGACTCCGCTGACACCGGTAATAACAGCTCCAACTATTACTGTAGCTCAACCATCTTCAACGATAAACGTATCTTAGCAACCTGCTACATCTTCACTGAATAGCTAGCAAGAGCAACTGAGATAAAATTTCAGAAATTACAGCTCAATGTTACTTTAAACACAGTCCAGGAGTACTCACTCAGCTATAAAATTGATAGGATGTTTAAAGAACAAAAATACAGATTTAAGTTGTTGACTAACAAGCCAAAGCCTGACCATACCTATACATTCAAAGATGGGCTGCTCTCAAAAGAAGTGAGAGAATGTAAACTGCCAGGGAAATTTCATCTCCCTAACTTCAGGTGTTTCAAAGGAGATACTGATCCTAATGAGCACGTGTTTCACTATGAGCAACAAATGGCTCTGTATCTCGAGAACACTTTGATCATGAAACGTTTACTATGTTTACTATCCAACTCAGTTAGAACATTCCAGAACATCAAAGAATTGTTCATATAAAACTACTCCTGCAACATCATGCAAGATGATGTGCTTGAAGGTGTTTACAGAGTTATCCAACAAGCAGATGAGAGCTTCACAGACTTTCACAGAAGGTCTAAAGCTGCAACAACACCTGTCAACAAGGCACAAGATAAATTCCTTTTTTTCTTTTCAAAAATGCTCTGTTACAAGGAAAGATCAGGGATTTCTTAATTTACGGGCTCAATCATGTCTTCTCTTGAAGCGTTTTACAATAAGAAAGGAAAATGGGTCAGAAGGGAGAAGGACAACCAATATTACACCTGCAACTACGACCTCAAAGCATAAATTATACTCAACTGGCACTAAAATACCACATTCGCTAAAGCCTCCTAACAAGACTTTGAAAAAGGTCAACTTTAAAGAAGAGTCATACACAAAGTGGTTAGAGGAAAGCAAGAATTTCACCAAGATAAACTCAACTCCTGAGGTTATACCGCAGTTCATTAAGAACAAGCCATATTTCTTAACACCTCGAAAGATGAGAAATGAGCCGGAAGGAAAAACTTAATATGCCTATCGTGAAGCTTATGGTTATCACACCAATGAATGCAGAAACTTGATCATGTTCATTGGTAACTTGGTCAAAAAAGGTCACCTTAAAGAATTTATCTCTAGGGATCGAACTCCAACACCTCCGAAGTAGGTAAAAAGGTGTGTCAATATGATACACTCTCAAGCTAGATCTGGAGATAATTCACAGCTCGACCTCCCTGACAGAAAAGAAAGTTTTGCGAGATAAAACTCACATGTCTGCATCCGAGCTCTGAAGGTTTACTGTTACTACTTGATGATATTAGGTTCACTGCCAAGGACCTACCTGGGGTAACTTTTGCACACTCTGACCCCTTGGTAGTCGAACTAATCATTGACGGATGGGATTGCATGAAGATATACCGATCGACCAGGGATCGACCTGTGACAGAATCTATCTCCAAGCAGCTGGGGAAAACAATCTTAACAAGGTATGAGCTTAGAAAGCTCAGTAATTGTTGGTTTTAATGTATCAAAAACATAACTGATGGGTAAAGTAACTCTCACTATTGAAACTTCTCTGATATGGACTAATGTGGCTTTCTTAGTCCTTAACACCGGATCACCTTAAAGTTTTATCATGGGAAGAGATTGGTTACATGCAATGCAGGCAGTACCATCGACTTATCATCATATGCTTAAGTTTATGACTAGCTCAGGAGAATATGTGGTTCGAGGTAACCAAGTTGTTTCAAAGAAGTTGGCCTACAAGTAAGACGAGTTGTTAGCTAGATGAGGTTTTGTGCGTCATTGCTTTTCCATGAATTGGATTGTAATTTACACACCTTATAACTAGAGTATATATTCTCTTAAGTTGAACCAAATATTGACTATGCGGCCAAATCTTATACAATATAGCTATACAAATATCAAGTCTTTTCTCATTGGATTCAACAACATATAAATTTAAGGAATATTTTACCGTTTTTCAATGAATTCGTCTGGATTATTAAATTAAACAATTGGAAAACCATACATCATCTACACTCATTATTCAAGAACCAAAATCGTGAAAACTTGATTATGAAAAGAAAAGAAAAAATTATGATCAGGCAGAAAAACAGTAATGTTCAACTGAATTCAATGAGAAATACCCAAATATTTTTCCCATCACTTTAATTGAATTTGGTCGATTGTTCGAGGGAACAACTGGTCATTTTTCGTTAGATTCAGATTGCATGCATCTAAAAGAAATATTATATGGTATTTTAAGTGTTTCACCCCCTAGGTAGACAAAAACAAACCCATTTACAGCATATATATACATTTATAAGAATTAGCCGTGATTTTTTTCTTACATGAGAATTGGGGTTATGAAAGAGGAGGATCCGTTCACACTTCTATTTTCACACTATCTAGCATTTTGAATGTCTTTTTTTTTCTAATACAACCTAAACATTAGCGGAGTTAAAGCTAATATTTTGAGATATGTTCTTCTTGCAAACTTTATATACTTACCTAAAATGAGTACATTCTGAAATATCAAACTTCGCAATCTACCAATCTTAATTTTAACGGTAAAGAATCTATTGATTTTCAAATGCGGGTTTTCAAAGTAGTAAATGGTGGTGTTATACATTCAAGAATGTGCTCATTTTTAGTAGGAACATAAAAAAATTATAAGAGGGACATATCCCAAAATATTAACTTCAAATCCGCTACCATTAAGCACCCAAAGTGTAAGATAGCATGAAAGTAGAAATGTGAGTGAATCCTCCCTCTTCGATGAATAATTTACTTGATGTGTGAAAAGACGAGGGTACCCAAATATACCACAATCTTAAACTTTTCCACCTATAAGTCCTCTTACCGAAAGTGATTGTCAATGGACTAAGTCGAGACAATACAACGAATCGGTATTCACACTTTGTGTGATCGTCTATGGATACGAGATCGAGACAATACAACAATCAAAGTGTGATTACTTGATAATAGGTTCGGACTTAACCAAACTTTATAGGATCACTATCAAGTAATACGGAGTTAACGTTTGTGTAATTTACTTTAAATTATAATAACAACAATTATAATTGCGGAAAACAAAAGTAAATGACACAACAAGATTTTGTTAACGAGGAAACCGCAAATGCAGAAAAACCCCGGGACCTAGTCCAAAATTGAATACTCTCAGAATTAAGCCGCTATAAAAAATCACACCAACTTCGTATAGTTGAGGCCAAGCAACTAAACCTATAGTTCACCTAGTTTCTTCAGTATCCCTGCGCTTCCGACATTCAATAAGTGCACGCACTGGAACAATTCCTTTGGTTCGTATTCCAAACAGTAAAGGAACAATAAAACTGTTCGGTAACAACTCTATTCAATCTCAGTGATATGAGTTAGACAAAGGCTCTTCTGTTTAATCCAATAAATTCCTTTGTCGGGTTTAGATCAATCTAAATAACAACTACCAAAGTAGTAGAGATTATATTTTGCAATAAATAATAGGATCTACCAAGATACTAAATATTGATGCCGATCTACGCAACTAATCAATCAAATCTATCAAAGATAAACCGATTATAGTTGGATCCCAACCGATCAAGTTTTGTGCACACCAAAGATTATGAAACCCAATAAGAAATCTTCTTAAATCTTCAATAAACACCTGCACACAACAACTTGAATCTCTTGTGATCAATCACGCATAGAACGGAGTCTGTTAACAATGGATTATCACAAGATGTCTTTAAATCTACAAACAGTTCTAAATATCCCGTCGACACTTCGATCTAGTTTGAGTGAATCTTATATCAAAAGAGAAGATTCTCAAGAATAAACAAACTAGGTGCAATCAAAGTTCAACAACCGTTAGTCAATCAAATCAAATCGAAAACTAATAATACTGCAATTATCTAGTTTCCCACCAACGGTACTCGTAGAGCTTCTTGATCCCACAGAAGTATTTAAACGAGCGGTCGTAAGAGATTTCGCCTAATTATGGTACTTTCCTCTCTGAATAGACGGCTCCACCAGTAACAACACAACAAGGTAGTTTTGCTGGCTCTTAGGATAGTTTGCTCGAAATGCAAACTTGGGTATTTATAGACCAAGGAAGTTTGGACACCAAGGAATTTCCAAAACCAAAATATTCTTAAGATATGCAATATATTCCCAAATCGGTTTTCATAATTCCTAGAAATGCTCTGTCCAAAAATAACTGAAATCCTACTAGAAAATCTCCAATTAGTAAATGCACATTACCAATTTTTATTTTCCAGAGATATGCATTTTAATTGCTGGTAATTAAAAGCATATAAAATTAAGGTTTATTCTCAACCTTAATTAACAACCTTAGTTATTAAGGAATATCTTTGAACAATAAAAGATAAGAGTTACTGAACATGTTCAAAGTATGTCGACATCTTATTTCTTTGTAAATCCTTTTTCATATTTACAATCTTGGAACCGATTATACCACACTTCCAAACAAGTTTAGAACTGGTTCATCTGATTTCCAAGAACTATGTGATTGATCAAATATCAATACACTAATCATGGGTTTACGGTTCTACCAAACACAAGGATCGGTTTTACCTTAATATGGTTACTGGGACCGGTTACATCAGTTACCAGGATCGGTTACATCAATTACCAGGACCGGTTACCATATTCTCATGGTATTACTAGTGATCGATCACACCAGTTACCAGGATCGGTTACACCAATTACCAGGACCGGTTACACCAATTACAAGGATCGATTACACACTCTTTTGTGATCGGTCACACCAATTACTAGGATCGGTTACACCAATTACAAATATCGATCATACCATCTTAGGTGATTACTTAGGATCGGTTACACTAATAAAAGTCTTACCAATACATAAGTCAGGCATTGTGACTAGTTTTACCAAGATACATAACAAGTTATGATCGGTTCTACTAACTCACACATATTGGTAATCCAAAGATATGCAATGAATAACAATACCAATAAGCCTAGCGATTTCCCTTTCGATTCATAAAACAAGTTCATGAATGTACTTCCTTTAAACGAATGTAAACATTGTTTCTTAGGACGAAATCTTCACCCATACCCATACACATAATCACAATAGCATTCATACGATTATGTCGATGTCTTATATACGAAGTTCAAAAGATAAGCGTTATACTTCGTATTCTAATTCCTTAATGATAGACACATTTATGTGTCTATTTTCATCTCTTTTATGTATAGTGTTAGTACCCATTTTTTGTACTAATTTTGGTATTTTATCCCTTGTAGGTGTTTTAGGAAAAATAGGCTTTTGCGGCAAAATTGGCTCGAAAAGTTGTTAAAGGCTCCTGGGAGGACATTTGCTATTCGTACTCTCATTTTGGATAAGGGGTAACCCATTTCCAAGCAGCTGCTAAGCACAGACCGGGACTGGATAGGGGGAGGTCACATTTTCAAAAACAGAAAATTTGCGGGAAAATTTTCTGAAAACAGACGGATTTTGGGTCGGATTGTTGATCGATTTTTAGGGAGATTAAAGGGCTGAATTTGATTGGGTTCGTTCCTATGGACCTAACAGGCGAGGTAAGGGTGTTGGAATGGATCCAAAGTGGCTAGAACTCGAATTGGAGGTGAAAAAAAGGTTAAAAATATCACGGTTTATTTTGGGCAAGTTTCTTGGTTTATTTATGGAAATTTACGTGAAGAAGAGGAAGGAAACTCTTCTTAGAGATTTGTTTCTATCACAGGAAGAGTTTGGACAGCTTGGATTGATTGAGAAGACGTGCAAGTGATGAGAAAAAGGAATTATCGTGATTTGCTGTGGAGGAAAAAAAGAAGATTTTTTGACGGATTTAGAGAGCCTGTGGTGTATAAAAAGGTTGGGACGAGTCTTAGGAAGGTAACCAAGACCTTAGGGGAAAGTTTAGAGCCTTAGAGAAGCCAGAAAAATCATTAGAAGAAGATCGGGTTCTGCTGCTGCTGCTGTTGCCGGAGAAGACGAAGAACACAGAACAGCGGAAAAAGTAAGTTGCAGAGGCAGACTTATTTTCAGTGACAATGAATTACGGTCGCATCATCCTGAAGTCACCGAAGCTCTTCAGCAACGATTCCGTCCTCTGTATTAGACTTTCAGCGACTACAGTATACCCTTTTCTCTCTTGTAATCAATTTTTGAGCCATAAACATGTATTTTGAGAACACGATTAATATGAGGAGCTAAACCCCTTAGCCGAGGCGACGGAGGAAGCCATTGTTCCATGAAAAATGGTATAGTTCTATTTTAATTATTTATTGTAATTATTTTACATGATTATTTGCATAGAACTTAAAAGAAAAAATTGATTTTTATTGAGTAGTTGTGAGTTTTTTTGATGGAACATGCTAGGTTTTAAAACTTTTGATGTTTCATGCTTTGTGATTACAACTACTACTTCAAAAATCTATTAGAGACAAATATTAGAATCACTTTAAAGAAGAATATTGCATGAATATTGATTAGAGTTTATCAATTAATTGGTCAATGGTGGAATCCAGAGTCTCGGTATTTTCTTATTATTATTGAAACAATTTTATTTAATTCTCAAAAATCCTTCACAAGCCCGAGTTGAACGAACTTTACTCACCACTTTCACTACAACTTAAAATTCACATCACTTAACACTATGTCTACTAGAGTATAATCATTCACAGCTTCGCAGTTATGTTTTCAATATAGCACGACTTGAAAGATACGTTGGGAATGAAACAGTTCAAGTCAAAATATTACTAACCTCAAGAGGAAGGATGATGTCGTCGATGTAGCTTGTTACTTCTTCACATTCTTCAAGTCTTCGAGTAATACTTGTATGTCTCATTATCCTAATCTTTCTATCCTAACCTATATGAATTTGTCTCTAGTACATAATCAAGCGACTCTTAAATTGAGTTTTGATTCACTAAAATATGACAACCAAACTTGACATACCAACGCTTGGTGGGTTCAACTGAGTTATGCTTTAACAATGTGTCTTCGTATCCTCGAGTTAATAATATTAAAATCCTTTTGTCTTCAGTGGTTAATCTTATTTTATAACCAACTAGCCACTAGATCATAAATAGATGTGAAGTCGAGATACAATGGAATGCAGTGGCGGAGCCAGGTTTTTCAACTAGGGGGGGCTAAAAAGAAAAATTGGCAGTGAAGCAGTGAGCACTAATGGTAAACAAGGCGGTCGAAGGCCGCGACAATTTTTTTTGGAAGGAATCGTATAATTAGTGAGCAACTGTGATTCGTTTCTGTATCAAATGAACAACAACCTCTTGTCTTGGATAAGTGAAGAATAGAGTAAACATTAAACGAACAACAACAACAAAGGAAAAATATGACAAAGAAAACATAAAACAACACCAGCAACAATCAGCTAGTTGTAAGAAGTAAAAATACAAAGAGCTTGGAGTGCAAAAGGAGTAAAATACTCACTAATTATGTTGTTTTCATGGTGAAAATGGTGGACTAAATCTGTCAGACCCTTAATCTTTCCCTCTAGGCCTCTCCTGTTTTCTCTTTTCTTATTTTGCAAATGAAACCGTAGATGGATTTAGGTATTTGGGCTTTGAGGGACTAAGTTATTTGGTTTGGTGGACTAACTTAATAAAGGTGGTGGACTAACTAACGAATTTTACTCGACTGAAAGGCTAACATGTAGGGTTATGTTAGAAAAGGGGGGGGGGGGGGGGGGGCTACAGCCAGGGTTAGCCCCCCATTAGTTCCGCCACTGATGGAATGGCTTATGTCATTCATACTTTTTCATTTTTGAAAAAGAGGCAAGCCTCATGCATTAGCATTCGTAATTCCACAATTCTAAATCAGGCGAGTTACAAGGGTTACAATACATAACATAGAAAATTTTCAACCTACTCCAAGGAATTAAACAAACAACATTAACTTTCAAGGCTCTTGGCTTACAGTAACAAAATAAATTCATATGATTAAATCTAACCATTCAACACCGATTCCTGAGTGACATGACAAATTTTAATGGTATTTTATGGACCAAATGTGATACATCCAAATCAAAAACAAGGCTATTAATAGTAGAGATGTTATGATCCAAATATCCAACCATTTCTCAAGAGTTTTATCATAATCATAGTAACACAAGTAACCATAGTTTAAACAATGCTTAAAACCGTCTTTACCATGATGCATAATGTAGTTTTCTTGCGGAATCCTCTACTCCCTTGACCCTATTTGGACCATGGCATTCGTCCAAGGCGTGTCTACTTTCTCTTTTGTAGGTCCCCACCCATTTTGACCCTTATCTTCTGCAAGTTGATTCTTTTTCTTTTCTTTTGCCCTTTTGATTTATTTTATTTTATGAGAAAAGATCATATATTAACTAGCAAATATAGTACAAGAGATTTACAAAATCATTTTTATCAAAAACATTAGAATTTATGCTAGCTTTATGAACTTTTTGATGCAGTTTGGTCGAAATGTGCTGAAGATTTTTAATCCTTGCTTCCTTGGCAATTTAGTCCGCCGCTGAGTTATTCTTCCTCGCAATATATTGGCCCTTTTGATTGATTTCAGCGGTTTATTAAGACACAAGGAGGGAAAAAAAAAAAACTTTTTAACCGTGTGAGGAGATTTTGAATCAAAATTTAATTATGTTAAAAGTTCAAAACCCATCAAGATGTGGATAACACCATTCCTGATTATAATCTTACAGTGGCTGATTTCATTGATCCACAAACCAGAAAATGGGACTCAGTAAAGCTTGAAGCTGTTTTTTATCAATCTTATGTAGAGAAGATTGAAGACATTCCTTTGTCTATTATT
The DNA here is from genome assembly GCA_023531105.1 of Papaver atlanticum. Classification (NCBI taxonomy): domain Eukaryota; kingdom Viridiplantae; phylum Streptophyta; class Magnoliopsida; order Ranunculales; family Papaveraceae; genus Papaver; species Papaver atlanticum. Next base: position 7,188,113 of record JAJJMB010005149.1, on the reverse strand, counting down.
CCTACTAGAGATAGAAGGATTTGGATTAATGCTAAAGATGGTAGATTTTCTACCAAAATTGCATATCATAGTCTCTCCTTAAGAGGAGACACCAACAACTCTGACCTATGGCTCAAAGTATGGGCACATAAAATACATGCAAGAATTAAACTATTCATGTGGAAGGCTTTAAAAGAAGCTCTACCTGTGAATCTAGTTTTGCATCAGAGAATGCATACCTCAAACTCCACTTGCCCTAGATGCAAAATCAAAGAAGAAACCATTACGCAGTCATTAGTTTCGTGCTCACATCTTAATGCAGTATGGGCTCAAGTGGATATCCAAAATCAACAATTTCAAGATCAAACATTTGTTGATTGGATAAGATACTGGCTGCAGTTGATTCCATATAAGGATGACTCTTATAGAAAAGAGTCATTTACAATAATCGCTTGCATGATTTGGTCAATCTGGACCAGCAGAAACACAATTGTTCATACATGGAAAATTGAAGAACCTTCCTCAATCTTGGCTAGAGCAAAAGCGATGCTGCCGGTGCAAACACCTCAACCATTTCTTCAAAGGATTGTTGCTATGACTCATGTCTCTAATATTTCCTCTTGGACTTCCCCAATATTCGGTTGGATTAAAATTACCTGTGATGGGGCTTGGAATCTATCTTCAATAAATCGTAGGATTGGATTTTTTTTCCGAAATTCCGATCACCAATTCCTAATTGCGGAAGGAAGCGGAAATACGAGCAATAAGAGAGGCTATGAGAACTGCGTGGGAGAGGAAAGATCAACAAGTACTGATTGAAAGTGATGCTGAAGGAATCATACAGAGAATCAAAGAAAGAGATTTTCGTGGGAACCATAGAACTCAAGCATGGTTGTCTGATATAGAATACCTAATTTCTAGGTTTAAGAGAATTGTCTTTAATTTTGTTCATCGAACCAACAATGGGGTCGCCCATAATGTAGCCCAATGGGCAAAAACAAATAGAACCTGTATGGCTTGGTCTTCACCCCCAGTTTGGCTTCTGCCATCCTAAATGCCGACCATAGTCTATCAAGACGGATGGAGGAGATGTAATGAGGTGTTTCATATCTTTGCTAATAAAATAAATAAAAAAATCAAGATGAGGTTGTGGTACCATATCATATGGAAAGTGCATCTTGTGAAAATAAGAAGAGTGTTCAGACAAGTTATGTACGATTGTTTTTTTTCAGATAAAAGAAATATCCCTCCAGACGGCGCATAAAGTGCCTACACTACACATCGAGAACAGTTTCCACACTAGCATGCATTGCCTAACCAAAAGAAAAGCTATGTTGTGAAAGGCGTGCGCCTGAGTCTTGCAAGGGTCGCCTAGCTAATAAAGCACCCAAGGTGAAAAATTGTGAGTCATTATTTAAAAAAAAATAAAAAATCAGGTCGCCTAGGCGAGGCGGGTAGAAGGGCTTGGCACCTGGTCTCGCCTAATGCCTCACACAACACAGATCAAACGAATTGATTTGTGCTGACTTCCATGTTCAGACAAAGTTAATATGCTGCTATTTGAAACTTAGAAGTGCTTCAAAGATCACAACATATAAATGCACTGTTGAGAACTCTCCAAGTCTAACCTAAATTTCATTCTCTTTCAAGCGTTTTGGCACAGTACTAGGGTTCCCAATAAACATATCCATACGAGCCAAAATACCATGTAGCATTTCAAGTTGCAATGATGCAAATTTCAGTACAGAAACCAACAATGCTCCAAGGTTATATATCTGATTGTGTCCAAGTTACAACAAGTGTTAGTGGGCACTGCAAAACAAAATATTGAATGGATAAAAAGTACAACAAAAGCAACAATCTGAGATGACATACACATTATAAAGCTTGGGCTTTTGTTTCATATAGATTTGAAATTTTTCTATACACTGTCATATGTAACTGTATAGACAGTAGAAGTACACAGAACATCAAAACAAGGTAACTCCTTTACAGTTGTGTACTTTTGTCCTCAAAAAATGAAAGAAACGGCAAAACTCATTCCTCTCTATAACCGTGATTCACTACTACTTTATAACTGTGATTCACTACTGCTACTACCATTACTAGTATTGATCGAGTAAGCAGTAATCCTATAGACAAAAAGTAACAAGACCTATATTAGTTTCTAGTGTGCAAGCTCATATTACAGCGAGATGCTAAGTAAAATTGAAACTAGAAAACTTCGTCAAAAATGGGAAAACAAGCCAACTAGAAACATTCATCATAGAACATAAGGTTGGCAAAGGTTTAACCTTACCAACTTGATCATCCCACAGCTAGAGCTTCTTCAAGAAATGGCGTACTGAGATGCTTTCGCCGTGCATTCCAATGTACCCTTTTGTGTCCTCCAAGTGCATACCCAGTTGCAAAAGACTTACCACAGATCCCACACGGATATGTCTTGACATTGTTCGGCATAATAGTAGAGGCATTGAATTTCTGCACATCATAGTCGGCCTGGGTCAAATTTCTTTCTGGGATAGACAATTCTTCCACTTCTGCCTTCAGACTTGATTCATGACACCCCAAAGCTTGATAACAATGCAAAGTCCCTGCATTAGTACTACGCATTGTTGTCTGGTTATTGCAATTCATCATACCATATTGACTGAACTTCTTCATTAGGTTTCCAGTACTTGAAGACAAATACACTGGAATCACACATCCTGTATATGTTGGATTACCCAAATGAACTTCATCAACCTGTATGTCTTTCCCCAGAACTTTTCCAAACCCATCCAATTTCTCCATTCTAGATTCCACATTCATCAATTTTGATCCACACCCAATTCCAATACCCCCATTATCACTGTCAAGTTTTGGCCTTTTCCGTGAAATTTCTGTGTTTACTGCTTGGTACCTTGTTCTCTTCTTCTCAAGGTCCAATGAATTCCCATTAACAAGCATCAATAATCCATTTATGGCTTCTCTTTCAATAGCAGATGGAAAACCTTTTCTACCTCTCCTTCCAGTAATAACCCATCCAGATAAAGAACACAACCAATCACAACCTAATAATCTCCCAGATATAGATGGAGAATTCTTGTTTTGATCATCAAAAATCATTTTCTTTTCTCTCTTAGGATGACATCTCAAATGACCATATAATGATTTCAAAGAACGAAAATTTTTACCACATTCAAAACAAGTAGTACCATTATTAAGTTCTGATTCGTTGTTACTCACAGTTTCTGCTCCCATCTTTGTCTCCTCCATTAAATTCTTAGCCCTTCTTTGATAAAACTTGAGCTCTTGTTTCTGAAAAGGGGTTTCTTTATCTACTCCACCGCCATCGAAATCACTATTCTTCCGAACTCTGAAAATGATTCTTGATTGGTTGTTGTTTATGGACATTTGATCAAAACCCACTTTCTTAGACAACTCAATCGGATGGATTTCGCTAAAACCAGATGAAGGCTTGAAATCGTTCATGAATATCAGAAAAAGTTGTAGAGACAGAGTAATCAAACAGAGGTTTTGTTGAAAAAGATGAATCAACTTGTATGAAATGAAACAAGGTTTTGATGAAATGAGAGAAGACGAGGATGAGACGAGAATAAGAACCCTAAAAACAAAGAAAGTGGAAATGGAGTAGAATCTAAGAGCTGTGATGATGTAATAAGATTTCTTGAACCTTAAGAAATCCCCAAATTCTGTAGGTCTTCTCAGTTTTTGATAGATTTGGGAATGCGCTAAACTGCGGGACAGAATCAGCAGATTGAGGAAGCAAAAACCCTAAAATTTGGGGCGAAAAACTTTTCTCTCTCTTCTCTGTATCTCTCTCTAGAGTTCAGAGCCTCTAAACTGTTTAGTTCACTCAGAAGAAAGAAAGAAGAAGATTTGACTGTCAACTTTACTATTCAGTGGTGTCTGTTCACTAAGGCTAAGTTCCATGGGCATTATTTGGGCGCTCAAAAAGTTACTTTAACGCGCTTGATGATTTTAAAGTAAATGTTTCTGATGGAAACATACCACCTCGTGTAGTACAATTAATACTTGAGATCCTCACCATCCAAAGTTACACGTGTATATTGGGGTCCGACCAAGAGTAAGTGGGTACTGTCCTTCTATGCATGTATCAGTAGACTTTCTTTTCTTTTAATTATTTTAACATTTTTTTAATCTAAAGCAGTGAAGTATACTCAACTACACAAAAGTACAGTTTTTTATTTAATGTTTGAGGCACTGTTTCATTCAGCGTACGAAGAAAATGTCTGCGAGCTGTTCCGTTCAGCGCATCTGGTACGTTACATTAGCATTCCCATAGGATTTAAGGAGATTGTCCTAATTGACATGGACTGCTAATCTAGTTGTTAGATTAGCCTAAATAGTAATACACATTTCCGCATTTACACAGGAAAGCATTTTTGGGAGCTACATGAATTTTTGGGGTACCAAATATAAGTTTTTATTCTGGCAGGTGGAGAGGCAAAGTGGAATTTCCACTATGGTAAAAGAAGCGCACGGACTAGGAAAAGCCATTAGCGGTTTTGGGAAGTCTGCGTGGGTTGGCAGCTGATGACAAGCCATTGGCGGTAAATTACCTCCATTTTCATACACCGCACTCACACCAAAATTCACTTCTTGAATTTTCTTTACTAAATATCTTCTAATTTTTATTCTAGTGGTTTAAATTTTTTGAGAAAATGTCTCAAAAAGCTATTACATTTTTTTGGTATGCCAAACTTGAAGATGATGTTTCTAAGATACGTGGTAGTTTTGAAAAGAATGAAAATAGTAAAAGTGAAATGAACAATCAAAGTTACAAAAACAAAGGAAAAACAGTTCACGAGCACGTTGAATGGAAGATACGTCAAATGTAGAAACCCAAGAGGCCAAAGATTGTACTAGATTTTTATTGAAGTCATTATTTAAGTTCTTATTATTGTCTAAGTTTATATCTTGTAAAAAAAGTGGTAGTAATACTAATTAATGAAAATATTTGAACCTTAAATTAGACTTTTATTTTATATTAAGCCATACTTATTACATTTAGCCTTCCATATAAAATAATTTGATTTCATAATGAAAACAATAACATTAAACAACATCAAATCCAGACACATAAAGCTTAAACTCTCTTCTGTATTGTTCAACAACTTGGGCTTGAGCATCTTCAAGGATGTTGAAATAACCTTCGTAAAGAAAAGGTTCGCCGTGAGTATCCTGCCAATCTTCTAGAGGTATCTCGATCACTTCAGCTTCAGTTACACTGTTAAATTTTTCTAGATCAATTTCCCTTACCTTAGCAAGAAATGGTATGACTGCATGATTAATTTCTTGAAAATGAGTAGACAGTCCATGAGCATCTCGTTTTCCGGGGTTTTCCGTTTCTGAAACGAACATTGTGAAAATATTCTGCCAAAAAAAACCGTGCGCGACATAGCTTGATCAATAATAACATTTCCTTGGATATGAAAAACATAAGCTTTACAAATAGCTAAATCCTCTTCTTGAGTATATTTAAGACCACGAACATTGGCAGACATCTTTCTACAGATTGAGAGAAAGAGAGTTCTAGAATGAAAGATTAAGATTCAAGTGGTGTAGAAGCTGTGAATTTAGAGTTGGGAAGAGTTGAATTTATATGGTAAAAAATTAGAGTCGTTGTATATATATCAGTTGGCGGTCAAAATAGCCCCGCGCGGCTTCACCTAAACCTCCCCACATGAATTACCAACGACCAAAAAATAACGTCTCTATTTTTTCTTATTAATACCATACTAATTTTCATTCTCAACCTAGCTAACATAAATTGTTCTCAGCCAACACTGTCCTCCATGTTTTCTAAAAGCAAAGGGTAGCAAATATTATGTGTGGAAGAAAACGAGGTTTGTCCATTATGTTTCATGGATAACCATAGACTGAAGCCCTTCGATGTATTCAAATTTTCCATAGGAAGGTTGTTCACTTATCATAATGGTCATTGAATTACAACTGGAAAAGCTCAGGTATTTGCAATGTCAAGATCCCAACTGTCCAAAAGAACTATATATGCTAGATGATGATATGAAGGTAAAGAAGAAGAAGAAGAAGAAAAGTTTATAAAACTGCGCAGAAACATCAAACTTAAAGCCAAATTGAAGAAGAAGTTATTATACCGCGAGCACTGTGGATATGGAGATCACGAATTCAAACATTCTCCACATATAATTAGTGGATGCTCAAAGCCCGGTTGCAGGACTTTTATGCATTTCTAGACTTCTATAGAAGAAAACACATACGGAAAGCACTTATGGAAATGTCCTAAGTGTTTTTTGGTGGAGTGGATTGACTAAAGTGTAGGAACTAATTGATTCACTATCGTTATATGTTTTACTTTGGTGTTACCTTTATCTAATTAATGAAAATTTCTCTGCATTTGCACCATCAGTATCATAACTAGTTTCAACCTTTCTTATAATAAAACCATACTACATTGGATTAAATCAAATACATAAGATTAAAGCATATGCATTGTATTAAAGAAACTACTACATAATTGTCTATTAACATCATCATTCAATAATGTTGAAACAAGCTTGGAAGGCGAAAGGTATGTCGTGAGATACTGCCGACATCGCTAATGTTCTTGGTTTCACTTCATCTACAGCTTCATCGTTTAATTTATTACGTTGATTGTGCACTAGTAGACCTAGAAATTGAGATATTTCCCGACTAATTACACTAAAACGGTGCGACAATCCTTTAGCCCCACTATTTAACAGGTTCCCTATTTCTGCGACGAACATTAAAAAAATTCTCCCAGAAAGTACGAACCGACCCGACTTCATTATTGTTCATATTATTGTTTATTTGACAAATATAGGCTCTACAAATAGCTAAATCCTCTTCTAGAGTGTATTTTGGATCACGACTCTGTGAGGCATTTTAGATGATTTTTTATTGAGATTTAGAGGTGAAGGTGTGAATTTTGAGCTGAAATGAATATTTATAGGAAATTCAAAGAGAGTCGTTAGATGATTGAATTTGTATCCTTTCAGATTAATCCGTTGATGGTCAGAGAAGGGCTGCGGGATTACCTTAAACCACCAGCAGATTTACTGGAGACGCGTGGATGAAAATAATCCGTTGGCAGCTAAAAATGAACCACGCGGCTTCAAAAGAGACGTGTGGCTGATCAAGAACCTCAGTGGGCAAAGCTTTAAATTTTCCTGTTTTCCCAGCCATATTTCTATTTTGTTGATTCCATAGTGGGATCAAAATGAGCAAATCAAAGATTTGGCGGATAAAATTGAATTGCAGTGGCATCCTATATGAATTTCCCTATTGAAGTAAACTCCAACAATAAGGCACTTTATAGCTAAAATGCCTCATTGTCTTTGGGGCTGAGTTTTAAAGTTAGTAGAGTTTTTATAGTTAGATGTTGAGTTAGAGATATACTGTTGAAAGAGAGTTAGGTTAGAAAGTCTTAAAATTTTCGGGAAAAAGAACAGAAAATCAAAAAGAAAGTCAATAATGAATTATTCTAGTAACGAACAAAAAGTAGGAAGATATTGATCTCACAAAATCATTGTGTTAATATGTTTCAACATCAGGAAATGACCAACATTTGGGTTGACAGAAGTTAATATTATGTCATGAAGAATCAAATGAGGAAAATGAAAAATCAAGTGTTATGAGTACTCTGATATAATCTAAACGAGCTTCAATACCATTTTGTTGCTAGAAGTTGTGAAAATATGCTAAATACTTTATATGATTCAAATTCGGCTAGGTCGAGTAAATTATCCAACTGATCGAGATATTGAAAAACGCCTAACTAATTTGGATAGATTTCAAATATTTGACTAAATTCGGTAAAGAAACCTTATCGATTCTGAAAATCAAATTTCTGCAAAATTTTAGCAGAATCAACTAGGTTTAACATTTAACCAGCCGATTTTAAAGCTTTTTGTATACAACAACCATCGATTAGATAAAATGTTTAGACAGAGTCCATCTTGATACTTGGAAAATTATTATTCAAATGACTTATTGGAATCGGGTAGGTCAAACACAAAACTAAGCCACTTACACAATTATTTTAATTGAAATTTTATAGTACAAAATCGACTGGACTGATGAAAATAGACTTAACCGATTTTAGCACATAGGTCCATAATCGGTTAGGTTTTAGTTTTTCACTCAGCCGACTATGACATGAAAAAGAAAAAATCGAAATCTAACCATGCATTAGTTCTTATTTTCTTACATCTAATTTGGTTTATATCAATTTTGCAACATTGCTAATAGGGGTACCAGTTAAGTGAGGAGGGTACCAAATCCTATATAAGACAAACACGAAAATGCTTCGTCTTATATGGTTTTCGTGCGCTCTCCAGTAAATTGATACTCCCTATTAGAAGCCATGCAATTTGGACATGTATTGTAGCCCAAACCTAAAATTACGGAACATCAGTTTTGGGTTATATTAGAAAATAGACTCATTTTCACCCCATAGACAAATCTAGGCCCGTGTAATTTGCCTGTATAAGTCTTCTGTCAACTTTCCCATCCATCTTGATCACACAAAAGTTTATTTATTTATCCTTTACTCGTTGCTACATGCACCTTTTACACAATTTTTCAGGTTCCTCAGTTCGGTTTCAAGATCGTTCCACTGTTTCTAGGTTCGTTACATTATTTTCCAAAAACAAATCATCATTCCCAACCATCTTAGGGTATTTGGTTGGTGGGGAATCAACCTTTTACAATAATTTTCAGGTTCGTCGAGCCTAGTTCAGGATCGTTACACCGCTTTCAGGTTCGTCTAGTCCGGTTCAGATCATCGAATTATATACTCTCCCCCCATCAAGGAGATGTAGTTTAGGGGAAAATATAACATTTTAACAAGTGAGATAACTGCCACCTTGCACTTAGCTGAATAGAACCCGTTTCTTTTCACAAATAAGCCTAGATTTATTTTTATTAAAAAAAAAAAGATTTGGGAAGGGAAAAAAAGAAAAGAGGCCTGCTTTTGTAAATGAATGGCCCTAATTTTTTCAAAAAGCAAAAAAATAGAACCATGCTTTAGGGCATACTGAAAAATTTCAGGGCATATCAAGTAATGACAAAATAAGGTCATTAGATAGTAATTCTTAAAGCCACTTATCCTTATCCATATATTTTGCTTAATGACAAATCTTTCCTTATCTTTTTTTTATATTTTTTATATTTTTTTTTAAATTGTTTTTTTAATTATATTTTTTATATATTTACGACACACTAGGTTCGGCTGATAACTTATCAGCCGAACTTCCTGGTATGAGAAGTTCGGCTGATAACTAGTCAGCCGAACCTAGGTCTTCTGGAAACATTCCTAAGTTCGGCTAACATGTTACTAGCTGAACTTCACTCTGTAATTACCGAACTTAGGTTCGGCTGATTCGAAGAAGAAAAATAGGACAGCCGAACTTAGTGTTGTTTTTCGAAAAGTGAAGTTCGGCTATCATTTTCGTGCTTAATTATCAGCTGAACTGTTCATCAGCACTTTCAGAGTGAGAAGAAAATGAGAAGTTCGGCTGATAATTCTTTTCAATTATAAGCCGAAATTCATTCTGTAACTACCGAAAAATACATGTTTTTTTTATTTAAAACAAGAAATTAATTTAAAAAAACAAAAAAAAATTATAATTGTCACAGTGTCAATAGTATTCATTAAACAAAATTTTAAAAAAATATTAATTTTTTAATAAATAATTTATTTAAAAATAATTACAAAAAATTATTTTTTTGAAAAAACAATTAAAAATAATTTATTTTAAAAAATATAATTATATTAATAAATTAATCAAGGGTAACTAAGTAATTTACCAATTTTTAGACACCCCTTATCACCCTACCCTAGTTAGTTCAATCCTTTTGTATGCCCTAAAATTTTCTTGTATGCCCTAAAACATGGTTCAAAAAATAAGAAAATTTTAGGCCCAACAATCTGAGGATCTAGGCAACGGCCAAGCCTATAAGACAGCACTGGTTCAATATACCTCTACGGCAATGATCAGCTGAAAAATAAGCCCCAAAAAGCGTACAAGAGAACAGAAATCCACAAATACAATACATAGAAACGTATAGAAATTCTCGCATGTATAGCAGTTATAATATACAAAAACCAAACATGCCATGCAACTTTGATAGGGCAGATTGGTTAATCAAGAAAAACAAGACACACCATTCAATACATTGTCTAAAACATCATCATCTCTTTGTTATAAAGTACCTGACGATTCTGATCCTCAACTACTTCCTTACGCACCTGATCTTTAGTTCATAGCATATTTCTGGGTCCATGCTCTTGCTGTTTCTTCGTACCGGTTTCTTTGGTTCTTGTAGATGTGGGCTATTTCAGGAACAAGGGGATCGTCGGGGTTTGGATCGGTCAGAAGTGAACAGATGGAGAGAAGGACCTTTGAGATCGTTAATGCTGGGCTCCACTGCTCCTTCAGAATGTCAAGACATATACTGCCGTTGGAGTTAATGTTAGGGTGGTAAACCTGCATGGGAAATAAAAGTACACATAGCTTTGTTAATCAAATCAAATGTTTCACAGACAAAGAGTTGAAAATGATCGAGTTTTATTTAGGATAAAGGATGATTCAGATTTAAATAAGTGAAACACAAAGAAATGGCAAGAGTCAGCAAAACCAATAAAACATGCTGTGCTAAAATAAGAAATTCAATAAACCTCATAAAACACGGAAACATTTACACACCCAAGAATGAATGATAAACGGATTACAACTATGCTGGCATTTTAATGTAGTTAAATGATACACCTTCAACGTGACCAGACCTTAGAGTATGCCTGTATGGTTATGACAACAAAAAGTAACACTAACAATTAGTAAATAAAACAAACATTAAACCTCACTTCTTAAAGAGAGAAAATCATCACCATGGAATAATTTTGTTTCACCAAAATCCCAACTAATCGTTATTCAATTAAACCGGTACATAAATAAAATGACAAGGCCCAAGGGCATATCTAGTTAGTTGATCTATCCCAAAAGAAGAGCAGAGTGAACAAGTTTAAGCGTAAATTTAATATAATGCTGATGAAAACTTGACGGGAGACAATATCCAAGAGACTGAGAGAGTATTCCAACAGATGATGCTGATCATGCCATGTGACTAACATTAAGTATCGCATATATGTTAGTGAGGCTTGAAACCTTTGCAAGGGTTTCTTGAATGTTTTAAGCTTTCACAGTCACACGGGTATAAGATTTAGTGAACATGTGGCTTTTTTAAGAGCTCAAACTAGTAGAATGAGTTGTCCATATTACAAATTTATGCGGCATCTTGTAAAGTCTTTTTTGGTGCCGAACTCAGGTCACCTGGAGAGGTCTGCTATGCACAGTACTATAAACTTCACTCTTAGTGATTAAGATGTGCTATTCCAACTAAGCATGAAAAAGGATTAACTTGGCAAAAGCTATCTGACATAGGATATTACACCAAAAAGCAATTAAAGGAGAACCAGTCCAATATAGGGTGCTATAATACCTAGAAACTTCAGAAGAAGAAGCTACTGATACAGGATAACATTCACGCTTATATAGGGCTTACCCAATAACACAGTGCTGAATTGTATTTTATTAGGGAGCCAACATACTTGGACATATTCAATAGGGTTGAATTTGAAGACATTGTTTACAATGGAAGTTGCAAAGATTGTAAGTTACTATTGGGTTGACTGAGCTCATGTTAGTTCGGCAGTTAATGTATTTAACTTTTACTCCCTTCTCTTTCTCTCAATGTTATTTAATATTCTTCCAGAATAGATACATAAAATATTATATATCAACATATTTACCACTTCAAATCTAAACTCACAACTAGATCAGGCCCAAGAAAACTGTTATTGGAAAGAAAAAACTCAATTGGACCTGATAGGCGATAGGAAATATTCTTCAGAATTGCACCAACAGAATAATAACTGTTACTAATAGGAGTAAGTAATAACTATCTAACCAAGAGATACCTCAAAAGGCTAAGATTTGCTGAAAAGGCCCTTCAATTTCTTCGAAGAACTATGTCTGACGTGTCTAAGAATTGTGGTGACTACGTAACGATTATCTTACATTGACTAGTTCATCCTATATGCTGATTGATGATGGAGTCAAGGGGAATCACTTCATTTCTAAAAAGCTTACCAATTCATTTATCTAAGTCGCTCCCAATCATTAATTCAGTTTGCTTAAGGCCTGCTTACTCTTTGTGGGCAGCCATAAAATCAAATTATGGCTGAATGAGCTTAACTCCAACATGGGTTTGGTTTAATCCTCAAAGTTACAAAAATTGTAACCATTCAATAAATTCTCCAAAAGGGAGCTCAGTTCATTGAATTGAAAGAGTTGAATGAGCTTAAAATAAACTAATAACCAGTAATTAAAGCACAACTTGACATAAACAGCTATTTGGATTGCTCATTCTCCAGTAGCTTAACAAATTACCTTAGTCTGGAAGTTGACCTTGGGCGGCTTGAATGGATAATCTGGTGGGAAATGGATCATGACAAAGAAAACACCTCCGGCATAAGGACTATCAGAGGGTCCCATGATAGTCGCTTGCCAGTGGAATAAGTCCTCCCCGGCAGGTCCGGCACTGCATGATGTTGGTGGATCTCTCTGTAAATCCTGTAGCTCCTTCTGAATCCTTTTGCTAGCCATTAAAAACCTTCTTTCCTATTGTCCAAAATTCAAAATATAACTAAAATTAACATGAATCGAAGGAAAAACATTGAGATCCCTATGAAACTGAACTAATGATCCAAGCTACATATGAAGAAAGCACCAGTTTTTACCTGGAAAATCTCAAAAGAGGAAACTGAAACGAACGGAGAGAAAATATCTCAAAAACTGAAATAAATATCAAAGAGAGGGGATGGAAAAGACAAAGAATCTTATCTAAAGGAGAGGCGAACAAACAAAAAGAAGGAAAAAGAGTTATTTATTTTTTTCATTTCAATGCATAAAACCTACGCAACCTTAAAAAGATAAGTTGACAAAAGAAAAAAAATCAATAAAATTATCAAACAGATTTGAAGTTAAAAGGTTCGGAAACAAAGAACTTACTTAAATTGTTTCAGTTATTAGTTTGATGGCGAATGTAATTGTGAATCTGGTCGGAAGGAGAAGCTTCTGCAATGGCGGATTTGAAAGATACTTTTGAAACTTGACAAACTCTTTTAAGAGAGAGAGAGATTGATAACGTATTGAAAGACAGAGATTTTTACTTGAGAAAATTCGAGTCTCGAGGAAGGGCAAAACCGCAGCTGTCAGTCACATTCAAACCACCACTTGCTTATTTACTGTGTGATTTTAATATCAAGGAAATGTTTCTTGACTTTTTAATCCTCAGAATCTCAGAATACGTCAAGGATAAGGGTGTTTTAAAGCAAAATGATGTGCAGTAGAGACTTTTTTTTTTGCAAAACAAATTTGGGTTTGATAGTTTTGAGCATAGTTGCTCAATCTATCCTGATCTAGGGGATGAAAAATACAAGCTGCGGGATAACCCACATAGTTACAGGTAGTCGTTGCATTAGCAGAAACAGCAGATAATGCAATTGTTGCCTGGTTTGCGGACTTACAAACTGAAGAGTAAATGAAATGTCTTGAAAGAGTTGAAACATTCAACAAAGTTGGAATTTTATCTTCCCACAGAGCTTTAGCTTGCCAATCCATATTACTTGGAAGTCCCGAGATGAGTCTGATTAGGTTGGTGTTGTTAGCTTCAATGTTGATGGTGAGAGCTGGAAGTTGTAATCCCCAATTCCACGCTTCAATAGCCGCTAACACCTCTCCAACATCCCTATTCAGCGCCTTGAATCCCAGAATCTTCACTTCCCTGCAATAACCCAAAGTATTTCTTAGAATCATTGTTGTTTTCATAAGGTTGTTTGACTGATCCCATTTGGTAGCTATGTTGATTTTGGCTATTCCTAAATCTGGGCATTTCCAATGTTTCACTTGAGTAGAGTCTGTTGACTGCAAGTTGTTCCCATTTCTGCAATTGGCCTGCCAGTTCTCCCTCCAAAATAGTTCAGCTCTGGTGTAAGTGTGTTTGGGATTTGGGTTGATTCCCTGGAACACCTTATCACATCTTGCTAGCCAGATATGCCAGAGAACAGCTGCACAAAAGGTATTCCAAGGGCCCAAGTTGCTATCCCAACCAATTGGATCGGTACTCCAACTTAGAATCCATTGCTGCAAAGTCAAGTTAGGGTTGCCATACACAAAAGGGTTTGCAGAAGAGGCAAACCAGACACTCCTAGCAAAAGGGCAATCCATAAATAAATGCTTCAAAGGGGTTACCGGAATTAGCATGGGTACCGTTTGAGTGATCCGACGATCAGGATCGGATGTAACTCCTTTGTCTCATATAAAACGGTAATCCCCCTGCTAATTCGGATAACCCTTTTAGCAAGTAGTGCAAAAATTATAGTCAACTCGTTGTTGAATGTCTAGTCGATTTTTGTGCCTCAACACCAACGCATTTCAAGGAGAACAAGTTAGAACTGGGTTCGAGTGTGCCCCTAATCACAGCTAATTTGTTGATTCTTCAGTATCAGTTGCTTCAGACTTCTACTTAGTTTCATCCAAGCTTTGGTACAAACTTCTGCTTAGTTTCATCCAAGCTTTATTATGGTCATGGATAGATCATCCAGGTTCGGGTCCATAAGCCTTGACAATTGTTCTATGAAGACTCGTCTTTCGTTACGGCTTCAGTGGGTTCCATTAACCAAGCCATTGCATATGAATTGCTGGCTCATTCTTCAGTAGGCATGCGGTCAGAGCCTAGGCTCTTCCCGCTGCTTGGAAGCTTACGGTTTCATGTTTTATTTTACTCTGTGATGGGGGATTTTATGTGTCGGATGCTACTCGGATCAGAGCAAAAGCTAATGATGCTTTCGGTTACTAGAACTCTCGTTATCTAGGGTGCAGCATTCCACCGCTTGTATTGCTTTCCCATAGTCCCATTTTCGCGATTTAAGCTGCTCCTATTTCGCTCGCCGCTACTACGAATCATTTTTACTTTTTTTTCCTCTGGATTCTAAGATGTTTCAGTTTTCCTGGTTGTCTTACCTTCCCATGGATTCCGCAGCAGTTCGAAAGGTTCACCTTTTCGGGAATCTCCAGATTTATACTTATTTTCAACTCCCCGAAAATATGGGTTTACCTTTGACTCTTACCACTGTAAAAATCACATCAATTGAGCACTATCAATTTTTGGCACCGCCGACGCGGACTTGTCTTTAGGTTTAGGTTTTAGATTTGTTTTCTTTTCTTTTTAGTTTAGTCTAGGATTTTATTTATTTTTATTATTTTCTATATTTTACGTTGGTATTTTTTGTTTTTGGTGTGCAAGATTAACTTAAAACTGAAGGTGGAAAGTTGGACTTGCTTACCATAAAAGGAGAAAACCAAATATTTTATTTTTCAGAACTATCACTTATTAGTTTATTTATTTCCTTTTTGGACTTGTAATTTTCTTTTATTTGTTTGTTTGTTTATTTTTAATATTTTATTTATTAAAAAAAAACACACTTGCACACACCAATTGCATTTTCGTCTGGAACAGATTTTAGGATAACACGTGGTTTAGTACGGTGAACCCTCTGGGCGTTATCATCAGAAACACCACAAACCTCAGCCTTGTACCTGTGACCAGTCTTTAACTGTAGGTATATTTTGTTGTAGGTAACCCAATCTTACATAAATTAGTAAACCCCAACATTTGCATGTGCACAGATTTTTGCTGAATTCTTGTATGCCAGAACGTAAAAGAGACAAACTAGGTTGGTTTATTAGTGAGGAACCTAGTAATTCAATTTTAGGAAACAAGGATCTCGAATACCTTAATATATAGAGCCTTATTTTTGGAAAAGTCGGTTTTGAGCGTCCGTCTCTTAGTGAGAAAAGTATCCCTAGTACTCTGATAGCGCTAGAAATGGCAACTTTAAGAACTTTATTGAATCCTTCTAGGACTAGTCGTCCATCAGCTATCAGGTTAGCTGACACTGAAGCAAACTATGAACTGAAACCTGAGACCATACAGATGCTCATTACGGGAAGGAAAATGAAAACCCATATTTTCATATTAGGGATTTTGAGGAAATTTGTAGTACTCTAAGAATTAAAGACCTAGATGACAAAGCATTAAAACTTAGGTTATTTCATTTTTCCCTGAGAGACAAAGCCAAATCTTGGCTATATAGTTAGACATATGATTCAATTTCAACATATGAACAACTACCTTTGCCTTTTTCAATAACCATAGGCACAAAACATCATATATTATGCAGCAGATTTGCACATATGCTTAACAAGAGGGAGAATCCGTATATAGGTATTTAGAAAGGTTCAATGATTTACTGTCACAATGTCTTCATCACGTCTTAGAAAAGGTAAGGCTAGTTTAGATCTTTTATTAGGGCTTATATTATCCAACAACAACCATGGTTGAGTCTCTGTGTACATGTGGGTTTGAAAATAAGAATGTTGACCATGCGATGACATTTTTTGAATGACATCTCCGAAAAGACCCAGCAATGGAAAAATAGTTTGGAACCCCAGAAAACAGTTTTTCTAGGCAGAGGAAACGTTAATAGGTTAGAAGGAAACTTTAAATCAAATGCAAAATTGCAGTAATAGCAAAAGGTTAGAAGCTTTGGAATTGAGTCAAACTAGTGATAAAAGGGAGACTTTTTGGGAAGGACGGACTTTTGAAGAGAAACCCCATGCTCTTTACTATAACACTAGATTCGATAACTCTTAGAAGTTTGACCCATATTCAGAAACGTATAATCCTGGTAGGAGAAATCATCCGAACCTTTCATGGTCTAAGGGCTAGAGTCAAGGTCAGTTTAGTAATTCTAATGTTCCCCCAGGTTTTGGTTATACTAAGAATCATTCAAGTCCAGCACAGTTTCAGAGCCCTTCAAATAATAAAATTATAAGTTTAGAGGAATCTCTCGCCTTGTTAATCCAACAAACTGCAGATTTTCAATAATCGGTTGCTCAAGGTTTAGAAGACAATAAAAAGATGGTCCAGGCTAACTCTCAAGCTATTTCCGAGTTTAAAAAAAATGTTAGTCAGATAAATGAGTCTTTAAGAGAAAAGGGTAAGTTCCCTAGTCAATTAATACCCAATCCTTGAGGAGTTCATGAAATATCTTTCGAGAAAACATCAAACCATGTGAATTCGATAACAACCCTTAGGATCGGTAAAACGGTAGACAATAAGGTAGCCATGCCTAATAGTGGGCATACTATAGATCCACCTTCTGGTTCCCAAGAGGAGACACTAGCTGAAGAGATTGAAAAAGTTTCTAATGATGCCAATGCGGTTCCTGATAGATCTCATTTTGTGCCTAAAGCCCCATATCCACAATTGTTAGTTCCAACAAAAGAAGGAGTCGAGTTTCAACGAAATAATGGAAATATTTAAGCAAGTGAACATTAACATCCCGTTATTAGAAGCAATTAGGCAAATGCCTGCTTATGCCAAGTTCCTTAATGATCCTTGTACACGAATGTGTAAGCTTAATGTCAATAAGAAAGCCTTTTCAGCTGGTCAGGTAAGTTTAATCCTTCTGAATCAAATACCCTCTAAGTATAAAGACCCTGGATGATCCACTATATATATAGCTTGTGCGATCAGTAATCACTCAGTTTGATAAGGCATCGCTTGACATAGGAGCTAGTGTTAACTTACTCCTGTTTCATGTGTACAACCAGCTAGGTCTTGGTAAGTTGAAACCGATTAAAATGACATTGCAATTAGTTGATAGGTATGTCAAAGTCTCTCATGGTGTCATAGAGGTTGTTCTGATTGAGGTTGATGGTTTTATTTATTCAATGGATTTCGTTGTTCTAGATACCAAGCCTGTTCATGATCCTAGTGCTCAAATACCAGTGATTTTAGGTCGCCCATTTTTAACCATGTCTAATGCTGTCATCAACTGTAGAACCATACTTATGAATATATTCTTTGTAATATGACCACCAACTAAATGTATTTAATGTTACTAGACAACCTTCTGATGATTTAGAAGAAGTGAATATGATTAACACTTTAGTTCAGGATCTTGTTCTGGATAATTGGGACGACACTTTATTTGGTGATTTTTTAGATGAGTTTGATCAGACAATTCTCTTAGGTCAGATATTTGACTAGACTCTAGAATTAGACGAAGCTCTCGTGTGCTTTTCGGACTTTAAAGACCCTGAAATTCAAGAAATAGTTTTAGGATTTTCTGATAGTAATGATTACCCTAAGTTTGGGGGTAGTGATGTAGAAGAAGCTTTTGAGTATTTTAAAGAATCTGAGGATCCTGAGCAATAGTGTTAGGTCTTTTGTAGAGTAGTGATTACCCTAAGTTTGGGGGTAGTAATGGTTCTTATGATCATCAAGTATCCCTATTAGAAGTACCTAATTTGGGACTCGAGCTTTGTGCATCTGAGGTACTACTTGAGTCTCTTCAGACTCCACAACCCGATCCTCCTGATACTGTCCATGAGGAAATCCAGCTATTAGAAACCCGTAGTTCGGATAAATCTGTTTATCGAGGCACTCATATGAATCCAAAGTGGGCGTCATAGACTTTATATCAGGTTGTGCTCCATCTGTTCATTTTTCTGATACGGTGCAGTTGTCTCATAATTGTGTCAGCTTTATTTGGTTTTGATAACCCACGGTTGTTTCGACTATTGGTATATGATTTAAAAGGTGACTAGTTATTTTGTGGTACTTATGTCTGGATGAATACTTTAAACTTAGCACTTCCTGGGAGGTAACCATGCTCATGCGAAACAGTAATATCCTTCCTTAACTCCTTTTTTCAAGTGGTAACAGTTTCTCCTTGTTCATGCTTTTAATTCTATCTTTAGAACATTGAGGACAATGTTAGATTTAAGTTTGGGGGTATGGGAGAAACTTTTAGTTGCAATTATGAAACTCCAGAACCTAGAAACTTATGCCAATTAAGGATAACACTAACCAATCTAAGTGGATGAAAACATCTTTGTTGTAGGAGTTGCAGAACTCCAAAATAGAGTCTATTCAAAAAAAGGATATGGCTCAAGTGTTAGAAATAACATGGTAGTTTCACCATATCTCTGAGTCGTTTTATTACTTTCTGATTTTAGTTTTTGCAAGATTTTTGTTTCACTAAGTGATTTGGTGGGGAACCATCATCGAATTGTTATCACCGCCGGTATGAAGCAGAGTGAATGAGTAACTAAAAAAAATAGAAAAAGAAAAAACATTATTATTATTATTATTCTATCAATAAAATCGACCGCTGGGTCCCTTGTATATACCAGCTGAGTTGAGCTAGAATTAGAATTATCGACCACTGGGTCCCTTGTATATACCAGTTGTGTTGATATTAGATTTCAGACCAATATCTCAATCCATTAGGATTCATAGGTTCATCCTGCCAGTGACCTTCATACATATATGGGAAACACCGTTCACCTTAGTCAACATAGCAAACCATCTATCTCTATATACATCTTCTTAATCTATCCATGTGATTTGTTTGATTCGGATATTGATGTCCATAGGGCAACTATCTGAGTAGATGTTTGTCACTTATATATGAATTTAATAATTCGCATCAGGGTACTTCCTCCTATAGTCAATGAGAGTATGCCAACTAAGGATATTGTTTAGTGTCGTTCCTAGATTCTGCACATGTAGCTAGGGTTTGGAGTAAAGGTTTTGTGGGTACAACTCCTATAAACCCTCCCGAGACTATAACTCGGCCACTAAGGCCACCTAGGGGTCAAAGGATTGTTGCACACGCTAAGTGCAATCGTGTTGCCTGCGATAGTGAGTTAGGATTTTATTTTCTAAATTAGATTGCTCGAGGACTAATAAATAATAAGTTTGTGGGTATTTGATAGACGCATTTACGTGTCTATTTTGATCTTAATTCTATATATTGTTAGTGCTCATTTTTGTATTTATTATGGTATTTTATGTCTTAGTAGGTGTTTTTGGAGAAATAAACTTTTTTGGAAAAATTGGCTCGAAAAGTGCCATTTGAACCTCCGAAGAAAATTACTAAAGGCACCCCATAAATGTGTTAAAGGAACCTGGGGGAGTTGATAAAGGAACACCATCCCAAAATTACTATTTGTAGACCAAAAATTGCTATTTGCACCCCAAAAATTGCTATTTGTATCCCGAATTGCTAAAGGACCCCAGCAGCGGATAAGAGGCACCCATCTTCTTCTCCATTTGAATTTGATTTTGGCGCGAAATTGTTGCGGCGTAGGAACAAAATTAAGGTTTGATTTTTAAAGTCGTTGTGGGGAGATTCAATCGCCGGATTCGATTGGATTCGACTTGATTGAGTTAAAAAGGCTTGTTATGGTGTTTAAATCCGACAGAGTTGGGCTAGATAATCGAATTTAGAAGAATCAGGGAATCACGAGTTGTTCACGGGATTACATGAGTTGTAAGCATGTACTTCACGTGTTTTGAGGGGTCGAGCTACCATTTGGAGCATATGAATGAGTTAAAAAATGAGACTATTACCTGTTTCAGATGCGTGACAGCGATTAAACAGGAAATTATACCCGTGCAGTAGCAGAAAAGGAAAGAAAATAATATGGAGTAATTACAGAGGTTTTGAGGTGCTGTTAGGTATAAATAGGGGTGGTTCAAGTCATAGGAAGATCATCGAGAGTTTGGGAGAGAACAGAAAGCTAGAAATCGAGAAATCAAAAGTTGAAAGAAAACTTTTCTGCTGATGCAACTGAAGAACAAGACCTGCTCAAGACAGTCGCAGAAACTGTCGTTTCTCAACAGTGTTTGCGACAGAATATTGTAACGGCAGTTTTCAAATTTGCAACGTCTATTTCAAATCTGCAACACTTGCTTTGTATCGAAGAATCTGTAATGCTAGGTAAGCGTTGCAAATTCCCAGTTTTAATCAATCTCTCTCTTTTTCATCTTTTTATACAATTTTTGAGCAATGAATCATTATTTTGAAAGAGTATACAACATGATGAGCTAAAACCAATTTCTAGGGCGACGGAGGAAGCTATTTCGTCAATGAAAAGTGGTATTTCCTTTTTAATTTAATTTGTGCAATTTTATTTATGATTATTTTCCTAGATTAAAATTGAATCTATAACTTTTGTTAAATAATTGTGTTTTCTATTGATGGAGCCTGCTTAGCCTAGGGTTTTGATGTCCCATACTTTCGATTAACAATTGTTATTTCTAAAAAAAATCTCTATTTTTGCAATATTTGAGAATCAAATTGAACGTGTGAAATTGCATGATTATAATTAGTGAATTTAAATCACTTTGAAATTGGTAAATAGTGGAATCCTTAGCCCCAGCTTTATACAATCTTGAAATAAACTTTAATTTAAAGTCTTTGAAGCGAACTTTTCTTATCACTGTAAAAACTACATCAATTTTTGGCGCCATTGCCGGGGACTACAATATTCATGATAAGTAAAGTATATTAATAGCTTGGTCTCGAATAAATCCGGAAACATTGATCTTACTAAGAGTCAAACGTAAAGCACAAGGAGAATGTCCAGAAAGAAGTGCAGTTGTTAGACACACATCCCCTAGTTGATGTGGTTTACTCGTGTTATGATACCAAGATTGACTTTATTATCCCACCAAAAACTTTTCTTACAATTGTGGGAATGTTTGAGTTTCTAATTACTAAGTTTTTAGACTAAGCCTAATTACTTTAGGAAATTAGAATCGACACATTTACTTAAGAATGACCACCAGTCTCATTGTAGTCAACTGTATGCGTCAAATCTAATTGACATAGAGGATCCCCAATTATTCATGATTATTATGTGCTTCTAACTTCTTAGTTGAGTTTTTTCAGACTCTAGAACCTGATCATTCGGATCTTACCTATGAGGAAATCCAGTCCAAAGAGACTTATCTAGACCCACTTATAGAGCCTGAACCTGAACCACATCTAGTTATAGTCGTCTTAAACAAAACACTAGATAAGTTTGTGCTCGGTTTGTTCATTCTCTTGGCATATTGTTGTTTCATTTTACTTGTGTCAGCTCTGTTTGGTTGTGATGACCCACAGTTGTTTTGGCTATTAATATATGATTCTATGAGGTGAATAATTTTATCCAATGTCTGCCTGAAGACTTTAAACTTAGCAATTCTTGGGAGGTAACCCATGCTCATGCGACACGGTAATATCCTCCCTTATTTCCTTTGCTTCAAGTGGTAACAATTTCTCCTTGTTCATGCTTTTAATTTAATCTATTAAAACATTGAGGACAATGTTAGATTTAAATTTTGGGGTATGGATATAAAAATTAGTTGCATTATGAAACTCCAGAGCCTAGAAATTTGTGCCAATTCAGGATAACACTAACCAATCTAAGTGGATTTAGTTGTAGGAGTTGAGGAACCCAAAAAAGAGTCTGTTCATAAAATGACAAAGCTCAGGTGTTAGAAATAACATGGTAGTTTCACCATATCTCGGAGTCGTCTTATTACTTTCTGTATTTATTTTTGCAAACATTTTATTTCTCTAAGTGATTTGGTGGGAAACCAGCATCGAATTGTTATCACCGCAGGGATGAAGTAGAGTGATTGATTTACTTAAAAAAAAAGACCAGACCAATTATACCAATCGGAGTATATATATGTGAAATATATATATATATATATATACAAAAATTTAAAAATAAAAAACATTATTATTATTATTCTATCAATAAAATCGACCTTTGGGTCCCTTGTATATACCAGCTAAGTTGATCTAAAATTAGAATTATCGACCACTCGGTCCCTTGTATATACCAGTTGTGTTGATATTAGAGTACAAACCAGTATCTCAATCTATTAGGATTCATAGGTTCATTCTAGCAGTGACCTTCAGACAGATACGGGAAACACCGTTCACCTTAGTCAATATCGCAAACCATTTATCTTTATCCCGTAGTGCGATATTGATTCCGGATATTGATGTCCATATATAGTGCGACTATCTGAGTAGAAATCTGTCACTTATATATGAATTGGATTAGCATCAGGGTACTTCCTCCCGTAGTCAATGAGAGTATGCCAACTAAGGAGATTGTTTAGTGTCGTTCTTAGATTTTGCACAGATAGATAGGGTTTGGAGTAAAGGTTTTGTAGGTACACCTCTTGTAAACCCTCCCGAGACTATAACTTGGCCACTAGGGCCACCTAGGAGTTCAAAGGCTTGTTGCGCATGCTAAGAGCAACCGCTTGCCTGCGAAAATGAGTTAGAATTTTATTTTGTAGATTAGATTTGGTCGAGAACTAGCAAATAATAAGTTTGGGCATATTTGATAGATGCATTTATGTGTCTATTTTGATCTCGATTTTTTTGGGACGACCGACCGGGGGGCCTGGAAGGAGGGAATCTCTTTTATGGCCACTTTTTTGTAAAATGAAGCCTCAAGCAAATGTGCAAATTTGATGCACATTTGATAAAAAGATTGCAAATCTTTGGTGTCTATGGTTACTTTTTCACTTGACACAATTGTCCCTTCCTTTTAGTCCAATTACTATATCTCTTTATGTATCCTACTTTTTCAGGGATATAATTGGAAAGCAATCTAGAATATAACATATGAAAAAAAAAATATGTGCCTCAGAATTTTATAAATTCTATCTCGTTGCAAAGCTTTTAAAGAGATCTACACAATGAGTATAAACAACAATATCAAATTTAGAGTTTTTACGAAAAATTCGGAGGTGTTTATCCTTTTAGGCACAATTTTTGAAAATTGAATACATAGTCATTATGTAAACCAGCACAAAGGATGCATAACACAGTATGCAGACGTATTTTGGTTAATGACTCAACTAATTTTCTGTTGCAACTAATAAAACGATGTACTCCCTCAGGAAAAGTGATACTTTTACTTTTTCAATTTAGCATATTTGTCTTCTACTCGGTCGGCCCTCCCCACTGTGGCAGTGGTGTTTTAGTATATTGTTAGTACCCATTTTTGTACTTATTTTTGTGTTTTATGTCTTTCTGGTATTTTTAGAGAAATAAACATGTGTGGAATAATAGGCTCGATAAGTGGTATTTGCGCCCCCGTGAGGAATTACTAAAGGCACCTCGGAGTAGTGTTATTGGCACCCATGAAAAAATTATAAAGGCACCCGGAGAAAGTGATAAATGCACCCCAAGGATTGGATAAGGATACCCCAGAGCATTTGCCAAAGGCATCTGGATAGGGGCACACCATTTTCACCATTCAAATGGAGGGAAAAATAACCAGCCACCTGCGAAACTTTCTTGATCAAATTTGGACGAGTTTAATTGAGACATTATCACATATTTTGATTTCATTGGACTCTAACGGGATAAAAAGGCTGATATAAGTGATTTAATGAAGTAAATTGGGCTAGATAATCAGTTCTCGACATAACAGGGGCATGAACTTTTCTCGGGATTGTTTTGGTTTCGAATAAGGAAATTACGTGGATTTGAGGAGAGGATATTCTCTGGAGATTTGTTGCTATCAATTCTGGACAGAGTTTAAAAAGTTTTGAAGACTTCACGCGCGTGAGAAAGAAAAAGAGTATCCTCGAGTTTTATCAAAGTAGGGAAAGTGAGATATTCAATAGAATTTTGGATTTAATTATGGAAGTTACGTGTTTTGGGGAAGAAGAATTATCCTCTTAGGATTTGGTCCTATCGACAGAAGAGTTTAGATAAATTTAGAAGACGCGTGAGAGAAATGGAAGAAATATTAAAAGCCGTAACTTGCAGAGAAGAAAACGAAAAGATTCTTGAGATTTGTTAGTCATGTGATTATAAATACGAGTTGGGGAGAGCCTGAAAAGGGGGATCGGGAATTCGGGGGACCAAACGGAGGGATTGGAAGGGCTGTAGAGGGAGTTGCAACAGCAGGAAGAAGAAGGAGAGGGGGAGTTGCAGACGACACAAAAGAAGTGTCCTTCTAAAAAATACTCTGTCGCGGGAACCTTGGTATATTCAACGGCGGGAAAGAATTAAAATTTTCTAGCAGTGCTTGCAAAAGACCTTCAACAACTGTAGAATAACCTTACCCGACTGTTTCACTTGTAACAGTTGATCTATGACGCCCATACAGCGTTGCAGATTTTCTGTTTTATTCTTTTTGATTCTTTTTACCTTTATAAACACTTTTTGAGCCATGATTAAATCTTTTTGAGAGTGTTTTCAACATGAGGAGCTAAACCCCTTTGCTAAGGAGATGGGAGAAGCTATTTTTCCAACAATTATGTGGTAACATTTATTTAATTAATTTCTGCAATTCTTTTTATGATTATTTGCATTGAATCAAAATTGAAATAATGATTTTTATTAACTAGTTGTGTTTTCACTTGATGGTGCATGCTTAACTTAGGCCCTTGATGTTCCATGCTTGAGATTAACAACTAATATTTTGAAAATCTAATATTAGCAATATTTTAGAATCAATTAAATGCATGAATTGCATGATAATTATTAAATTGAATCACATGAAATTTGGTAAATATTGGAATCTTGGCCTAAGTGTTCTTTTAATCTTGATATCATCTTTATCTGAGTTTTTTTTATTTTTAGGGTTAGAATTTAAATCTAAAATCGAATCTTCACAAGTCTTAAATGAACAACTTTTTTTTTATAGTATTACACTTGAATAGTTAAGCTTTGTTGCAATATTAAAGAAACTCTTTCGTGATCCAATAACATTTCTCATGCTCAAATTCAGCTTGGTATCGGGAAAGATCCAAGGCTTCCTACAAAAACAAATCAAGGTTAAGTTAGTATATTATTCAAAACTTACTTGATGAACAACTTTTGCACATACTCACCCTTATGAAAAGGACATTTTGGGATTTATCGCCTTCACCCGTTCCAATTTCCCCCTTAAAACTTCCATTTCTATGTGGATCTCCTCGAATATTTTCTTTACGTGGATCATTAACCCATTTTGATTACCATATATGTCCACAAAGACCATAAATACACGGTCCCATCGAGAATCATTACTTTCGTCCACCTTAATGCCTTGATCTTCGTCATGCTTTCTGAACGTGAGAGACGTTATAAGGATTGCAATATCTTATTCGGTAGTGTGGCGAGTAACCATAATTTTTGTTTTTCTGTTGGAACAAATTATAGGAAATGTTAGAAATTTGAGAATTTTTGCATAGTTTGTGAAAACTAGCCGTTTCTCGAAAAACTAAATGCAATCCCAGATTTACGGCCAGGATACATGAAAGATACCAGGACTTAAAAGAAAGTCGGTTGGGCTTTAAACCTTACACGGCATAAATCTGAACTCAGATATGAAAAATAAACTTATGCCTGGGACGTGTATGAATCGGCTGTGAAAGTTCAGATTTACGACGGGTAAGGATTAAACCCAGTCGATTGTCTTTATACGGCTTGGTCTCTTCCATTTATCCTGGACGTAAATATGGGATTGCATATGAATATTCTGGGAAAGATCAGACTTACAGCTGGGTAAGGGTTAAAACCCAACCGATTATCTTTGTACGGCTTGATCTCTTCCATGTATCCTAGCCACAAATCTATTGTTGCATTTAGCTTTTCGAGCAACGTCTAGTTTTCTCCACAAACAAATTGTGCCAAAACTCTCAAATTTCTAACATTGCCTATAATTTGTTCCAATAAAAAAAAAGGAACATGTTTACTCGCTACACTACCGAAGAAGATGTTGCAATCGTTAAAGCGTGGCCGACGGTAGCAAAGTATCACGAAAATGTCAACATTTACATAGATGAAACCTATGGTTCTTTTTGGAACCGTGTGCATATTGTTTTTGTGGCGTTAGACGAAAGTCATAATGGAAGATAGTTGAAACACATTAATAAAAGATTCGATAATCTCCTTCCATAATTGGAAGCTTTCAAAGAGGAAATGAAAGTCGTAAAGGAAAACAACGATTATGAGGATAGATATGGCAAGAAGTTTGACCTTTACGGTTGCTATCGTGTCTTTTAAAAAAGTACTTATGCTAATTTCTATCACTATATTAAGACCCATGTTTGCAATGTAATGATCTTTTCTTTAGATTTTATGATATGAAATATGTATGCCTTTCCCCTTTCCTCGATTCCTAATGGCACAATTATATATGAATATGGAAATAATTAACTTTCACTCAGATTGTTATGGCTAGGAAACAATACAAAACCCAGCCATAAATCACAGTAACGACTGGAAGGTGCTTTTCAACCTAACCACCAAAGATGTACACGTCTAGAAACACTGCAAGACCTAGACGTTAAAAGAACTTACGGATGAGAAACTAGTGTCACGGATGGGATACTATGATTACGGTGAGGAATTCCTAGCTGAAGCGTAAAGAATTTTTTTAGTTTTCTGCAAATACAGAACATCTAACATATAGGAAAGTCCCAACCGTAATGGGCACTTCACGGCTGGGATTTATTTGAGTCCCAACCGTAACTAACCTTTTACAGTTAGGTCGACAAGAACTCCTAGCCTTGATCAACCCAGCAGCAGATTTCTTAAACCCTACACCCATCAATCTTACCTATTAAACCAATCTAGAGGTAAAATAAATTATGGGATTTTTTTATTCTTAATATTGTGGGGATTTACTGGTGTTTGGATAAATTCATTCATAGAATCTTCAATTTGTGGTTCAACACCTTTATAAACATTAGAATCAGAACCAGTTGATGGTGGATTCAATCCAAATCGCCTTATCTTGTATAATTTGTTCTTGTCATCTTAAGAATCAGCGTAAAGTTGTTGAGGACCGATAAAGATTATAGGAGAAATTGTTTAGGTTATGTTTTGTTTTTGTTTCCACAAATCCATTTTTTGGATACCCGAATCCTATGCAACCAAAAAACCCAAGTGGGTTCAGCCCCATTAATAGGATTCACTATCACTTAACAATTTTTTTCAGCAGAGGAGATGAAATACAAAACTCCCTCGTAGTCAAGTGCATTCATACTGTTAGAGCACTGCTTGGTCGAACTCGCAAGCATTGTTATCTCAAGTTTGTTTTTTAAGTTTAGTTGATAAAAACTATATACTTGATTTATAGTCTACTTATAGTTATGTCTCCGATCAGGATAGAATGTGTAGTTGAGCTTTAGACTTCACGGCGTTCATCGATTGAAGACGAAGATCTACCGAGGAGAGCCCGGAGGAACTTCATCAACAAAAGGTATATGGAGACTAAAACTTATCTATCACTCAGAAGTCTATTCTATTCTATCTTCTAATGAGACTAAGTCGTATAGCTATATAGACTTTTACATTATACACATTTGATATTTCGAGCTGATTTTCTCTCGCGTATCTATTTCTTGAAATATGTGTTGGAAGATTTTTGCTTTAACTATGTTCATCATTATTCTTGACGAGTTTAGTTGGAGAAAATTTATTTGTTGGAAACTAAATATTAAGTCAAAAGATGATCATGTGAAAATTTCCTTGAAATATCTTACATGATTTGTGTGAGACAATCATTTGATGTCGACTTGGAAAGTTTCATCTTGATCATTCGATCACTTGAAAATTACTTGAAGCTAATGGTATGTGTGAGACATCCATTGTCTTCTTCTAAGGATGTTTCAATGATTGAAATAGGAGTTTAGAACAATTGACCATGTCTGGATACAACACGGTATGCATACCTAGTATGCGAACTGTATTGTTATAATTCAGGTCTGGGAACCTTCTTTGCATACCCAGTATGCAAACGATTTTACCTGTAAAGGTCCGGGAACCTTGTTTTCGTACCTAGTATGCGAACAGTTTCACCTGAGTTGGGTCCGGGATGGCTGTTCACGTACCTGGTTTGCGAACAGATGGACATGCAGGCTAAGGTCCGGAGCTGTTGTTCGCGTACCTGGTTTGCGAACACAGTGGTTAAGTTCTAAAATCGGTAAAGTATGATTCTAATACTCATGAACTAAAATAATTATGAATTAAGGAATGTAATCTTTGCAACCGTGGCTTAATGTTCATGAATTGATTCTTGTATAAGTACTTTGTACGATTACGAATCAATCTGATTTTGTTTCAATTTGTTCATATATATTTCTATGAGATAGTGATAGATTGAACAATTGTATTTGAAACACAATTAGATTCATTTGAATATCATTCATGTTTGATTCATCATCATATTTGATCTAGAAGTGTTAGATGAATATTGTTAAGACAAAAGTGTTCATATGGTTAACTTCGGTTAACTGCTATTGAGCTAACTCAATATACACGTTTAGGTACGGTTACCCATATCTAAATGAAGGTATATTTCATTTGTGTGTGACAAGCTAAGACCATCTAACGGTGGAGATTAATTGCTTTATTATTAAGCAGACTTAACTTGAATCTTAAATCAGGATTTCATCTAACGGTGAATATTGAATTTTGTAACTAAGCTATCTTACCTTTGATTATAAGCAACCCTTATTTGAAAGACTATATATAAAGAACTCTAACAACTGGAAAACCTAATCCCAGCACTTTCATGTGTCCTAGTTGCGTACTAAAGTTGATTCTTCTTTAACCTAGGTTTTTCCAAAACCATATTAGGTTAACGACTTGAAGACTTCATTTGGGATTCGTAAAGCCAGATCCAACTATTTTCTTTGAAGTGGCGTATTCTGATCTTACTTGTTCTATCGTATTGAGTACTATCTTCTCTAAGATTTGCTCGAGATTTATCTCCGATAGGTAAGATATAAAAAGTAATCACAAAGTTCTTAGTCTCAGACTTTGTGATTCCACAGTAACTTCTTCTACCACCATATAGTTAAGTTATTGTGAGGTGAATAATATTTCTAGGCTGCTCTTCGGGAGTATAAAACCGGATTATTAGTTGGTTCTTGTTCACCTTAATTTATCAAAAGAAGGAACAAAAATTCAAAGGTACTTCTGTGAGAGACAGATTTATCTATCAGAATAGATTTGTACATAAGTCTTCGACTTTGGGTCGTAGCAAGTCTTAGTTGTGGGTGAGATCAGCTAATGGAATCAAGTGCACAGAGTCCGGCATGTTCTAGAGGCATACCTTAATCGGTGTGAGACTTGGTTAGGGCTCAACTACATTCCAGTCTAAAGTTAACTTGTAGTAGGCTAGTGTCTATAGCGGCTTGATATAGTGCGGTGTTCAAATCTGGACTAGGTCCCGGGGTTTTTCTGCATTTGCGGTTTTCTCGTTAACAAAATTTATGGTGTCTGTGTTATTTCTTTTCCGCATTATATTTTTCTATATAATTGAAATATCACAGGTTGTGTGTAGTTCAATCAGTTGATAAATCCTACCTTGTTTGTTGGATATAAATTTATTGACACTTGGGCATTGGTCTTTGGTACCGTCCAAGTTATTTCTCATATGAATCAGACTCACGGATTTCTATATATTCGATATGCTGATTGCATTGAGAAATAGAGATAAAGCTCTTTGATATATCTCTTGATTGAGCTCGATGTTAAGTTGGTGCTCTCAGAATTATATTGGAGTTTAGTCCATACAGATTTCTGAACAAATTATTGGGTGTGGTTGTTATACCCCCGCTTTTTCAATTGGTATAAGAGAAGGCAAACACCCCAAGACCTTACAAGTATGTGTGTGTAGCAATCTGTATTCTGTGGATTGAAGTTTCCTCGTCTTTACGCACATAGAAATGTCTTCCAAAGTTTTTTATTATGCCAAATGTCTTTAGCTTAACTCAAAGGATAACTCCTTAGCTGATAATTCTGAATCCCGAGGTAGAAAACTTTTGTTATCAGATTCTGATAACATTCCCTCTAAAGTGACAGTTGACACTATGTCAGATTCTGAGATTGAACTCACCAGAACTTTAAAAAAATATGATTAGATTATTGATGTTCAAGTTTCTAAAATTAGATCCCTTGAAGAAAAATATGATCAGCTCACTGATGAACTTGGAAAGTCTCTTGATAGAGAATGGGAACTCTATAGTATCATTTAGTCTTTTTCTAACAATATCGAAAACCTTGTTCAAGAAACTACTCTACAGCGCGAAAAGATTAGTATGCTTGAAGATACTGTTAAAGAAGACTCAATTAGACAAAAACGTTTAATCGAGAATCATTCATCTGAATTGAACAACTGTCGTGTTGAAAATGAGAATCTTGTTGCATCTCTTTTGAAAAAGCAGGGGTCTAATAACCACACCCAATATTTCGCTTAGTAATCTGTATGGACAACTCCAATATAATTCCAAGAGAATCAACTTCGGACTAGAATGTAGTTGATCCCTAACAAAACTCACATTGATCAAGGTACAGTCGCGTTCCTTACGCCTCTAGAACCACACCGGATTCTGCGCACTTAATTCCCTTAGTTGATCTCACCCACAACTAAGAGTTGCTATGACCCAAAGTCGAAGACTTGATAAATCAATCTGTCTCACGTAGAAAAGTCTATTGAATAGATAAATCTGTCTCCCACAGATAAACCTATGAGTTTTGTTCTGTCTTTTGATAAATCAAGGTGAACAGGAACCAATTGTTATACCAGACTTATATTCCCGAAGAACGGCCTAGAATTATCAATCACCTCACAATAATCTTAATCGTATGGTAGCGAAACAAGATATTGTGGAATCACAAACGATGAGACGAAGATGTTTGTGACTACTTTTTATCTTGCTTATCGGAGATTAAATCTCGAGCAAATCTTAGAGAAGATAGTACTCAATCACGATAGAAAACAGCGAGATCAGAACACACAACTACATAGAAAATAGTTGGGTCTGGCTTCACAATCCCAATGAAGTCTTCAAGTCGTTAACCTACAGGGTTTCGTGAAAAACCTAAGGTTAAAGGAGAATCGAATCTGGTCGCAACTAGTATCACACAGGAGGTGTGGGGATTAGGTTTCCCAGTTGCTAGAGTTCTCCTTTATATAGTCTTAAAATCAGGGTTTGCAATCAATGTTACCTTGGTAACAAAGCATTCAATATTCACCGTTAGATGAAAACCTGATTAGACCCAAGCTAATATCTTTTAACTGTTAGATCGAACTTAGCTTGTTACACACAAATGAAAAGTGACTTCATTTAGATATAGGTAACCATACCTAAACATGTGCACCTTTGTTGGCTCAACAATAGTTAACCGAGGTTAACCATATGAACACTTTCATATCAACCTTATTCATCTTAACCATAACTAGTTCAAATGACTCAAATGAAACTAGTTCTAGAGTTGTTCAATTGTTTATATTCTCATAGAAGTATACAAGACACAATTGAATCAAAATCGATTTTGATTCACTCGAATCAAGTCATAAACATTATAGCCACGGTTTGCAAAAGATTGCTTTCCTTGTTATATAAATGTATTCGTTTATGAACAAACCGATTTTAGAACATTTTCCACTCGGGTATGCAAACGGGTACGCATACCTAAATGGCTGGACTAAGTTTGGGTTCGCTAGTACGCGAACTGGTACGCATGCCTTCCAAAAGCAGAAATTCCCGGACCTGAACCTCACGCCAGTTTACGTACCGGTATGCGTATATTGTTCCCGGACTTTCACCAAACCAAGTAGTACGCATACGGGTATGCATACGATAGTTCTCGGACTTGGATTACATATATGCAAGTACGCATACTATGCTTATATCCAATTATTCTAAACTCTTATTTCAATCATTGAAACATTCTCGGAAGACGACAATAGCTGTCTCACAACTATTAGCTTCAAAGCAATTTTCAAGTGGTCGAATGATCAATATGAAACATTCCGAGTCTACATCAAATGAATGTCTCACACAAATCATGTAAGATGTTACCAGGTGATTTTCACATGATCATCTTTTGACTTTCGTCAAGAATATAAGTTGAACTTGGTTAAAGCGAAAGCTTACCAACACATATTTCGAGAAATATGTAAGCGAGTTAAACTCAGCTCGAAATATCAAATATGTATAATTGAAGTCTATATAGCTATACGACTTTTGTCTCAAATAGGAGATAGAGTAGATAGACTTTTGAGTGATAGATGAGTTCAAGTCTCCACATACCTTTTGTTGATGAAGTTCCACAAGCTCTTCTTAGTAGTTCTTCGTCTTCATTCGATGAACGCCGTGAAGTCGAATGATCAACTTCACTTTCTATCCTAATCTGAGACTTAGCTATAAGTAGACTAGAAATCAAGACTTATAGTTTTGACAACTAAACTTCACAACAAGCTTGAGATAGCAACGCTTGCGAGTTTGACCGAGAAGTGCTCTAACAATCTCCCCCTTTGTCAATTTTAGTGACAAAACTATCAATACATATGAAATACAAAATAAATAAACTTTGTAGCTCTCAATCCAAATGCTTGATTTCCTTGGTTCTTCAACATTACTCGAAAACTTCGTCACTTCCAAGTACTCCAGTGATTCTGAATGTGTTCAACTCAACATCATAGTTGTTGAAGATTCGTAGCTATAACAATGAGAAAACAGTTGCTCTCAATCATTATTATACAGTGTCATAGTATTATTACATAGCATCAAAGTCCAATTGTATCACAACTTTGACAACAATACTATGGTGATATGTATCACTCCCCCTTAGTCAATACACCACAATCTTTAATTTATCCACCTATAAGTCCTCTTACCGAAAGTGATTGTCTATGGACAAAGTTGAGACAATACTACAAATCTGTTTTCACACTTCGTGTGATCGTCTATGGATACTAGATCGAGACAATACAACAATCAAAGTGTGATTACTTGATAATAGGTTCGGACTTAACCAATCTCTATAGGATCACTATCAAGTAATACGGAGTTAACGTTTGTGTAATTTACTTTAAATTATAATAACAACAATTATAATTGCCGAAAGGAAAAGTAAATGACACAACAAGATTTTGTTAATGAGGAAACCGCAAATGCAGAAAATCCCCGGGACCTAGTCCAGAATTTAATACTCTCAGAATTAAGCCGTTATACAAAATCTAAACCAACTTCGTATAGTTGAGATCAAGCAACTAACCCTAGTTCACTTAGTTTCTTCAGTATCCCTGCGCTTCCGACATTCAATAAGTGCATGCACTGGAACAATTCCTTTGGATCGTATTCCAAACAGTAAAGGAATAACAAATCTGTTTGGTAAAACCTCTCTTGATTCTTGCAGATGAAGATATATCAAGTCATAAGCAAAGGCTCTTCTGTTTAACAAATAAACTCCTTTGCCTGGTCAGATCAATCTATCCAACAACTACCGAAGTAACAGAGTTTAGATTTGCAATCAATCAATATAGATTCAAATAAGAAACTATAAGGTGATGCCGATCTTACACAACTAATCAATCGAATAAATCCGATTCTAATTGGATCCCATCCGATCAAGGTTTGTGCACACCCAAAGATATAGAAACCAAATAAATAATCTTCTTTGTCTTCAAATCTTCTTTAATCTTCAATAAACACCTGCACAACACCACTTGAATCTCTTGTGATCAATCACGCACAGAACGGGGTTTGTCAACAATGGATTATCACAAGATATCTTTAGATCTACAAACAGTTCTAAAGATCCCGTCGACACTTCGATCTAGTTTGAGTGAATCTTATATCAGAAGAGAAGATTCTCAAGAATAAACAAACTGGGTGCAATCAAAGTTCAACAACCGTTAGTCAATCAAATCAATCGAAAACTAAAATAATCTGCAATTATCTAGTTTCCCACCAACGGTACTCGTAGAGATTCTTGATCCCACAGAATTCTTTAAACTAGCGGTCGTAAGAGATTTCGCCTAATTAGGGTACTTTCCTCTCCGGATAGACGGCTCCACCAGAAACAACAAAAAGATGAAGTTTGACTGGCTCTTAGGATAGTTTGCTCGAAATGCAAACTTTGGTATTTATAGACCAAGGATGTTTGGACACCAAGGATTTTCCAAAACCGAATATTCTCAAGATATGCAATAAATGCCCAAAATCGGTTTTCATAATTCCTGGAAATGCTTTGTCCAATATTTCCGAAATCTCACTAGAAAATCTCCAATTAGTAAATGCACATTACAAATTTTTATTTTTCCAGAGATATGCATTTAATTGCTGGTAATTAAAAGCATATAAAACTAACAACCTTAATTAAAAGATTCTTAATTTATTTCGATCCGGGATCTCCTTGAGTTATTAAGGAATATCTATGAACAATAAAAGATAAGAGTTACTGATCATGTTCAAAGTATGTTGACATCTTTTCTTTGTAAATCCTTTTTCATATTTACAATCTTGGCATCGATTATACCACACTTCCAAACAAGTTTAGAATTGGTTCATCTGTATTCCAAGACAACAATGTGATTGATCAAATATTAAATCACTAATCATGGGTTTACGGTTTTACCAAACACAAGGATCGGTTCTACCTTAATATGGTTACTGGGACCGGTTACATCAGTTACCAGAATCGGTTACATCAATTACCAGGACCGGTTACCATATACTCATGGTATTACTTGTGATCGGTTACACAAGTCACTAGGATCGGTTACATCAATTACTAGGACCGGTTACGCCAATTACAAGGATCGATTACACAACTTTTTTGTGATCAATCACACCAATCCTAATTTACACCAATCGATTTTAGAACATTATCCACTCAGGTATGCAAATGGGTACGCATACCTAAATGGCCGGACTAAGTTTGAGTTCGACAGTACGCGAACTGGTACGCATACCTTCCAAACTCAGCATAAATTCTTGGACCTGAACCTCACACCAGTATGCGTACCGGTATGCGTACAAGGTTCTCGGACTTTCACCAAACCAAGCAGTATGCATACGGGTATTCATACCATAGTTCCAGGACCTGGATTACATATATGCAAGTACACATACTATACTTATATCCAATTGTTCTAAACTCTTATTTCAATCATTGAAACATTCTCGGAAGACGACAATAGCTGTCTCACACAAACTATTAGCTTCAAAGCAATTTTCAAGTGATCGAATGATCAATACGAAACATTCCGATTCTACATCAAATGACTGTCTCACACAAATCATGTAAGATGTTACTAGGTGATTTTCACATGATCATCTTTTGATTTTCGTTAAGAATATAAGATGAACTTGGTT
Organism: Papaver atlanticum; assembly: GCA_023531105.1. Taxonomy (NCBI): domain Eukaryota; kingdom Viridiplantae; phylum Streptophyta; class Magnoliopsida; order Ranunculales; family Papaveraceae; genus Papaver; species Papaver atlanticum. The sequence continues at coordinate 7,151,996 of JAJJMB010005149.1, read as the reverse complement.
TAAGCGAAAGATTACCAACACATATTTCGAGAAATATGTAAGCGAGTTAAACTCAGCTCGAAATATCAAATGTGTATAATTGAAGTCTATATAGCTATATGACTTTTGTCTCAAATAGGAGATAGAGTAGATAGACTTTTGAGTGATAGATGAGTTCAAGTCTCCACATACCTTTTGTTGATGAAGTTCCACAAGCTCTCCTTAGTAGTTCTTCGTCTTCCTTCGATGAATGCCGTGAAGTCTAATGCTCAACTACACTTTTTATCCTAATCCGAGACTTAGCTATAAGTAGACTAGAAATCAAGACTTATAGTTTTGACAACTAAACTTGACAACAAGCTTGAGATAGCAACGCTTGCGAGTTTGACCGAGCAGTGCTCTAACATCTTTTACTAGCTCAGAAACAGTGTGACTCCTTAAAAAGGGAAAACTCTGTTTTAGTGAGAATGTCTTCTTTAGTGCCTATTCCTAACACTCATAAGGTATTACCTTGTATGGAGAAAATTACTTCTAAAGAATTACCCGCTAAGAAACGTTCGCGTAATTGCGGATATCTGAAAAGGCGTTGAGTCAAAAATAGGATTCATCAAAAGGTTCTTATCTACGATCCTGTTCTTTCTGCGGGAAAAAGAATCATAATGTCCTACATTGTTTTGCTAGAAGGAAACAAATTTATGATCTTCAAAATTTGTTTCATTTTACAGTCGACAAAGTAAATTGTATGACGACATCTACAATGGTTGACATTCCTGCAGAAAACCATAAATCTCATAATAAGGGTTTCCAAGGTCACTCCTTTAGAAATCCTTATTGGAATTTTGTTTCTCATAATGGTGCAACTTCTTACACCTTTTATGTACACGCTCCCAATGCTTATGGGAATAAGTATGGCAAACCTAAGTCTAGGTTATGGGATTCTCATGATATTTTTTCTCTGGAACGGATATCAAGAGGTCCTAGACTTAATCCTCAGAAAAATCCTTCTGATGGAAATTCAAGAAGGTTGCTGTTTAGTTCTTCTGGGATAAGATATAACCAAAGGAAGGTAAGGAATACACGTCACAAACACTCAGAAGGTATTTACAACTCTTCCCTCAACATGCTTAGTGGGATTAATTCTCACTCTGCTACCTAGTTCTAGGTAAACTCATCCTTAAAACTAACTTGAGAGTTGCAAGGATGATATTTGTGGGATACTTAAGTTTGTTGTATGATATCATCTGATCTTGTGTTTGAAATAAAATTGTTTCTTCATATGTGAATGTTGAGTCATATCTTGATTCCCGGTAACCATTGTATCTCATTGATCATTTCATGTGCTTTAATTTAAAGTGAATCTTCTAATTATCGAGCTATGAAAATATATGAGATATCTGAAAACAGAGTGTATTTCATTATTTTGGATCTTTGCTGACCCATTAACTTTCTATAACCGGTCCGCGAACATCCGTGTTTTCTTCTTCTTAAGAGTTTATAGGGTTTTTATAACAAGGGTTTTTCCTTCTCTTGTTCACGAACATATATATATAATATATTGTTTTTTTCCATGCCTATTAATATATATATATATGGAGAAGTCTTCAAGATCTCAGGAAGTTGTGAATCTTGATATGGAAGAAGACATCAAAGGATGCAGTTCGGTTCAAGAACTGGTTTTGAAGAACATGATTGCAAAAAAGAGTACAACTCTTGGATTGCTGAATCAGTCAAGGATTTAGTTCATTTTCAGAATGATTCAAAGGTCAAATTTGCAAACCTTCAACTGCAAATAAATCATCTCATTGATGGTCAGACCAAAATCCTTGAAAATCAAAAGGTCTTGATACGGAACCAGAAAAAGCTTATCTCGAATTGCATCAAGGCTAGACAACTTGCTCGTTTGTTGATCGAAAGGTGAGAAAGGTGAATGTTCTAACTATGAACATGGAATCTCCACGATCAAGAGAATTAAGGATATCAACGATACCTTTTATGATGGAGTCATGGAGAAGTATGAAGTTATCAAAGAAGCATGATTTTATTTTGTGTCTAGGAAACTTCTTATGAGAATTTATTCTTATGTTTTAAGAAGGATAACTAGGGTTTGGAATAGAAAATATTGTGATTACACATAGCTATTGCCAACGATTTTCATCTTGCAATGTTTTTAGATTTATTTATCTAAATTCTAAGTTATTTGGAAGATGATTTTGCAGTATTAATTTTTATTGGTTTTGTATATTGCAAAAATATTTTATGGGATATGTTTGTGTTTACGTCCGAGAACTATGATTATCTCATATGCTCAAAAGTTAAGTCTACTGTGTCTTTATGCAAATATTGATAAAAGATAGAATGAACTTTTGAAAATTCCCTAGTATTGATCTTTCCCTGATCCAGTTTTATGTGAAATTACTGTATGGCTCCGTAAGTTTACTTATGATTGAGCGTTTCCGATTAAATTAATCAATAAGGTCTTCTTGTGGTTAATTTATTCGAGTTTACCGGATACAAATCCATGTGGTTTGTTAATGTCCAAACAAATCCTTCTTTTCTTGTAAAAGTAAGGTCGCTCTTGTTGTTCTTTCGGGAATGACATCAAATGGGGGAGAGTTCTTAATTGAACTTGTGCTTAATTGCCATATCTTTGTGGGGAGTGCGGTTGTGGAATATTGTAGGAGTTATCTTGTATCTTTATAAACTCCTTGATGAATACAATAAGTTTCGACTATGTGAAATCATCGAAATGAAGTTTATATGTTCTCTTTTAGTCATGAATTATCACTTTGAGAATTTCATTATGATCCCGTAGTTTTTGTACCTTTGCCAGTTTATATTGACAAAAAGGGGGAGAATTATTTGGTAGTTCACACTACGTACATATGGTTTACGGATCATTATGTAAGGAGGAGTGGTTTTCATTGTGAGATGAAGTATTGACTAAGGGGGAGTGATACATATCACCGTAGTATTATTTACAAAGTTGTGATGCAATTGGACTTTGATTCTGTGTAACAATACTATGACACTGTATAACAATGATTGAGAACATCTGTTTTCTTATTGTTATGGCAACGAATCTTCAATAACAATGATGCTGAGTTGAACACGTTCAGAATCGCTTGAGTACCTGGAGTAGCAAAGAATTTAAGGAATGTTGAAGAGCCAAGGAAATCAAGCATGATGGATGAGAAGCTACAAAGTTTAATTATTTTGTAATCCATATGTATTGATAGTTTTGTCACTAAAATTGACAAAGGGGGAGATTGTTAGAGCACTGCTCGGTCGAAATCGCAAGCGTTGCTATCTATAGCTTGTTTGTCAAGTTTAGTTGATCAAAACTATATACTTGATTTCTAGTCTACTTATAGATATGTCTCGGATTAGGATAGAATGTGTAGTTGAGCTTTAGACTTCACGACGTTCATCGATTGAAGATGAAGATCTACTGAGGAGAGCCTGGAGGAACTTCATCAACAAAATGTATGTGGAGACTAAAGCTTATCTACTCCCTTCGTCCCACTATTAGTTGACTTATTTACTTTTAGATTTTGTCCCATAATAGATGACCTATATCACTAAATAAGGAGATATTTCTAAAAATATCCTTTTAATTGATTATTGTTAGTATAAGAAATGTGCATAATTTGATAGGCATGTTTATATTCGTTACGTAGGTGTTTTAAAAAAAAAATCAACGGTGTAAAGTTTGCGAACATCAGTGGTGTAGTTTGAGAGATAAATAATATCAAAATTTCACTAGTTATTATCCATAAGGGTACAATTGTAAAAAATACTTAAAAATACTCTTTTCCCTTCATTGCCTTAAGAATTGTGTGAACTTGAACTAGGTCATCTAATAGTGGGACAGAGGGAGTATCACTCAGAAGTCTATTCTATTCTATCTTCTAATAAGACTAAGTCGTATAGCTATATAGACTTTTACATTATACACATTTGATATTTCGAGTTGATTTTATCTCGCGTATCTATTTCTCGAAATATGTGTTGGAAGCTTTTTGCTGTAACTATGTTCATCATTATTCTTAACGAGTTTAGTTGGAGACAATTTATTTGTTGGAAACTAAATATTAAGTCAAAAGATGATCATGTGAAAATTGCCTTGAAACATCTTACATGGTTTGTGTGAGACAATCATTTGATGTCGACTTGGAAAGTTTCGTATTGATCATTCGATCACTTGAAGCTAATGTTATGTGTGAGACAGTCATTGTCGTCTTCTAAGGATGTTTCAATGATTGAAATAGGAGTTAAGAATAATTGACCATGTCTGGATACAACACGGTATGCATACCTAGTATGCGAACTATATTGTTATAATTCAGGTCCGAGAACCTTGTTTGCGTATCTAGTATGCGAACGATTTTACCTGTAAAGGTCCGGGAACCTTGTTTGCGTACCTAGTATACGAACGGTTTCACCTGAGTTGGGTCCGGGATGACTGTTCGCGTACCTTGTTTGCAAACGGATGGACAGGCCAAGGTCCAGAGATGTTGTTCGCGTACCTGGTTTGCGAACACAGTGGTTAAGTTCTAAAATAGGTTAAGTATGATTCTCATACTCATGAACTAAAACATTTATGAACTAAGGAATGCAATCTTTGCAAACCGTGGCTTAATGTTCATGAATTAATTCTTGTATAAGTACTTTGTACGATTACGAATCAATCCGATTTTGTTTCAATTTGTTCATATATATTTCTATGAGATAGTGAACAATTGAACAACTGTATTCGAAACACAATTAGATTCATTTGATTATCTTTCATGTTTGATTGATCATCATATTTGATCTAGAAGTGTTAGATGAATATGGTTAAGACAAAAATGTTCAAATGGCTAACTTTGGTTAACTATTATTGAGTCAACTCAATATACACGTTTAGGCACGGGTACCCATATCTAAATGCAGGTATATTTCATTTGTGTGTAACAAGCTAAGACCATCTAACGGTGGAGATTAATTGCTTTATTATTAAGCAGACTTAGCTTGAATCTTAAATCAGGATTTCAACTAACGGTGAATATTGAATGCTTTGTTACTAAGCTATCTTAACTTTGATTGTAAGCAACCCTGATTTGAAAAACTATATAAGGGAGAACTCTAGCAACTAGAAAACCTAATCCCGACACTTTCCTGTATCCTAGTTGCGTACTAGAGTCGATTCTCCTTTAACCTATCTTTTTCCAAAACCATATTAGGTTAACGACTTGAAGACTTCATTTGGGATTCTTAAAGCCAGATCCAACTATTTTCTTTGTAGTTGCGTATTCAGATCTTACTTGTTCTATCGTATTGAGTACTATCTTCTCTAAGATTTGATCGAGATAAGATATAAAAAGTAATCACAAAGTTCTTAGTCTCAGACTTTGTGATTCCACAGTAACTTCTTCTACCACCATATAGTTAAGTTATTGTGAGGTGAATAATATTTTTAGGCTGATCTTCGGGAGTATAAGACCGGATTATTAGTTGGTTTTTGTTCACCTTGATTTATCAAAAAACGGAACAAAAATTCATAGGTACTTCTGTGGGAGACAGATTTATCTATTAGAATAGACTTATCTGTGGGAGATAGATTTGTACATAAGTCTTCGACTTTGAGTCGTAACAACTCTTAGTTGTGGGTGAGATCAACTAAGGGAATCAAGTGCACAAAGTCTGGCGTGTTTTAGAGGTGTACCTTAATCGGTGTGAGACTTGGTTAGGGATTAACTACATTCCAGTCCGAAGTTAACTTGTAGTAAGCTAGTGTCTATAGCGGCTTAATAGAGTGTGGTGTTCAAATCTGGACTAGGTCCCTGGGTTTTTCTGCATTTGCGGTTTCCTCATTAACAAAATTTATGGTGTCTGTGTTATTTCTTTTCCGTATTATATTTGTTTATATAATTGAAATATCACAGGTTTTGCGTAGTTCAATCAGTTGATAAATCCGACCTTGTTTGTTGGATATAACTTGATTGACACTTGGGCATTGGTATTTGGTACCGTCCAAGTTATTTCTCATATCAATCAGGCTCACGGATTTCTATATATTCGATTTGTTGATTGCATTGAGAAATAAAGATAAAGCTCTTTGATATATCTCTTGATTGAGCTCGCTGTTAAGTTGGCGCTCTCAGAATTATATTGGAGTTTATTCCATACAGATTGTCGAACGAATTATTTGGTGTGGTTGTTACACCCCCTCTTTTTCACATTCAGGTTCAAATCTTCAAGCACATAACAATTCGTAAATATTTTCTCATTCCAATACTTACCGCTAAGTATGAGCTCAATAAGTGTATGACGCTTCAGCTTTAAGAGAGATATATGAGATATTACATTGTGGCATGCTCTCATTTCTCCCAAGAGAATAAGTAATTTGTAAGTAAAAGAGACAAAGGATTTATGGAGGGGGTATTTTTGGAATAAATGGAGATTCATCTCTTCAACATTATACTTTATTATAGAGAAGATACAAGAATTTACCCGAGATGCCTTCATGTACCTTCTACACTCATAAAGAATTTATGTATAGTTGATTCATGTTCGCTAAGAAGCAGAGTTATTTTCACAAAATCCATGAATTTGTAGATGTCTTAAGTAGTTGGTATTCATGAAGTGCCGTATAGTTGATCCATGGTCGCGGGGAAACAGATTTGTTTCCACAAAATCCGTAAATTTATAGATGACTGAAGCAGTTGGTGTTTAGGATCTTTGAAATCAAGGACGAGGACACAAGCAGAATAAAGTTTCATCCTTTGGATAAAACGCAAGTCCTAGACAACAAGCTTCACAAGAAAATAGAGGATAATGTAGAGAGGATCATCCTAAAACGATTGAAAACTGCAGAAGTCTGGTCATCAGAAACTTCTCTTCTGTTAATAATATGGAAATTCCAGAATCGGATGATGCTGATGGATTGGGTTCTTTCAATCCAGTGGATGATGAACCAATTGAAGATTCTTCGGATAATGAATATATTGAAGCAATCTCAGGCAATACGGAGTCTGAGTCTTATGATCTTGATGGATTTAATCCAATTTTGAATTCTAGGGCTTCTCATGATTTAAATGGATCATAAAATTATGTGCTGGAATATTAGGGGTTTGCGACAAGATGTCAAATTGAATGTTGTTAGAAATGCTATCCAGAAAAACAATATCACTATCGGTTCTATTCGAGAATCTAAAAAAGAATTGGTTGATGATGCTATCATTAGATATCTTTGGGGTAATAATAGGTGCAAGTATATTCATGCTCCTTAAATTGGTGCTTCTGGGGGGATTATTGTTATGTGGAAGGATTGAGTACTAGAGATGGAAGGTAATCTTCTAGGAGATTTCTCTCTTACAATTAAATTCAAGAATGTTACTGGTGATTTCATATGGGCTCTTACTTCTGTTTATGGAGCATCAGACAATGGTTATTATAGACAATTCTGGGCTGAGATGAATGGTATTAGAATTATTTTTGTTGAACCATGGGTGGTGGGAGGTGATTTCAATGTTATTTTGTTTCAATCAGAAAGGAACAAGCCTTGAGGCTGTGTGCCTAGTAGAAAGTTCTTCAAGAAGTTTGTTAGACAACATTCTCTCATTGACTTGCTTTTGAATGAAGGTAAGTTTACTTGAACTAATTCTCATCAGAAATTTTTTGTTGACTGGATTGGATAAATTCTTAGTCAAAGGAGAATTTCAAGATCACTGTCCTTCTTTAATGCAGATGAGCCTTAAAAGGCCTATTTCTGATCACTCTCAAATTATGCTTAACTGCAATTCTGGATTGAAGACCGTCTTTCCTTCTAGATTGGATAACTTTATATTGTTTCATCCATACTTTTGGATAATATGAAAGTGTGGTGGACTATTCTAGTCTTCTCTGGCAGACCCAGTTTTTTCTTTGCTAAAAAACTTCAAGGATTAAAATTTCTTATTAAAGCTTGGAGGAAAACTTTAGGTGATCTTCGAATTCAGCTAGATGATCTGGAAAAGGAGATAGATGGTATTGATTGTATGGAAGAGTTTGTCATTCTTAATACTGATGATATTTTTCAAAGAGAGGATGCAAAACCAAAACATGCTTCTGTTTCTTTAAACTTAGCTAGGAAATGGGGTCAGGGAGCTAAAGACAGATGGTTTAAAGATGCTGAAAGAAATACTAGATATTTACATCAGTTAGCTTCATATATAATTACAAGCTGAGTAGTATAAATTGGTTAATAATTAATGGTAATTTGTCTTATGATAAATCAAGGATTTCTACAGAGGCTATTAACTTCTATTCAAACTTTTATTCTGAGCAATTCCCTTCTAGATCAAGATTTGATGATCTGCAAATACCTACTATTTTAATGGAAGACATAATTTATTTAGAAAGACCTTTAAAAAAAAAAAAAAAAGTCAAGAATGTGATTTTCCATTTTGGTTCTAACAAGGCCCCTAGTCCAGATGGCTTTACTATGGAATTTTTCTAGTGTACTTGGGAAGTGATCAAATATGATCTAATGAAGGTGGTCAAAGAGTTTGAATATATTTCTTTACTTGATTGGAGATTAAACTGCACCAATCTAAAGTTAATTCCTAAATACGGTGATGTTGTGTCTTTGCATGACTTCAGACCTATTAGTTTAATTGGTGGAGTTTATAAGATAATCTCTAAAATGTTAGCTTAAAGAATGAAGCATGTTTTGCCAACTATAATTTCTGATTTCCAAGAGGCACTTGTTCATGAAAGATAGATAAATGATGGAATGTTGATTGTTGCTGAACTGATTGATTCAATAATGAGAGGAAATAAACCAAGAAATGTGTGTAAGGTGGACTTTGAAAATGGGGTGTTTTGACATTTCTTTGGAGAGATTTGGTTTTGGTCACATTCGGAGGAGTTAGATAAAATAGTGTATTTCTTATGCAAGATTCTTTATACTTCTAAATGATGAAGCCACCGGTTATTTAGATCACATAAAGGAATAAGACAGGTGACCCCATTTCTCCACTTTTATTCATTATACTGGCTAAAATTCTCTTTTTAATGATCAAGAAAGTTGTTTCCTCTGATTTGATATTTTTTTTCAAAGTTTCTTTAAATGGTACTACAATTCAGCACCTTCAATTTGTTGATGATCTGATTATTTTCTTAGATGATACTTGTGACGGACAGGAAAATTACGCCTAGCGCGCCTGGGCGCGCAGGCCATAACTTCCCCGATGCGCAATGATGATGCTACAATCCGGGCCTAAAAGCTAGGAAAATGCACATCCATTTTCCCTTGCAAGCATGCTCGTGGAGCATAATGCGACTAACTTAGCTTCCACACTGATAGACGCATTTATGTGTCTATTTTCATCTCTTTTATGTATAGTGTTAGTACCCATTTTTGTACTAATTTTGGTATTTTATCCCTTGTAGGTGTTTTTGGAAAAATTGGCTCGAAAAGTTGCTAAAGGCTCCTGGGAGGACATTTGCTATTCGGACTCTCATTTTGGATAAGGGGTAACCCATTTCCAAGCAGCTGCTAAGTACAGACCGGGACTGGATAGGGGGAGGTCACATTTCTTCACGTTTTCAAAAACAGAATTTTGGCGGGAATTCGTTTTTTTTTCACAGACGATTTTTGGATGGATTTTTGATCGATTTTTAGGGAGATTAAAGGGCTGAATTTGATTGGGTTTGTTCCTATGGACCTAACAGGCGAGGTAAGGGTGTTGGAATGGATCCAAAGTGGCTAGAACTCGAATTGGAAGCGAAAAATGGTTAAAATATCACGTTCTATTTTTGGGAAGTTTCTTGGTTTATTTTTTGGAAATTTACGTGAAGAAGAGGAAGGAAACTCTTATTAGAGACTTGTTTCTATCAAGGGAGGAGTTTGGACGACTAAGTACGCGTGAAACAGAAATCAAAAGGTAAATAACGTAACGTGCTGTGGAGGAAAAAACCAAAATTATTCTCGAATTTTCTTTGCTCTACTATGTATAAAAGGGTTGGTTAGAGTCCTAGGAAGAGGAGGAAGAAGTTAGGGGAAGTTTAGAGCCTTAGAGAAGCTAGAAAAATCATTGGAAGAAAACACGTTTCTGCTGGTGCAAACTGTGCCGGAGAAGACGAAGAACATAAACAGCAGAAAAAGAAAGTCGCAGATTCTGTGACCGTAACTTTCAAACTTTAAACCTTTTGTAACAATTTTTGCAACAGTTATCTTCACTTCGCAACGGGTTCTCTGTAGAAATAGGTTCTGTAACACTTATATTAGTTACAGAACCCGCTGTTTAGAACTTTTCACTCTTTTAATCAACTTTTGAACACCAAAGATGTATTTTGAGCAAGAGATTAATATGAGGAGCTAAACCCCTTAGCCGAGGCGACGGAGGAAGCCATTGTTCCATGAAAAGTGGTATAATTCTATTTTTATTATTTATTGCAATTATTTTACATGATTTTTTTGCATAAAACTTAAAAGAAAAATTGATTTTTATTGAGTAGTTGTGAAGTGTTTTGATGGGACATGCTTGGTTTTAATACTTTTGATGTTTCATGCTTCGTGCTTACAATTATTACTTCAAGAACCAAATTAGAGGCAAATATTAGAGTCAACTTAAAGAAAAATATTGCATGAATATTGATTAGAATTTATCAAATAATTGGTCAATGGTGGAATCCAAAGTCTTGGTGTCTTTTTTATAATTTGATACAATTTTATTTTAGTTAATTTGAGTCTAAAAGAATCCTTCACAAGTTCGAGAATCGAATCCTATTACCACCACTTTCACTACAAATTAAAACCACATCACACACCGTTCCAACTTACCTTGTTCGGAAAAGGGTTTAAAGCCTTGAAGGCTATGGCCGATGCACCTTACATGCATCTCTGGCTTCTAGGTGCCTTGCCTCAATGTAGGAAATAACTAGCTGAGTAACCGTCACACTGTCGAGTCTTGTCCAGGCATGTGGCATGCCTTGAACTTACGCATAGGCCATTGCAGGCCTAATACCCCCTCTTCACTTAGCTTAGGCATTGCTGAAAGAATGCACTTGTCTTGCTCGTTCCAAGGGTGCATCAATCAGGCTTATGACGTACTTTTCTTAGGCTTATACAAGCTCCGCTAACTTGCATATCGATGTAGCTTACTTTCGAGGCCATGTCCAATGCGCCATTGGTACATGCCTAAGTCGAACACCTTAATAGGAAATATGAGCATCCAAGGATGGAATGCAACTTACCTCATCAAGTTTGGCCATAATCATCTCTTCGGTCGAGCTACCGAGCCAGATGATATGAGAGGCTAGTATGCCGCAATCATCTCACAATTAGATGATATGAGTGACAAATTGCTGGACCGGCAATACTGCAACTCATTGTGGATGCCTACGTACCCTTACCTACTCTAAAGGGATCAAGCACAGACCGTAGTTCATCCTCAAAGGGACAACAACTTAAGCCAAACTCGTTTGCAAGGTCAAGGCCAAGAAATAATGGTAATGGCCTGGTCCGTATAGGCCGTTCCGCCAAGATGCACAATAATTGTGCATTATAGGGTCCGCAATATGACATAGTGATGCCTTCGCATCATATGCCCCATTGGCAAGGCTAGGCAGTTATAAATGAGGCATACGCATCATTTATATTCTTTCAGCTAAGCTATGAAGCTTACTTAGTGCATGGTCCGCATATGCACCTTCAACCAACTACCTCTCCCTATATATATATGTTAACTTGCAATTTCTACAACTTAGAAAAGGGGAGAGGATTGACATATGCCTGCTTCACTATTCATGGTCGTTGTCATGTACTTCTGAGTAACCGGCAATTATTGTTGAGTTTACTCCAGTGTTGCACAATGATTGCGCAATAGTTATTCTGACGTATTGCACAATAACTCACTCGGCTAACCCTCTCTGGCCTGATGCACAATGATTGTGCAATATTCACTCGGCCAACCCTCTCTGGCCTGATGCATAATGATTGTGCAATATTGGCCCTAGGCCAATCGTCCACATAATGCGTAATGTTTGCGCTGCATCGTCCAAGGCCATCTATCCAACTGGCATAATGCATCATGATGATGCAACATTGGCTCTAGGCCAGTATTCCTCTTAACGCAACAGAAGCTTGAGATGAAGCTTCATCTCATGCCATGGCGCATCTTTGTGCATGCTCCATGCTAAAAATATGGGGTATTACATCATTCACCTCTTTAAAGGATTTCGTCCCCGAAATTCAAAACAAAACTATTGTGGACAAACTTTTCTGTTTGGATTCCTGAACAAAAGTCCCATAACAAATGCTCATAAATCATGGGTTTCTTAAAGTTGTCGTGAACATCAATTTAGACCTTCTGAGAAACCATCCCATACTGCCTGCCCAAGAATCCAAAAGTTCCCATAACGTTACCGTGAATATCGAGTTGACCAGTTGCCAAACGATATCTCAACCAGGTATCCTAAGGAGCGTCCCATACCACCACTCAGGAATCCCTAAAGTTCACAAGGTTGGTGCCAAAAATATGTAGTACTGTGTGGAACATGATCCAGTTTCCCATAGTCCCTGACGATCATCCAGGTTGTCACTCGTAAGTGGGATGCTAGTTGTCCCGACAACGCAATCCGTTGGCAAGTTTCTAACATGTGGAGATAATCAGTCCTATTGTCCGCCTACTGTTCCGAACGGTATTCCGGATATCCACTCGTAAGTGGGGTGCCACTTAAGCCATGCAAACTCTCAGTAGTTAAACAAGCTCAACTCGATTCGCAAAATAACAGGCATAGCAGTTACAAACTGTTTCCGCGCAAAAGTTGGCCTACTCCCCAACCTTAAGATTTCCATTCAAGGAAGATACTCGCTAATGAGTCCACTCCGCACAGTCCCTAGAGTTATCTCGGAACTTTCTCTTATACCAACTGTGACGGACCGGAAAATTACGCCATCAAAATTGGCATGGTTTTTCCATGCCGGCATGAACAGTAAAATATCCCCCAATTATTTCCGGTATACCCCAATTAACCCTTCCTTCTCAATCAGTATAGTTTGTATTAAAAAACCAAAACTATGAGTTGCACATTCATTCATATATTTTTTTTATCAACTATTTCTTAGTATCATTGAGAAGTCACATTCTTAATTTATACTCCTTCCGTTTAAAAAACAAAAAAAGATACTATCATTTTCTCAATTTGACATATCTTTACACTAAAATGTTTTTTTTTTATAGTATCTCCCTTTTAATAACAGAGGTACTCCAAATATTTCCACATTAGGGTTAACCGAAGGAAAGCTCGTAATAGAACAGATTCTTTATTGGCACCAGATGGGTCTTGGTGTAGAGATAGAGAATCTCTTGAATCTCTTCTTAGCATCCATTTTAAGAATATCATGACATCTTCAAATCCTTCAAATAGTGTTGTTTTTCTTTAACATATTCCTTCATGTATCTCTGAAGAAGACAACAGGGAGTTAGAAGCTATTCTTACTGAGCAAGAAATCTATGATGCACTTATGACTATGGATCCCTGGACTTCTCCAGGGCCGGATGGATTTCCACCTGGTTTTCAATGGAAGGTTGTTAAAGAAGATGTATGTAATATTATCAAGTCTTTATTTCATTCGGGTTTTCTTCTTAGGAAGTTGAATAAAACTAGAGTGTCTTTGATCCCTAAAACATAATCTCCACACAGGCCAAAAGATTTCAGACCTATTGCACTGTGTAACACAGTTTATAAAATTATCTCAAAGGTCATTTATCTTAGAACGAAGAAACATATTACAAATATCATTTCCCCAATGCAGACTGCTTACGTCCTAGGGAGACTGATATCTGAGAACGTTTGTTTAGTTTAAGAGATAGTTCAAGCTATGAAAAAGAAGGAAGGTAAAGGAGGGAATTTGGCTTTAAAAATGGATATATCCAAAGCCTTCGATAGGCTGGAATGGAGTTTTTTAATCGATATCCTGAAGAAGTTTGGTTTTGGAAGTAAATTTTGTCAATTGATTTCCCAATGCATCTCAACTACACAAATTGAGGTGTTAATAAATGGATTTCCTACAACAGCTTTCCAGCCAATTCGTGGGATTCTTCAAGGTGATCCTCTGTCACCATATTTGTTTATCTTAGCAATGGAAAGTTTCTCAAGACTTCTAGCTGACTGTGAAAAAAATGGTCAGCTCACTGGTGTGAAGATTTCTCGTTCTGCGCCTAAAATCAATCACTTACTATTCGCGGATGATTGCCTGCTTTTATGTAAGGCTAATCTTATGCAGACAAATAAACTTCTATAGGTTATAAATGATTTCAGCTCTTGTTCTGGGCAACTTATTAACTTTAGTAAGTCTGTAGTTTATTTCAGTGGTAATATGTTTCCTTCTGATTGTCAAGATATATGTGGGTTACTTCAGGTTCGACAGCGTCATATTAAAGAGGAAAAATATCTTGGACTTCCTTTTTTTGTAGGAAAATGTAGGAGGATTCCTTTTTCTGTTCTTGTTGATAAGATGTATAATAGATACACAAAATGGAATGCAAGTAACAAGTCAGAAGTTGCCAGAAGTGTGATGATAAGAAATGTTACAAATGCAATTCCTATTCATCATATGTCTAGCTTCAAGTTACCTGATGCTACTATCAATAAAATGAATTCATTTCAGCAAGGTTTTTGGAGAAACAAAAAATCAAACAGGGGAAGACACATAGTTGCATGGAAAAGAACAAGTAAACCTAAAGAGGAATGTGGTTTGGTTTCCGTGATATGCACACTTTTAATAGAGCCCTTCTAGCGAAGTCAACATGGAAACTCTGCACTGATAAAAACAGTAACATGGCTAAATCTCTCCAAGCTAAGTATTATCCAGAAGGAGATGTTTTTGGAGTTTAGAAAAAAAATACAACTCCACTTGGTCTTGGAGAAGTATCAGTTCTAAGTTAATGTTTGTTCAAAACAACAGTTGTTGGAATTTAGGCAATAACGAGCAATTCTAATTTGGAAGCATCGATGGATTCCGGAAATTCAAGGGTCGCCTCAACCTAAGCAAGGATGTATCATTCACCAAAACTATACTCACGTGAGTCAGTTATTCTTCCAAAATACTTCTTCATGGGATATTTCTCTTCTCCATGATCTTTTTGATGCTACCACAATAAGATACATCACTGGTCTCACTATTCATAGAAGTCAATCTGATAATTTCATATGGTTACTTGAGAAGAATGGAAACTTCTCAGTCAAGTCATGCTATCGCAAGATGTATGAATAATCGAATCTGTACCAATCTGTGGGTCCCAAAATGCAAAAAATATACAAGACTATGTGGAAGTTACCTACTTTTCCTAGGGTTTGTTAATTTCTATGGAAAGATTCTTCAAATCTCCTCTCTACTAGATATGCTCTTGGTGCAGCTAAATTGTTGGTTCTGATGACTCCTGTCCATTATGTGGTCAACAACAAGAGACTGTAGCTCATGTCATTATGGACTGCAATCTTTCTAGACTGGTTTGGTTTGCTTCCTTAGGTTGGACTTCTGGTAACTATAATAATCTTTCTGAATGGGTCTGCAGGTAGTTTGATAGTCTCCATAACAATCAAATCACTGAACTTGAAGTAGTTAAAAGAGCCATCGTTGCCTGGAATATATGGACTGCAAGATGTGATAAAGTCTTTCAAAATAAAAATGCTCAGCCAAAAAAGATCATGGATGCCTGTGCTTTTTGAGGAACATGCCCTAAGACAGAATCATAGTCATTCTATAACTAGTAGAGTGATCAGAGTAAATGTTCATTGGATCCCTCCACCTATTTTTTCTTACAACAAACTGTGATGGGTCTTTTCAGTCTGTGAACAAACTAGGTGGTATTGGACTAATTGTTCGAAATTTTGCAGGAATTCAACAAGCAGCAAAATGCATCCAGCTGAAAGATATTAGGAGTGCGGAACAAGCTGAAAGCATTGGTCTATGAGAAGCAATAAATTGGGCTAAAAAATTAAAGTCTGATAAAGTGTTTTTCGAGCTTGACGCGAAGGTAGTGGTTGATGCAGTTATTAAAGATCAAGGAGCTATTGATTGGCACCTGAAGAATATGATCAAAGACATTAGAGTGTTTTTTAAATCCTTTAGTTCTTGGAAACTGAATTATGTTCCAAAAGAGAGGAACAAGGTTGCAGACAATATTTCAAAGTTAGCTAGAGTAGATGGTTTATTTCGTAGTTGGGGGTTTATTCCACCAGATCAAAACAAACTTCAGTTACATGAAGATACTAACTATGTAACTGTTTAACGAGTTACGAAATAAAATCTTGTTTTCGCTTTAACAACAAAAAAAGAAAAAAAAAGTCTGTATCCTAATTGTTTTAAAAGTTGACATGTATCTGTGCCGGGCTGGGTACATATCTGGTGTTTGTGCCAGGTGCATCCCGGTTGAGGAGCGATAAATAGTAATAATTCTTTGTTGCACCTTGGACACGTGCTAGACATTATTTTTTTTGATACCCGACTAGTGGTCCCTAAACTACATCCAAACTCCTTAAATTGGAGTGGATTTTGGCAATTACAAGGTTCGAACCCCTACCTCCGCAGTGGGAGGGAGCATACCAACCACCAGACCACTTGGTGATTGACACGTGCTAGACAATTTGAGTTTTTTCCTTTTGAAGCAGACAATTTGAGTTAGTAAATTCACACAACCAACTTTTGATCACGGATTATTTGGGGGGCCCAAAAAACAATTAGGGGCCTCAGCCATTTTATTTCCACCCTAAATATTTTAAGGGCGTACCAAAATGTAGTGAAAATACTATTTTGCCCTTCACTATTAATAAATCTTAAAATCCTATTAACCCTTAATCTTAAGCCCCCATTCATTTCTATTTCTAAACAAAAAAATCAGACCCCCCCCCCCCCACCCCCCACAACTCTCTCGTCTCTTTTCTTCACCTCCATTAACGACTCCAAGAAGAAGGAAAAAATTCTTCACCTGAAAAATTTCAGTTACAGTAAGAGGGTCGTCAACCGGACAAGCCTAAACCCTAACGATTTTTCAAATGCATGTAAAGACCATAAAAAATCGTTAGCGTATATGATGAGGAAGATAACGACTCTATTTCTGGTTTTTCATATTTTTTGACCTAGATTAGAGTCGTTAACATATTATAGAAACTTATGACGATCCTCCATGAACGACCCCTTTTAAACGTCAACGACCCTAGGTGAAAAACAAATAGCCTTTCTGTCCCAAAAAAATTCAGAGTCGTCTTGGTATAAACACACAAAATAACGACTCTTCCTACCCAAGCTACTAAGAGTCATCAAGGTGTATCATATTACCCTGACGATTATTCATAACCTGGAAAAATTGCAGGTTTGATTCGTCATTTTTGGTGTCAATACATTGATGACTTTGTAGAGTCGTTAGGGTATACACCCCTCGACATTGACGACTCTTGCTCTGTGTTGTGACATATATCCAATCCATGATAGAATTTAAGATAATCTTACCATCAACACAATCATGTTTGTTATTTGAACCTTCACCAACATCATTTCCTCCACTTGAATCACGCATTTCTAAAAACCCTAAGTTTTCCTCCAAAAACTCCCCTTCTTCTCCGCAACACACCAAAAAAACAACTTTTTTTTCTTCCGAATTTTAATTCTTAAATATGATTTTAACCTACTACACTAATTAACTTAACTTAACTAATTATTAACACTAATCATTTAAGGGTAGTTTAGCCATTTAAAAAAAATGGATAAGGGATAACTAATATTAGGTTTTGAAGACCCTTTTTATCCTGTAGTGTGAGGCCCCTAAATGTTTTTTTGGGGCCCCAATTAACCGGTGCTTTTGATCTACCTTCAAAAAAAAAAAAAAAAAAAAAAAGTTAATAAAACTTTTTGATCTACCATGCATATTAGAAAACACGCACCGGTCATATCAGTAATCAATGTATACGTAACTACTATTTAGTACAAAAGTCCATGAGAATAGACACTTGTGGCTCATATTAATACTTCCTTCACTTGACCTTTTAACATATTTAAATGCAAAAATATCATTTGGTCCTTTTTTAGGTGGTCCCAAGTCAGTTTAGTCCTTTGGGGAAATGCCTTTACTGTTTGGTCCATAATTATTTACAAATATAAAACAGACAAAAATAACCTTTCGTGTTAAATTTTACTTATTTTCTTGTAGCAGTTCATTCGTCAAAATGAACTCCTGTTAATTTCTACTTATTCGTCAAAACATATAAACCAGAGTTCATTCCAGAAATGAACTCCTGATAAAAACATATAAACCAGAGTTCATTCGTCAAAATGAACTCCTGATAAAAACATATAAACCAGAGTTTATTCCAGAAATGAACTCCTGATAAAAACCTATATAAACCAGAGTTCATTCCAGAAATGAACTCCTGATAAAAACCTATATAAACCAGAGTTCATTCCAGAAATGAACTCCTTCATCTTCATCTTCTTCATCCGCAGCAGCAACTCATCTTCATCGTCTCCATCAGCAGCAGCAACAACAGACGAAAAAACATCAAAAATCTTCATCACAAACCAGAGTTCATTCCAGAAATGAACTCCGTCATCTTTATCTTCTTCATCAGCAGCAGCAACTCATCTTCATCATCTTCATCGTCTTCATCATCAGCAGCAACAACAGACAAAAAAACATCAAAATCTTCATCACAAACCAGAGTTCATTCCAGAAATGAACTCCGTCATCTTCATCTTCTTTTGTAGATCCGAAACTTACCCAAGCATGTGAAGATGATAAAGGACCATCATCATCATAAATAGCAGCAGAATCTTCAACCTCACCGTCTTCATCATCAAAACAGCAACAAACATAAAAAAAAACCCTGCAAAACTTCATCGTTTTCATCATCATCATCGTTCATCTTCTTCATCACTAGCAGAGAAAAAAATAGAGATAAGAGAGAATCGTTCATCATCATCTTCTTCATCACTAGCAGGAAAAAAAATGGAAAAAGGAGAGAAACTAGATCTGAAAACAGGAAGAGAGAGAAAATAAATCTGAAAATAAGATATTTTTTAGGTTTTTTTTTCTATATATGTGGTCCCAAAAGGATATTTCTGTCACCACACAATGACAATTACATCATCCATGATGTCATCGTAGGACCAAACCATAATTTTTAGGACCAAACTATAAAATATATTTTTAAAATGGACCAAACAGACAGTTGACTAGGTCAACTGGACCAAACTCTCTCTAATATATTATTTTTAGGACCTAATGGTATTTCCTACATATTTAAATTGAAAATGAATATGTCCACAATAGAGTAAATCAAAATAACCGGTTCAAATTATCAAAAGAAAGTGATGGTACATTAGAAGAGAATAGTTGTGTCTAATTATTCTCTTCTATTTATTAAATTTTTGACAAATGAGGGAGTGCTAGATCATCTGATAACAATGAGTGACATTTACATCTCAACTTCAAGGAACTTACAGTTGCTGTTTCGAACTTCTTTCACCTTAGATGTAATCAGAACCGTGGCTAAAATACATAATGGTATTATAGAAGTTACAACCATCAAGAGAAAATTACCACATGCCCGTGGCTAATACCATTATTTATTGATTAATACGACTGTTAATTTATGAAAGTGGAAATTTAACTACAAGTAAACTTGGGACCGAGCCATTAAATGGAGATCTATTTTATGTTCTTGAAAAGGTCAAACTGTTTAGACCTAGACTGTGATTCACATGGTGAAAATTTATGACATTTTTGACCCACATGCACTAAGGCACACAAACCCTTTGGTTCAACATTTGGGACATCCCTTGCGGATCATATGGTACAACAAGATTTGAAAGACATGGAAGGAATGAAATTTATGTATTTTTATTTTCAACCCCATTGTCAATGGTATTGTCCACATCTCATTCTCTCACAAGTCATAGGTACAAAATCAAAACATCCACTCCCTCCTCCATTATTGTTCTATATATAATAATTAAGGAACTTAATTTTGTAAAAGATGCCCTACAAAAAAGAGTCCTCATTCCTCCTTTAATAAAGTTTCTGAGTAAATTCAAATGTTTGTTGTATGTCTACTTTTAATAATAAGAAGAAAAACCCTTTCCTACATATTTGGTCAATTTTGCCAAAATATGTTAAGAACATGAAAAAGAAATCTCCATATTATTAGAAAGGACAGACAGACAGCTTACTGATCTTCATTAAACTCTAGTTTCATTATTACCTAATTAAGTTATTAACCCTGATTATCTTGGTACTGTACTGAATCGTGTCTGAAAACTATTCGGCCATCCTTGCACGGACATCGTAACATTATTTGATTCGCATCCGACAAAAATTAAATATGTAATATCTGATATGCTCTGAAGTCGTCACATTCTTCGCAAAATTAACAAAATCACGTAGTTGAACCATTTACGAAGCCAAATTCATTATCTTAGTGTAATTTCCTCGATAGAAATGTAAAGATTCGTCCGCAAAATTTAATAATTCTTAACTTAACCCACGGTCCTAGGGAAGCCGAAGAAACGGTAAATGACAGACTAAGATGCTTCTAAATCCTCTTTTTTAATACGATTTATGTCGCGTTTTCGATGTAGAGTTGACGATGATTGATTATATATTGACAATGTATGTTAATCTTAATTAATTTATATTAACCTTGATGATATAAAGTCTATAGCTATAAATACTAACTTACAGTATAAAAACAAAATGTCAGTCTTTGATCTCCGTAACTTGTCTGGTGCAGTAACCCATATTTTCATCTAATAATCAAAACACACAAAAACAAAAACGGAGACACATAGATAAAAGAAAATGTTTCAGAGATTTATTTCCAATAAGATTTTCTTAGAAACCCTAGAAGTACCAAAGACTTTCTGTGTGCTGCCTCTTGGCATCATCCTTTGTCGATTTTTAATAAAAATCCCATGATAAAGGTATCATAATTTATTAGATGGGTGCCCGTGCTACACACTGGGCATTTTTCTTCTTCGATTTGGTGTGCGCGGGATTTCACCCGTCACGATGTATTTTTAATTTGATGCAGCGGGAGGAATGCATTACATGGGTGGAGAAAAGATAGGAATTTTTTTTCTTTTATTTTCGCAGAAAATATGTGAGTTTTTTTCCCTCCTTAATGTGTTATTTTGGGAAATAGAGACCTAATATATTAGGTACTCGACTTTCAAATTGAGTTGGACTTCCATAAAATTCTAACCACGGTAAGTTAAGTTTTCCTTTTCCATAACAAACTTTTTGACGGAGGTATTGTCCATCTTAAACGGTGTTACTAACGTACAGTTAAGTATTTGGCGTAAACACGGTCTAAGAAAATTAATTAGATTAAAACTCTCACGGAAGTGTTGTCCACCTTCCTTTTTGTTGACGGCGTTACTAACGGACGGTTAAATACTTGATGTAAACAAAGTGTAACCCTATTTTTAATATCTTGACCAATAGAGTTATGCCAAGTGTCCGCACCATAGCTTCTACATTAGAAAAGGCATATTTCGACCAATAGGAAGCGAGGGTTCCATCACCGTTCAACGTGAGAGCTTATTTTGTCAAGGCCTTTAAGGGGGGAGATGGAGGAAATGCAGATTGTTGTGGATTTGTTCATCCTATATAAATTTTTATTGTACTTACACCACCTTGACACTCTTCGATATATTTGCACAGACACGCTCATGGACACCGATTACAAAAACATTTGACCAAATACCTCAGTTTTTTGTGTTTTTTTTTACCCCCTTTAAATACTACCCCGAAATTTAAGACTTTTTGAAAGTATCCTCACATTTTAGTTTTCCATCTAAATTAGTCAAGACCAGTTTACTCTTTTAAAGTTTCTTTATTTACCCTTTACTTGCTACCACGACCTTCTACATCGTCTTTCAGGTTCGTCGAGCTAGGTTCAGGTTCGTTATATCATTTTCCAAAATGCGTTCGTCATTCCCGAGTGTCTTGGAGTTTTTAGTTGGGTGGAGAGTCGACCTTCTACAACACTTTTTCAGGTTCGTGGAGCATGGTTCATGATCATTACACCGATTCCAGGTTCGTCGAGCCTAATTCCGGATCATTACACCGCTTTCGGGGTCGTCGAATCATTCACCCTCCCCGCTAAGTAGATGTGGTTCAAGGGTAAATAAAACTTTTAATAGGCGGGATAATTCTCGGCTAACACTTAACTGGATGTTGACCATATGAAGAAAAAAGCGGTCAAAAAAGGGTGCTCCAAAAAACTTTTAAAAAATCGGGGTACCATGCTTGTGTACTTTCAAAATAAGGGTACTTTATAAAATGTCTCATATTACTTATTAAGATTATATTATAGACATTGGTTAATCACAAGATTTATTTTAATTTTCATAAAATTAGAGTTATATTGATAAGGATAATTTAAAATCGGAATGGTTACGGTGGTTACATAACACAATATAGATATCAAAGATATTTTTCCGATTCTTGACCAAATTTTCAACAGATTCAACCACTCCCACCGTACCAGGAGACATTGAGACAGAAACAGTAGCACTAGCAGAACAAGGCTAAAAGACCAAATATGGGATCTATAAATATCCACCCAAGGATTTTTCACAAAATCCATTATTTTGATATTTTTTAAAAAGAGGTAACAGTAACATGAGTAACAATGATTGGCATCGGTATTTTGGTTTGGTCGAAAATGGTCTGAGTCTCGGTGAATCGGCCTGAGTCGGCAAAGGAGTCTTGGTGAGTCGGTCTGATCTTGTTGATGGTGGAAAGAAGAGGGCACCAACAACTTTTTCGTTTAATAAGAGTATGAACCTATGCAATACTTTAATAATCAAAAGACGTGAAAAAAAAAATGTACACGCACAAGAATTTTGTTAACGGGAAAAACTACGCCTGCTGGAAAAACCTGGTACCTCGTCAAGCCAAATTGTATTAAGCTGTTGCAGACACTAGCCTACTATCAGACTTCGGACTAGAATGTAGTTGAGACCGAATCAACCCACTAAGAAATTAAGTTATAATCGTGCTTCTTACATCTCTTGAATCTCGAAAGGCTCAACGTAATTGATTTCTTAAGATGACGTCCTTTACATCCTAAGAGGTTCTTGAATTTTGGTACAAATATGCCGCTAATAGATACGCCTATTTGGTTTCCCTTTTGATTTTAAAATTTAGGTTTGGAAATTTGTTTGCAATAGACAAAGTCAAGCAAACCTCATGAATCCGGAACACTTACGCTCGGTTCGCTAAGAAGCCTGGATTACTAACCACCTCTTAAGAACAATCCAAATACATCAAAGAATAGTTTAGATATATATCTTGAAAGTCACAAATTTTGAGATGGAGAGAACTTTGTGATTTTTATTTATCTCGTTCTTGATATGAGATTAAGAAAACCTCAATGATCAATAAGAAAGAGATCCGGATACAAGAACTATCAGGTAAAAGATAGTCTGATCAAGATTCACGAATCCCGAAATGAAGTCTTCAAGTCGTAACCTAGAATACAATTCGCGAATTACCTAGGTTATAGAGGACCACTCTAGCTTAGCAAATAGGACACATAAGTGTCAGGGATTAAGAAATCTTGTTGCAAGAGTCTCTTTGTTTATAGATTTTCAAGGCTATAGGTAGCTTTGAATTCAAGCTAAGATAAATTGAGATCTAATTGCAAATACTTTCTCAGTTTAGATGGAATTCTTATTAGGAATTCATGTAAGAATGTGACAAGTCCGACTTTAAATTACACATACACTATGGTACAGGAATCTGGAACCGTGTAAAATGATAGTTCATGTTGGCAGTATGCCTTTTAAACTTACAAGCATAAGTCGTGTTCATTAACACTCAAGATTTAAGCCATGATTCACAAACATAGTGTGATCTAGTGAACGAAGTTAACTTAGAAGTTCTTATGAGAGTTGTAGCAATGCCAACCATATTTATGAAAATAAAATATGGGCATCTGCTTAATTCAGAATTGGGTAGGTATGCGTACCGGTATGCATATCTATAGGAATTTCGCAAACTCAAACTCATCGGGTACGTGTACCAAAGACATTCGCGAACTCATATCTCAGGGGTTTGCGTACCTTCCGCCATTCTCGAACTCAAAACCATAGGGTACGCATACTGGGTATGCCTATCTATCATGCTATCTCCATTCCAGACTTCAGATCACTAGGGTACGTGTACTGGGCATGCGTGCCTACCACTGGTGGTAATGTTGTTGACAATTTGACTCATTTTTCTTTGAAAGAGACTCGCTGGGCAGATTTATCTGAGTATCCAACATTTTCATCATCGTCATTATTGGAGAAAATGGTGGTAGAAGATACTTGTTCTCCCCCATCAGATGGTTCTCATCCAGTTTTGCATGGTTTAAAGAAGAAATATACTAATGCAAAACAAGGAATTTACTTGAAAGCTATTGAAAAGGATCTTCTGATAAAAACTTTGAATGAGCTTGTCGATGTAATTTCTCGTTTCTCCAATAATCCTTTGCATTTCTATTTTTCCTTTCTGCTTCTTTCTTCAGGAGTCTAGCTTTACGTCCCCTCCTGATTCTATTTTTCATTTCTATTAATTATTTTTTTAGCTTAATAAAATTTAATAAATTATGTAAGAGTTATTGAAGTTTATGGGCGTAACTCACCTCGAAAACCGGCTTGCAAGGTTGGGGTTGCCCAAGGCTTATAAATTGTATGATCTTAAACTTTACATACCGTGTGCATCCTCGTTGAGCCTAACACATAGACATACATTAAATTAGGTGACGCAGAATAAAGGTGTGTGGTCAAATGACTCGTCACAATTTGGATGCTCTAATACCATATTGAAGTCCATGGCATTAGCTAACCATGAAAAACCGGCTTGCAAGGCTAAAATTGTTGTCCAAGACTTATAAACTTCAGGATCTTGAGTTTCCATACAAATTGGGATTAATAATCTTAAGAAAAGAATGTATATTTAATTTTTTATCTTGTTACAACGCGGGATCTTTACGGAAAATGTTAAGATCATAAGAAATACTCCCTCCGTCCCTATTATATAGGCGGAGAATGAGAATTCTCTTAGAATAAGAAAAAATCTAGTTTTCATAAATTTCCTCCTACTTTTCTAACTTACCCTTAACTTATCCCAATACAAATATTAAATAATTCTAGATCTATGTTATCCATCTTATATTTAACTAAATTGTATGATTCCCATGTACTATAAATAAGGGTATATATAGAAAAAATATCATTGCAATTAGAACTCCGCTATCTAATGGGACTAGGAAAATCCTAAACTACGCCTATTTAATAGGGATGGAAGTATATCTTTAAATGAATTATGGAACCATCAAAATATTAATCATCATAACTGACTAAAATTTCATCTTTTAAGGTAATTGTAGTGTGGTTTGTCTAAGGTGCAGTAATTATAGAAACACTCTTAATTTTCTCCTATATTTAGTTGTTAGCCCACCAAATATTAGTATTTAGTCCCTCAAATTTCTATGAAATTTTTCACCCCTCCATATTGTTTTCTGGCTCCGCCACTGCTAAGGTCATTTAGAATTTTTTTTGCCTAACACCAAAATTATGCACAATAATCGAGAAGAAACTTTTTTCAAGTTCTAGGGTTGAAGGTCTGTCGATGCACAATTTGCAGAGGACATAAAACCCACGGGTAGCTAGCGGAAGAACATACGATTTTTTTTCATTGATGGGGAAGAACGTATGAACATGATTAATACCTCTTTTGCCGACACTGTTTTTGACTGAAAAATATGCAAACGAAGTGCGCGTTAAATACGAGGTGGTGAGTCATGAGTGAACTAGAAGTGGAAATATGTGGGCTCATGTTACAAGGTTGGCACAGATACAAAAATGGCACCGGTTTTGCTCTACTGGGCCTTTATACCTGGGATGGGCCCATTATACATGTTTTTTCAAAAATTTGCTAGCTAATTCATTTTTCCACTCCTAGTACCTAGTTGTATTAATGGACGTATAAACTACTTAGTTGTACTAATGGACGTATAAACTATAATCGAAAATTCAGTTTTCATCCAATAATATAATCGTGTGAAATGATTTTTCTTCCCCAAATTCAATTTAGAAATATTCACCCACACATGTTACCTTGAGTTCATTTCTTTCACTAAACTCTTTTTATGTTCCTTTGTTTATTGATTCCACTTAATTTTTAGAATGGATGAAGCATCACTTAATTTAGTAGATGATCTGTTTATCAATGTAAACGAAACTGATTCAGCTATTACCGTAAGGTCATCCGTCTCATATATATATTCTCCTATAAAGGGTAAAGGTCCTAAATCATGGTATAACAGTATAACACCCTAGTCCATATACAATCAATCTTTAAGCAGAATTTGGGAAAGCTGTAAGGTACCCTAGTTCATTTGTAACCATGTACGAGCAAATTAAGCCTACTTGTTCGGGCGCGAGAGCTAGTAGTACTAGAATTTATTTGGTAAAGAGGACAATCCATCTTGTATGGATCTGCTCACATATTATTTATAGTACATTATAACTGTATTACGATCTTTTCTGTCAACAGGCATGCCTAATTAAGAATTGGTTAATTGACAGAAAAAGGCATTATATTGTTAGCAAGAGCATCACTTAAAAAGGGACTAAAAATCCATAATACGTAAAACTGTCGACTAATTTTTCGGACACATGTTACAATTTTTTTACAAATTACATATGGTATGGCTTGAATTTAGTTTTCTTTTCTAATGGGTTAGTACAGTGGTTAGTTGTGGCCCCTAAATACTACTAGCAATTACAAGGTCCAGGCTTGAACTTAATTGGGGTTTTGAATTTCCGGAAATCTGATATTTCAAGCTATTTTTTGAAGAAATTTTTATTTAGCCCCTATAATTTAATTTTCAACACATCCTACTGCCTTTAGCCGAACTAGACTTTCATTTCTGCTTCGGTCGCTGGCTGGACCATCATGCCTGCAAAATTTGATTGGAATAGTTCCTGTAGAAGTATGTGATATAAGCTACATCCTAACATACCATTTTGATATAATGAATAATTGTTTAACTGCATCTTGTAGTCTCCATAAACAAAAATGTGGGCATTTAATGGGAGGGTAATAAAGTTTTGAAGATGACAGAGAATTAATGAGTTTGATGCATGAGAATGAAAGGAATCTATAAGAAGAGAAAATGTTGATATAGATTGAGAGTGGGTTCTTGGTTTCAACCTATGATTAATATGATTAGAATTAGCAAAGTATAAACACCCTAAAGGCTAATCAAGTCAAATCTTTAAAGCAACAGAGAATTAGGGTTTTTAGAAAAGAACAACAACCAAACTTTCAATTCAATGAATACGAGGGAAAATGTAAAGAAAATAGAAAATAGAAAGATGAATAGATGGTCAGATAGATAGAAGGGAAGGTACACCTTAGTGGTTGAGAGACAAACCCACACGTTAAAGCTTACACTAAATTTTTTTCTTTTGTCTCACAGAAAACAAGAAAAGATGAAGAGAGTGAGTGAATGAGTAGTAAAAAGGAATCAATAAGTCTTAAGCAGCTTATAATTTTCCCTTTTTTTTTTTTTTTTTTTTTTTTTTTCCTCCTCTCCTTTTCTTCTATCTTATTCTTACCCCCACGTCCACAAAAGAAAACATACTCATCTCTCTCTATATACACTCTCATTTACTCTCAACTCTCTCTCTGCTCTCCTTCCGAGATAGCTCTTACTAAGTGTCGTTGTCTCACATATACTTCACACAAACAAGCAAAGACACACACAACTATTTCACTCTACAAACTTGTCATATCTTTCTTTTCTTTCTTCTTTCCCATCCTTTTGAAACCCAAACTATCAAATTTCTTCAACTACCCTCAAATTTCATTCTCTCATCTCAATCAAAAACCAACTCCAAATTCCTAGCTATAGATAGATAGATAGATAGATAGATAAAGAAGTTGTCACAAATTTTATGATACCATTTTCTTGGTTTAGTTTATCAGCAAAAACAAACTAGCTAGTATTAATAATCAAAGAAGAAGAAGAAGAAGAAGATTACTAGCTAAGGCATATCGTGTTGGTTAGGTTTGGTGTTCTATAAGAGTAGAAGTAGGAGTAGGAGTGGTGATGGAACTGTTTCCAGCACAACCTGATCTATCACTACAAATTAGTCCTCCCAGTAGTAAACCAACATCTAGTTGGAGAAGAACAACAACAAGAGATGATGATGACGATGAAGAAGAAGAGATGGATCTAGGGTTCTGGAGAAGAGCACTGGATTCTAATAATACTGCTTCGACTACTGCTGCAAAATCTGATACTTCTTTTGAACTTTCTTTAACAAATCATAATCATCATCAGCATCCAACTAGGGTTTCAACAGAATCTAACTTTAACAATCTTCATATTAATCATCACCAAGGAAATCTTATCCAACCTCATCATCAACATCAAAATCATCATTTTCATCATCATAATCATAACCAACAATTCCAACAACATCATAATCATCAACAAGCTTATTATCAACAACAGCAGCAGAGCCAGCAATCATTTCATAATCACAGTCATCATCATCATCATCAAGAACTAGGTTATTTAAAACCCATAAGAGGAATTCCAGTTTATCATAATCCAAATTCTTCATTTTCTTTTGTTCATCAACAACCGTTTGATACTTCTAATTCTTCTCCTTCAAGCACAACTACTTCAACTTCTTTTCAATCCCAAAATCATCTTATGAGATCAAGATTTTTAACAAGATTTCCGGCTAAACGAAGTATGAGAGCTCCTCGAATGCGATGGACTACTACTCTTCATAATCGATTCGTTCATGCCGTTGAACTCTTAGGTGGTCATGAAAGTAAGCTAGCTTCAACAACCAAATTAACAATCCAGCTATTTATTTCTCTAGGTTTATTTATTAGATTTCTTATTCCCTCCAGCATTGCTTATTAATTAAACTATTTCAATCAAGTTTGGTTTATTAATTAGATTCTTGGTTTTGTTTTGGGGTTCTTAGGGGCTACACCAAAATCAGTACTTGAACTTATGGATGTTAAAGATCTCACTCTAGCTCATGTTAAATCCCATTTACAGGTATATTTAATTATCTCTCTCTGACCTCTTTTCACATATGGGTTTTAAGTTCTTAACTTTCTCAAGCTAATGGGGGTATCACAAACTCTCACTCTTTCTCTCTCTCTATAAAACTCTCTTGGTTTATTATTCTTGTGAAGACTACTACAACAGTACATGGGGTGTGTATTGGATAATTGTCATTTGTCAATACAAACAACATTGTAAGAATCAAGGTTTCTATCTATACATAGGGTTTCTCAAAAAGAAAAGAAAAAAATTCCCAATAAATACTTTTGTTTTTCTTGATTTGAGATTTGTGCAAGTTAACAAGCAGCTTTTTACTTGGTAGAAAGAAATCATTTCTAATAAAAGAAGTAAGAAAAAAAGTGAGTCAAGATGAGATACATATATGTAAGACAAAGCCCTAAAAAACACTTCAGAAGTGGTACTACTAGTTTAGAAACTGAGGGAATTAATCAAGACCTAATTTGTTTTCATTTAAAATATGATAAAAAATGGATACATATTATTTTTGGTTTCTCTACTTTTGCAGTTTGCAGAAATAAGAAGAAAGTACAATTTGTTAATTATTTCTCAATGATTTCTTCATCCATTGGGTTTCTAAATCTTCCATGAAACTCATACATACATCTATCACGCACAGAATGTACTATACCTTTATATTTATATACACAAGTTAAATTAAATAAACATTAGTAGGTTCTAATTGAGAAATAAAAAATATATTTTTAGATTATAATGTGATCAGTTGGTTTGTTTTTGTGTTTGTAGATGTATCGAACGGTAAAGACCACCGACAGACCTTCCGCTTCTTCGGGTAATCAACTAATTCTAATATAAATAGTACTAAATTCTATATCAATTTTCTGCTTTTTATCGTTTGATTAATTATAAAATATATGAGAAATTGGGCATGAAATTTTGTTCTTCATTTTTGTTTTTTTAGGTCATTCTGATGGATTTGAAAATGGGTCAGCCGGAGAAATATCTAACGATGTCGCGCTTGATATTCAGCATCCTCGTGTACCTGAACTATCAGTGCAACATGGGAGACCAAATAATAACATGAACCAAGATCAAGATTATTGCAGTCTCTGGAGCAATTCCTCAAGGTACTGCAACAGTTACGATTATCACATTAAAAAAATTCTTTTTTAATCCGAGGACAGGTACTTTCCAGTAATTAATTCGAATCCTTTTAATTAGAGCATAAAACTAAAGATAGTTGGGGTCTTAAGTGGTTAGATTTCTATATGGCCAGGTTCAAATTCAATGAAGCTTATATATATATTCATGGGCAGTAAATACTGATTTCTAATAATTACTGATTGCTTCAGTTTATTTAATCATATTTAAGATTTGTGTATTAATTCTTGAAAATTGAAGGTACCTAAGTAACATGCTTTGAATTAATGCCTTTAATTTACTTCATCACTGGAACCATGGATATCTACAGATGTTTTGTAAGACCTCTCTACATAAGTGTACCGTGTACGTACGTATTAGTTATGAGAGCAAACATATACTGTAAAAAACAAAACAAATGAAATACCTAGAAAGGCATTTATCGAGCCATTAGAAAGTCTTGTCTAGCTGTTATTGGTCCCTCTATGTGTTGGTTAGGATTCTCCATGTATGCTTGACTTCGATAATATAACTTACTTAACATATCGAGTGGTGAGTTTGTTTTGGGACTTGTTGAATCAGTTCATTTGAAAGTAGTAAGTAGGTGTTTCCTTTATTCGGTACGTGATTATACAGAACCAAGACTAGGTAGATCGGTTCCGACTCTCTTTTACTCAAGAATAGGTACAGACAACAGGTAGAAGTCCATGAAAAAACCTGAAAAACATATTCCACTGTAGTAAGGCACTGCAGTTTTGATGTTACGACTCTATAAGACGCAGTAGTATGTGAATATTGATACTTTAATTTGTTTTGTGCATGCCATGAGTATCTATACACAATGATCACTAAAAGAACAAATACCATAGCTTAGTTTTGTTCTGTCTGATATCAGGCAAATATGCATGGAAACCCTAGCTAGCTACCTATGATGGCGTAATAATCTAAATCTAACTTATGTAAATGTTCAAAAGCACGTACGAATAAAACAATCTCTTCATACCAATATTCCCAAACAAATGATGATGATGATCCCATATATATATACACTGAGATGAAGAAAGTCTCTCTTTCATCTAGATTTTGTGGGTCAATTAGGGCAAAGCACAAGGGTCCCCCATGCATAATATGTTAGAGAAAACTTGGTTCCAAAGCTAACTCCTCTGAAATTTCCTTCTTGTTTCTTATTACGGATAATGGGTTATCACATGGGAGAGATTATTGATATTCATCAACTTTACTTTCAATCAAATCCAAATGATAAAGCTAAAGATTATGTTTAAATTATCAAGTTAATTGTAAAAGAATGATATCTTTCTTTTCGTAGTTTTTGCTTTTTGATTTTTTCATGCATGGCTTCCACTGATTGAAATTATTCTCTCTATATACTGTTTGTTTTTTTGCAGTAGAGAAGCTTGGTTGCATGGCAAAAGGAGAGATCATTTTGGAGGGAGTGCACCCCCTTTTGAGGTACCCACTTAAATACCCTAACTTACTTTCTCCCCAAAGCAAAGGAAAAAAAAAAAAGTAAAAGATTAAAACCTAGAACTGCAAAATAGTGTTCCCCTCAAACGAAACTTTTTTCTTTCTATTAGAATGAATAAAGAGTCAAAAGTTAAAGAATCATATCTACTAATTCCCTTCTCTATCTCTAATCTTTTAACTCCGTCAACATATCAAGCATTCAAGGCAAGAGTGAAGAAAGACAAAAACCTTTCAAAGAGGGTAGTTCGCTAAAGAGTATCCATGACCAAACATAAGTCAATAGTGATCACTACATACATAGAGTCAGGGTTGTACTGTATAGGAAGACGAAAAACAGGGTTACATATAAAAACAACACTAGTCGATCGAGACGTTACCTCAATAAATGAACAATCTGTAGCAGTGATTCCCATTAAACTTAATCAAGGCAAAGTTTTGATCAATATTCGATTTGGGTTGAAAAGATGTCAATGTATGAAATAGGATATGCATTGAGAATGGTACACATTTGTTTCAAATTATTAAATTTCCTTAGTCAAAATATTGCATTGATTTTGATTTTTAGGTTTTCATCAACACACCGAATAGGCAGCAACAACTACTATCTAGGTGGTACTGCAATATTTTACTTTCTATCCCTTTTTATTAAAAAAAAATTTTCATGATTTTTTTTCTCTTGTGACAGAATGATATTGATCCGAAGTGTTTAAGCCAAGAGAGAGTATCAGATTTGAACTCAACAGCAAGTCTTTTAGGGACTAGCCCCAAGAAACCTAACTTGGAGTTTACATTGGGCAGACCCCATTGATGATGATTTTAATGATCATTATTATATGATGATGATTTTGTCATGACTTACTGCTACTTACACTTACTACTCATTTTGAACTCATTATATAAAATCTATCAGAAGATCAGTATGGTTGATGTTATAGGAATCAGGTACCCACTTCATCAAAAATCAGAGAAGAAAAGAAAGAAAGACGAGGAGACAAAAGAGACAGAAAAAGAAAAGGAAAAAAGAAAAGGGTTGAAAGAAAGAAAAAAAAAAGTTGAAGTCATTCTTCCTCTAGTAAAGCTGTGTAAGACTACCTCATGAATTCCAACATATTATATAATAATATTATAATATTCTCTTAAGGTAAATATAATGAAGAAAAAGAAAATCTACATTGATTTTTATATGTTTTTGCTGTTGCAAAGGAATGAGAAAAAGAATAGAGGAAAAAGAAAGAAATCCGAGATCATTATTCTTCAACTCTTTAAGTTAAAGTGTTTTATGAGGGAAGAAGAGATCTTACTTTTGTTTGTTGTAATGGAGGATGAAGAACTTTTTTTCCATTTTGTAATGGGGCCTTTTTTAAGTTTCCTGTAACAATTGGATTTTATAAATGTGGGTTTTGGTTCTTTTTTACTTTTTTTTTTCTCTACAATCTTTGTTTTGTTTGTAATTTTTGCTTTTAATCTTTGTTAAGCATTTGCACGTGACTTACTTTAATTAGTCTTTTCTTACAAAGGGATAAAGAAAAAGAAGAAAGAAATTTTTGCTGAAATAGGTGGTGAGTGTATAGAAAAGTATACATAGATTATAGACTATAGGAATGTTGGTTTATTCTCTATAGGGTCGTCTTGGGAATATCAGCTTTTTGAAGACTTTATTGTCAAAAATATCAAAATCAAGCTAATCTAATCTAAATGTATGTTTTAGAAGTTTTATGGTGGTTGAATGTAACCATCTCTTTTACTCTACGCTGAAACTTGATAAATTACCAAGAATTAATGTTCGTCATAATCTTCTATTGCCGACGAATTCAGACAAGACAAAAAACTGGTTTTCCTTACGACGAACAACGACAACAACAGAAAACTGATTGTTGAATTGATGCCAAATGACTTGTTTTTTCATGTGTATAAATAGTTGTAGATTAATAAAAATTTAGTGATTATGTTGTCCATCAAACCAAATGAAGTACTCAAGAAATTAAGTAGGTTTATGTGAAATAAAACAAATCGAAGGTTCAGGGTTAAATGACAGTTGGTCCACCGATTAATTTTAGGCGATAAGGAAGCTTGTTGGTTGGGCGGATTATCTGGTAAGGATAAAAGAAAGAACGAAAACTGAACTATCTCTCTCATCACCAGCAGTGATGTTGTGCCGAGAAGTAACATATCCTGCAATCTGCATCATGTTCGGGATATTCCAAATGACTTGACGAGTAGAGTATATATATACATAGACATGGAGTTTTTTGCTGCCAACGTTTTAGTAATTAGCCAAATTAGCTCCATTTTCTCTTGAAATCCCATCCCGTGTACTACATATATTAATTCTTTTCCTTAATCTTGAAAATTCAAATTATATTCTTACATATAATGGTTTGCTACTTCTTTTTAAACCGAATGTTGTTAAATATACTGGAAATTTTCAGTTTTTGCACCCCAAATAGGAACCCAAAGTTTCAAAATGGGACTCACAGAAATGTTTCCTCCATTAGGTCTTTCTTTTGGCATTTCTTGTATGGCATTATCAAAAACATAAAAGGGAGAAAATTATTTTATATGAGTATTTTTTATTGTGTTAAGTTAAGAAAACTCAGGATCCTAAGCTACTAAGTCAAACATTCTCCCCAATAATGTTAATCAAAGAAGACCCAAACTTTTGAAAGTCAAAACATAAATTGTTGAATTAGTAGATTACAATATAACATACTCAGGTTTGAATATATATATATAATACTGTAGTACATTATATTTATAAAATAAACCAAAATTTATTCTAACAAATCTAGAAATAAATGTATCATGTTAGAAAATAGGAAAGACATAAATATCTAAAGAACGAAAATTAGCAAATTAAAGACATCCATTTATCATTATATTCTAATAGAAGTGAAGAAATAACATGCATTTCACTTAAAATTTGAATTTTGACCATTTTCACTAATTTAAGCTCAAAAGTATCTAGATAAGTTGATTTTCTTGCAGTTCAGACTATAGTAGTAGATTTTAAAAACTATCTGTGATGCAAAATAATTCAACCACAGATCTTCTGTTTCATTATTGGATACACATCACAGACATTTCTAATTATATATATCTCTATTTAGATAGCACAATTAAAATACGAAGCACATATTTATACTCGCAGTACTAAAATAAAACCTTAAAAATAGAATGTAAATTACCAGTGAAGTAAGAAATGTTTTTGTGAGGATTACAAAGTGACACGTGTCGGGACCAATAGGTTTCATCATCACCTTTTAGATTCAATAATTGCTGTCATGATTACTGCACTGTCTACTTTTTTAAGATAATAAAATAACTAGCTGAGGAAATCCCATTCAATTCAATTCCAATTTCCATTCATTTCTAGCGAGAGAGAAAGAACGAGAGATAGTGCTACATTCTGCTTTTGACTCAGCCCAGCCAAGGTTGTCGGGTTGCATATTTGACTCACCCCACGTGATTCCTCACGTGTTATATTTTTTGTATTTTTCACTCGTTATTTTGCTAACATTTAACACGGCCTTCTCTAGTCTTTGCATTCACTTATGAAGTTTCTGTTTATTTTATGAATCTTTTCTTTTCAACAACGAAAAGAAACACTAACACGCCCTTCTTTCTCTACCAGAACGACACCACCATGGTACTGACTTTACTATGTAGTGACAGATATTATTCTTTCCGGCCAAGTTTTATAGGTAGAAAAGAGATTTGCTTGTCCAATAAATAGGCGCACTTCATATTTTCAATGTTATATTCGTCTAATATTACACACTTATCATCAAAAGTTATTTAATGAATTTATTTGTTGGAAATAGGTTAGGGATAAATTATAAAAAAATGATAGAAATTTATGAAATATTGATCCTTTTTCTTAAGTTCAGATATTTAAAAACTCCCCATATATAACTTTGACATATATATAAATTCACATGTTGATCCTCAGTTCTACCGCCAATATTTTCCTTGGCGCATATATAAATATAGGCCCAACACTTCTCTACAAGTTGATAACTTTGACCTCTATTTTCCTTTAAGTTAATATATAAACACTTCTATTTATTTTTTTTTATTTTTTTTTAGTAAGATGGATGTTATTATTTAAAACAAACATTAGCTGAGCCTTACAAAAAAATGGCTCTCCCTACAGCATCACTTAAAACCCAACTAATATTAAAGAAAAAATATCCCATTAAATGCATTTGGCAAGTGGTTTCGTAAAGTTAAAATGGGATTGGAAACAAATAGTATAAACGACATCAAGTTAATTACTTGAAGTTGACCAAATCCAGTCTCCGGTTCAAACTCCATAGTAAAAATAGACTCCTAGAATAATCTTCTAGGGAGTAAATAGATAGCTACCTAACTAACTAGCTAGGGTTACATAAAAATAATGAATGGTCCCCCAATCCCAAAATCCAATAGACAGTAATACTAGCTAACAGTAGTATAGTATAGACCATTCCTTGTGTCTCTATACCAAATTCCACACATCTCTCTTTCTTTCTCTCTGGTCTAAACCCCACATTTAATGGGGGATCGATCAGGATAAGAAAGAAGAGGCAGGAGAAAACAGTAAAAAAAAGTCTGAACAAACATTGAGCTACGAACCAAGATGGGGGTCCGTACTAATCACAGTAGTCATGATGGTGTTGTGATTACAGATCGATTTGCAGTGCATGCAAGAGAGAATAGGACAGATGAGAGAGAAAGGCAAGTCAAATTATTAAAGAATGATTACACTTATCATTAAATTTACTGTGGGTATGAGAGGGCACGTGTTCATGACCGTCCTATATACTTCTTCTTTATTTCTGACAACCACACATCCGTTTTTCTCTTCTCCTCTGTGAGAACCCTACCATTACCATTGCATGCAAAAAAGATATTGACTTCTGATCTACCTCTATATTTATTCGTTTGAATTAACCACTGATGAAAAGACAACTCATTATGGATTATACAAATTGATGATCACGAATTAACTAGCTAGCGAGGTACTGCTTGTGGCAAACGTGGAGTCGTGATTTAATCCACACGCGAGCAAGTCCTATAGTGGATGCAGGGGCGGAGCCAGATTTCGGACTATGGGGGAGCAAATAAATTCTAGGGGTGCAAAGTGAGGTGAAATGAGCTTGGACACCAACATTTTTCAAATTTTAGGCTTTGGAGCCAGTTGGGAACACCAGCTCTGCCCCTGAGTGGATGCATATCCACAACAACAAATGTTATCCTGCACGGTTTTGCAAAATGATTTTTCGCTTAAACGGCTTCTACAACACTGGATGATCAATTAAGCAGTTGGATTTGCATTTAATGTGGGACCCACCACTTTCCCTAAAGGATTCAAGGCTTTCATATCTGAGTTTTAGATGTGGGGCATAACGATTAATGGTTTAGAAGTCGTTTGATCGGAAAGGCATCCTACAAAGTCGTGCGGGATAGCATTACTCATCGACAACTTCTCCTCTCCTTTGGTAAGATTGCCATCTTGGTTTGATAATCATACCAAGTATTGAATTT
Organism: Papaver atlanticum; assembly: GCA_023531105.1. Lineage (NCBI taxonomy): Eukaryota > Viridiplantae > Streptophyta > Magnoliopsida > Ranunculales > Papaveraceae > Papaver > Papaver atlanticum. The sequence goes on along the minus strand of JAJJMB010005149.1, from coordinate 7,114,772 downwards.
ATTATATTTTATTTTAGTAAAACCTTTTTCTTTTTAATTTTTGGTGGTTTATCTTTCCCCCAACTTTCCTTACGTTATAGGTGTCATTTCCTTCCGACTTTGGATGACAAGTTTAACATCTGATTATTCACTTCCAATTCGTGGCAGACAATCTCCTATTTTTTAGCTAAGTCATAAAAGTATATTGATAGCTAAACGGATTACATCAATAATAAAAAGGGTGAAAGAACCCTGAAAGAACAAACTAAGAATTGCAAGCCCTTAAAAAAAATTATTTAAATTTAAAATACGCTATACCAGGCCCCTCAATGCTAGTTAAGAAGTCTGGTCTTCCATAAAAAGAAGTAAAAGTACCTTCACCCCAGCATATTTCGACATAGTGTCTGCTGAGAAATTGATTTTCCCGAACATATGTATAAATATAATATCAGCATATATACTTTTCAATCTTCTCCATCTTCCGATGACGCGCCATGGTATTCTTCCACTACTAAAAGCAGAAACAACACTTTCGGAGCCTGGTGCAACTTCAATGCCATCCGAGAGCCATAAAACAACTCATTCCAGCGCCCACTTTAATCCAGTGACTATCGCCTCTATTTCTGCATCTTAGTTGGTATTAGTACCCTGCCTACTGCTAAAGCTCCTAGGACAATACAATGCACATCTCTGGGAAAAACAGCCAGCACCAGCAGGACCTGGGTTGAGTTTTGCTGCCCCATCACAACAAAACGTCAACTTATTTTTTTTAGGTGGTATCTACTCACATTCTACAGGACATCTCTCCCTAACCTTATGATGACTGACTTTGAAAAACATAATAAAAGCAAAGTCTTCTTGGATGTTATGCATATAACTTTTACTCCTACGAGAATACTTCACAATCAGCAGCAAAATCTTTGTTTCAAAGCTTGTGTATTGAATTTTTCCTTAAAAAAAAAGAACACGCTGTATTACAAGTCTTTCATAATTCTGATTTTGTGACTTGAATAGCTAATAAACACAAGTCTTTAGCTAATGCACTTCCATTTGTCATAGCCTTGTAACAAGCTTTAAAATCCGCCATACGCCGAGTGTTGAAAATCCCTCCCAACCAATTCCAACATCGTTGTGCAACTGAACAATCCCAAAGAATATGACCGAGACTTTCCTCAACACTTTTACAAAGATAGAAGTATTGTATGCATTGCTCCGCAACATTCAACACGGTCCATTTTTTCTTTCTTTTTTAGTCGCGCTCTAATTATCCACTGTAATTTCGGTTGATCTTGTATACCTACATTGATTTTCTTAGTTTCATAAGTAATTGATAACATTGGTAAGCACAACTCCATATATCCTAATTGCAATATAGTTAAGGTCCCCCGCATCGTTATCGACAATGTTCATTCCGTCGTTACGCTATCTTTTGCTGGTCATTTTTATTCCTTATTTATTCTTTGTATATTGACCTGTTTTATGATTTCCTTTTAGCTTAATCGTATCTTCTAAGATGGATAATTTAGTAAACTTAGATGCAACATTGATGATATGAGTTCATGTGATGGATCTACTTGCTTGCCAGTATGGTTGGGAAAGATGGGTTTTCCTCTATAACAATGAACTAGACATGTAGCATTATTGGTCCGTCTTGGACGTCAAGAGGCACTAGTCTTACCGGTTTGGTCATTTTTCTATCGAATCTGTATATGATTGTTCTCGTACGTTACCATCCATCTTCATGCCTAGAAAGTTGTTACTGAACATAATTGAAGGAAATGATACCAAGTACACTGTCAGCTTTTTCGTTCGGTAACCTGTATGGGCCAAACCTAATACAATCGCAAGTAGGTCAAAAGTGAAGACCCTTGAATCAGACTATATGTTTTTCTCTTTCACTTCAAAATCACTATATATAAGCCAAAGGTCCGTATACCTGATTATGTAGAAGACTTCTTGGACGATCTCAAAAATCAATATCAAAGATCAATCTAGTTGTATCTGAGTTATCAGGATCCGATTTCTAACAAGCATGAAACTTGTAATCTATCTTTCAAGATATGAATTCAACAAGAAAAAATGATCTTGTTTTTGATCTCAAAAAATGAGGAAGTAAACCATCTAGATTGATTACGTACTACTTGTGTTATTCCTATTATAAAGATAAACAATATAATGGGAAAAGGAAAAACACAAGACACCTTAATTTTGTTAATGAGGAAAACTGAACTGGCAGAAAAAAACCCGGGACCTCGTCTATCTTTGGAAACCAGATAATAGCCTACTATCAGACTTTGGACTGGAATGTAATTGACACAGAATTAACCCCCCAAGCAGTTCAGCTGCAGTCATGTTCCTTACGTCTCTTAAACCTTGCAAGATTCTACGCACTTGATTAGCTGACGCCATTTACATCCTAACAGTTTAATCAACCTCCATGAAGATTTTTGATACCTATATTCCTCTAACAGACAAACCTATTTGATTTCCCTTTTGATATTTTTCAATCTTGGTTTGGAAATCTGTTTGTAATAGACAAAGTCCAGCAAACCTCACGGATCCGAAACACTTACAGACTTATAAAAGAGAATCCTAGATCACTAACCACCTTTCAAGAATAATCCAAACATATCAAAGAAGAGTTTAGATATCTATCTTGAGGAATCACAAAGTCTAAGACGAAGAGAACTTTATAATTTTCATTTATCTTGTTCTTGATATAAAGTTCGTGAACTTAAATAGACGGTAAAAAAAGATCCAAATACAAGAACTATCATGTAAAAAGATTGTCTGATCGGATTCACAAATCCCTAAGTGAAGTCTTCAAAGTCGTTACCTAGGATCAGTTTCGTAAAGAAATCTAGGTTATAGAGGACGACTCTAGCTTTACAACTAGGACACAAGATTTCCAGAGATTCAGAAATCTTGTTGCAAGAGTTTCTCTACTTATTGATTTTCAAGGCTACGGATAGCTTTGGATTCAATCTAAGGTTGTTTAGGATTCAAGCAAACACATTATCAGTTTAGACAAAATTCTTATTAGAGATTCGTGTAAGCGTGAGAAAGTTTCGCTTTGAAATTACACAGATTAATATGTACTTTGGTCTGAAGTTCTGAAACCATATACAATGATAGTCCATAGCGGCTAAGTAAGCCTTTGAACTTACAAGAACTAACGATGTTCAATAACACTCAGGACTAAACAACTATCCACAAGCCCAAACTCCACAAGCTCGTATCATATTTCAAGAGTTTAAACAAGACAGGCTTGGAATCGAAATTTCGTTTTTGCAATATTGAATCTACTAAAATCATATGACAACATCTCATAAGATAGAATGGTAGATACGATGAGTAATTAGGATAGGTCAGTCTTCACATACCTCTTTGTTGATGAACTTCTTGCTAATGTATTCATTTGTTATTTAGTCTTCAATCTTCGAGGGTTATTAAGTGATATCTGATACTCAACTACCATGATTTAATCCTAGTTCGAGACTTGACTTCAGTAGACTAGTTTTGTACATCTAACATTGACAACAAGATTGAGATAGCAAAACTTGCGAGTTCGACCGGGCGATACTCGAACAATAATCTCAACAGAACTCACTGCGTCGATCAAGAAAGCTTGATTTCCCATCCTGCAATATTTAAAGTTAGACAAAACGATCGAAATGTGGGTAGTCCATATTATTGTAAGGGTCTCCTTTGAGGTATAACAGCGTTATCAGCTACTAATCATTCCATGAAGCAGTGTCCGCCACTTCGTACATGATTTTTTGTCGCGCCATGCACCTGCTTAGCCATTAGAATAATTGATCAGACAGGTGCATCATCGTTCACTATTGTCTGAGATCCAGTGCAGCATTACGTTGTTTTTGCATTGTTTGTATTTTTGTAAATCCTCTTCGTCTATCAGTTTTTGCATTAAATTCTTAAGGTGATAGAATTCTTCGGTAGAATACGTAATAGACTAGTACGGGTGGTTATTAGCTTTTAGCGGCCCCCGTGGTGGCAATGGTGTATTGGGTTCATCTCGATAATTTCTGTGAAAAAAATATGTAACTGAATAGTTAGCTGAGTGAACTCTTGTTTTCATGAGAGATAAGGTTTCTTCCATCTTTGATCAAATCATGAGAACTTGGCAGAATAGGCTCATGAGAATATGATACTCATAAAGCTATTTGTATCTAATAAAATATGGTGTACACCGATCGGATATCCAAATCCATACAATCATTATATGGATAATGAAAAGACGAGGGTACCCAAATACGCCGCACAATCTTTTAAATATCAACCTATAAGTCCTTTACCAAGTGTGACCGTCTATGGACAAAGTCGAGACAATACAACAATTATGGTATACACTTTGTGTGATCGTCTTTTGGATACAAGATCGAGATAATACAACAACAAAGTGTTCACTTGATAATAGGTACGGTATAAAACCGAAATGCTATAGGATCAATATCAAGTGACTAAGATTAACGTACGTGTGTAATTTTCTTAATTATAATAACAATTATAATGCGGAAAACAAAGTAAATGACACAACAAGATTTTATTAACGAGGAAACCGCAAATGCAGAAAAACCCCGGGACCTAGTCCAGTTTTGAATACTCTCAGAATTAAGCCGCTATACAAAATCTAATACAAACTTCGTATAGTTGAGACCAAGTAGACTACCCCTATCTACTTAGTTTCCTCAGTATCAAAGAACCTTCGAATTCTAGAGTCACGCACGTGAATCACCAATCCTTTTTGATCGTATTCCAAACAATAAAGGATAAAGATGTTTGGTAACCACTCTATTCAATCTTTGGTAAGATATTTGAGTTGACAAAGGCTCTTCCGTTTAATTTAATAAACTCTTTTGTCTGGTTAGATCAATATAAACTTTGATTACCGAAATAACTAATTTATTGATTTGCAATCAATCAATATAGAACTCAAGGAGTAACTATAAAGTGATGTCGATCTCACGCAACTAGCCAATCAAGTATATCAAAGATAAACACGGTTGTAGTTGGATCTCATCCGAATAAGGTATTGCACTAAATTCACAAGATACGAAAACTAATAAGAAAATCTTCTTCGTCTTCAAATTTTCAATTGTCTTCTTTGTTAGAGCACTGCTCGGTCGAACTCGCAAGCGTTGCTATCTCAAGCTTGTTTGTCAAGTTTAGGTGATGAAAACTATAAGTCTTGATTTCTAGTCTACTTATAGCTATGTCTCGGATTAGGATAGAATGTGTAGTTGAGCTTTAGACTTCACAGCGTTCATCGATTAAAGATGAAGATCTACTGAGGAGAGCTTGGAGGAACTTCATCAACAAAAGGTATGTGGAGACTAAAACTTATCTATTACTCAGAAGTCTATTCCATTATATCTCCTATTGAGACTAAGTCGTATAGTTATATAGTCTTTTACATTATACACATTTGATATTTCTAGCTGAGTTTAACTCGCTTATATCTTTCTCGAAATATGTGTTAGAAGCTTTTTTGTTTAGCTACGTTCATCATTATTCTTGACGAGTTTAGTTGGAAAACAATTTATTTGTTGGAAACTAAATAATAAGTCAAAAGATGATCATGTGAAAATTTCCTTGAAACTTCTTACATGATTTGTGTGAGACAGTCATTTGATGTCGACTCAGAATGTTTTGTATTGATCATTCGATCACTTGAAAATTACTAATAAGCTAATAGTTTATGTGAGACAGTTATTATCGTCTTCTAACGATGTTTCAATGATTGAAATGAGAGTTTAGAACAATTAACCATTGTCTGGATATAGCACAGTATGCATACCAGTATGCAAACTGTTGTAGTATGATTTAGGTCCTGAAACCAAGTTTGCATAACAGTATGCGAACGGTTTTAACTGTTAGAGTCCGGGAACCAAGTATGCAAACCAGTATGCGAACGGTTCTACCTGAATTAGGTCTGGAACGACAATATGCGTACCCGTTTGCAAACTGTCAGACAAGACCAAAGTACGGAACTTAAGTTTACGTACCCATTTGCAAACTGAGTTGGTTTAAGTTCTGAAATCGGTTAAGTATGGTTTCATACTCATGAACAAATACATTAATAAATTAAGGAATGCAATATTTGTAAACCGTTGCTTAATGTTCATGAATTGATTCTTGAATAAGTACTTTGTACAATCATGAATCAAATCCGATTTTGTTTCAATTGTGTGTTGTATACTACTATGATAATATAAAAAATTGAACAACTCTATGAGTAACACAATTAGATTCATTTGATTATCATTTGATATAGAAGTGTTAGATGAATGTGGTTAAGACAAAAGTGTTCATATGGCTAACTTCGGTTAACTGTTATTGAGCCAACTCAATATACACGTTTAGGTACGATTATCCATATCTAAATGAAGGTATATTTCATTTGTGTGTAAAAAGCTAAGACCATCTAACTGTGGAGAGATATTGCTTTGGTTTTAAGCAAACTTAGCTTGAATCTTAAATCAGGTTTTCATCTACCGGTGAATATTGATTTCTTTGTTTTAAAGCAATCAAATCCTGATTTGAAGACTATATAAGGAAGAACTCTAGCAACTGGAAAACCTAATCCCCACACATTCTGTGTGATACTAGTTGCGATTAGAGTCGATTCTTATTTAACCTAGGTTTTTCCTAAAACCATTATAGGTTAACGACTTAAAGACTTTATTGGGATTCTGAAGCCAGACCAACCTATTTTCTATATAGTTGCGTGTTCTGATCTTAATTGTTCTATCGTATTGAGTACTATCTTCTCTATGATTGGCTCGTGATTTATCTCCGATAGGTAAGATATAAAAAGTAATCACAAAGCTCATCGTCTCATTCTTTGTGATTCTACAATAACTTGTACTACTACCATATAGTTAAGTTATTGTGAGGTGATTGATATTTCTAGGTAGTTCTTCGGGAATATAAGACCGGATTACCAATTGGTTCCTGTTCACTTTGATTTATCAAAAAACGGAACAAAAACTTCATAGGTACTTCTGTGGGAGACAGATTTATCTATCAGAATATACTTTTCTGTGGGAGACAGATTTGTTTATAAAGTCTTCGACTTTGGGTCGTAGCAACTCTTAGTTGTGGGGGAGATCAGCTAAGGGAATCAAGTGCATAGAGTCCTGCTTGGATTCAGAGGCGTAAGGAACGCGACTATACCTTAATCTGTGTGACACTTGGTTAGGCCTCAACTACATTCCTGTCCGCAGTTAACTTGTAGCAGGCTTGTGTCTGTAGCGGCTTAATACAGTGTGGTGTTCAAATATGGACTAGGTCCCGAGGTTTTTATGCATTTGCGGTTTCCTCGTTAACAAAACTTCTGGTGTCTGTGTTATTTCTTTTCCGCATTATATTTGTTTATATAATTGAAATATCACAGGTTGTGCGTAGTTCAATCAATTGGTAAATCCAACCTTTGGTTGTTGATTGAAATTGATTGACACTTAAACATTGGTCTTTGGTACCATTCAAGTTGTTTCTCATAATAATCAGGCTCACGGATTCCTATTTGTTTGATTTGCTGATTACATTGAGAAACAAAGATATAACTCTTGGATATCTTTCCTTGATCTGACTGTCTAGTTGAGTCTCTTAGAATTATATTAGAGTTAGTCCATACAGATTGCCGAATGAAATATTGGGTGTGGTTGTTAGACCCCCGCTTTTTCATTCTTAATAATGTGCACAACACAACTTAAATCTTCTTGTGATGAATTACACACAGAATGAAGTATATTAAAAATGGATTATTAGAAGATATCTTTAGATCCGAAAATGGTTCTAAATATCCCGTCGATACTTTGATCTAGTTTGAGTGAGCCTTATACTAGAAGAAAAGGTTCTCAAGAATAAACAAACTAGGTGCAATCAAAGTTTCAACAACTGTTAGTCAATCAAATCAATAATCGAAAACTAAAATAACAATGCAATTATCTAGTTTCCCACCAACGGTACTCGTAGAGCTTCTTGATCCCACATAAGTCTTTAAACGAGCGGTCGTAAGATATTTCGTCTAATTAGGGTACTTTCCTCTCCAGTAGACGGCTTCACCAGAAACAACACGAATGAAGTTTACCTGGCTCTTAGGATAGTTTGCAAGAAATGCAAACTAAAGTATTTATAGACCAAGGTTGTTTGGACAACAAAGAAATTCCAAAACCGAAAATATTCTCAAGATATTTCATTAAAGTACTTAATTTCGGTTTTCCTATTTCCAATTAATTACCAAACCATATTTCCAAAAACTCCCTTAGAAAACTTCTATTATTAGTGTAGAACATTTACTAATAATATTTTCCAGAGGATATGCTTTAATTGCTGGTAATTAAAACATATATTATGAAAATCATAATTAAATGCTTTTCAATATTTCGGTTTGGGATCACTTTGGGTATCAAGGAATATCATTGAACAATTAATGATAAGAGTTATGTACATGTTCAAATTATGTCGACATATAGAAGTTTCTCAGCAAACCCTAATTCCAAGCTTCACACAAAACATGAAGAGATATGTGAATATTGGAAACTCGGTTTTGCTCCTTGGGATCGGTTCTACCATGACTCACAATGTAAGTTGTGACCGGTTATTTCATGCTTCCCAAACTAGGTTGTGACCGGTTACACCATGCTTCCCAGAGGTAGCTTGTGATCAGTTATACCTTGGTTCCCAAAGTAGCTTGTGACCGATTACAACTAACTACCCAAATTAGCTTGTGATTGGTTACACCTTTCTTCCAAAAGTAGCTTGTGACCGATTACAACTAACTTACCAATGTAGCTTGTGACCAATTACACCTTGTTTCACAAAGTAGCTTGTGACTGGTTACAACATGCTACACAGTATAGGCTATGACCGGTTATACCTCAATTCTCAACATAAGTTAAGATAGGTTCTACCTTGTCATATTGCATTGGTCATCCAAAAGATATTCAATAAATAACCAGACCAATCATGATTTCCCTTTCGATTATGAAACAAATTCATACATCTACTTTCTTAAACTAATGTAATAATACACAGTTTTCTAGGATGACCTATATCTTACACATAATCAAGTAACTAAAAATACATGGATTATGTTGATGTCGTATTTACGAAGTTCCAAAAGATAAGCGTTTATACTTCGTAATTCAATAAATTCCTTGACACTTTGATCATAATGATATGACCAAGTCTAATCACTAGAGTATTATATATATATAGCTTCACATGTTATGTTTTCAATATAATCCGACTTGAAAGATACATTTGGAATGGAAACAAGATCAAGTCAATATTACTAAACTCAAGTGGAAGGCAGATGTCTTCGTTGTAGTCGTTACTTCTTCTCATTCTCCAGGTCTTTGGAGTAATACTTGTACGTCTCAACATTCCTAGATTTTCTAGTCTAACCTAAACGAAGTTGACTCTAGTATTTAATCAAGCGACTCTAGATGAGTTTTGATACTAAAATATGACAACCAAACTTGACATACCAACGCTTGGTGGGTTCAATGACTTATGCTCTAACAGGTAAGATATACCTTTTATATCTTCTTCGGCAAACTCTGAAAAGACGAGGGTACCGAGTACACCTCCAATTCTTTTGAAATATCCTATATCAGGCATACTTTATATAATCTTATTGATCTTAGTGACTCAACACTTTAACAACGTGATCTTGGATATAATCTAGATTCCAATCACAGATCAGATGAAAGGAATTAATCCAAGATGTTGTTTGCGTATAAGTGTAATTACTTTAGTTATAAAAACAATTATAATATGGAAGAAAATTAAAAGCACAGATACATAAGATTTTGTTGACGAGGCAAACTGCTTGGTAGAAAAGCCCCAGGACCTATTCCAGTTGGAATATTCTCGTAATTAAACTGCTAAACAAATGCATATTCACAACCTCTTATATTTGAGAAAGAATAAACCACCTCTAGTTTCTCAGTTTCCTTATCCACGCGCATACTGCCAATCTAGCCAACGCACGTGAATTACCTAATATAATCAACTACCAAGTGTTGTTTTACCACTATAAATACTTCTGCAACCTAATTCTTTTAAGACGACTTACAGAAAGCAAGGAATCCAACAGTTTTCTAACCACTCAAATACAATCACCAATATCAAGTATAATATGATTAATTCAGAGTCAAGAATCTTCCGTTTAGATTTGTAACTCAATGATTTACCAAATCCGAAATAACTTGATTAATGACCAATCCAATTCACGACTTAAATAATCAATTTGGATTCCACGAGTTAAGTTTGCAAAGCAAAAAACTTGTCGATCTCACAAACTTTAAGTTTATTAAAGGTAAACAACTTGTTTGTCCCAGACATTTAGATACAAAAATTTAATTATAGTCTAAAAAAACTTTAAACCATGCAAGGTAAAAGCTTTATTAACACGAATTAAAAGTACAAATTAATTCCCAATATATATATATATATAGTTTCCTAAAGTTCAACGCTAATCCATGACAAGATTCATATTATTGTTATGTCGAAACTACGAAAGTATAGTAAACTATACTATATATATAACTTAATACAATAAGTTATAGAATCAACCGGTGTGTATCCTCCCTTTGAAACTTAAATTATAAGAATGATCACATAAAACAAATGTAAAACAAACTTTACATGTTATGTACGTTTTTGATCAATAGCTACTACCTCCAATCTAAAGGATGATGTCTTAGTTTTTCTTCGGTACGTCTGCAACTCTTCAATGAGTAGCAAGATATTATTTTAACATTTTTATATCCTAAGTATAACCTAACGAACTTGACTTTAGTAAACAATTCAAGCGACAGAGTTGCAGAACTAAACTTGATAAGAAACTTGACATACCAACGCTTGACAGGTTCAAGCGAGCATTGCTCTAAAAATATCCCCCCTGTTCAATTTTAGTGATAAAACTCTTTGCATATGGATATTGCATGAGTTAACAGAAATTACAAGAACATAAAAATATCTTAATTCTCCATCATACGCTTGATCCAAGATTCAACAACTTGTTCACCTGCATGTATCAAAAAATAAATGTTGTTGCTGAAGCTTCCGATAACAGTTCTTGTTACTCCCCATAAAGGTAAGCTAGGATGATTTTAATTACGAACATAACTGGTATTCCAGTAGTACAATACAATAACTGAATGGTAATATTACTCACATTGTGATATGTTTCTTCGCCTTGGTCAGTGTTTTATCTCTTTTTCGTTAGATATGACTAAACAACACATATAGCTCTTTCATCCTCCGAAAAAGCTACTAGCAACTTACATGTCTTGCATACAAGTTATAACCAAGTGATCAAAACCACTCTATATATATCCCCCATTTTGTCATGGAAAATGACAAAGGTCGTAAAAATACAACAGGGTATTTTTGAAGGAACCATCAAGCTTTAAGAACTTGATACAACCTTTGAGAGATTAAGACAAAGTAGGTGTATAACTTACCATCAATTTAATGAGCCTATTAAGATTATAATTAACTTAATTTCTTATTACTAAAACGATTAACCAGAGTAATTCTTCTCTAGATTCGATAAGCCTACTACAATCGAAATCGATCTAGTTACTTATCAGGAAGCAATTATCATAAATAATTATTTCTTCAATTTCCATAACCACACTCCCCACAAAAATATATCATTAAGTACAAGTTAAAATAAGAACTGTCCCCATGTGATTGTCATTCTCCACTACCACAAGAGAACAACACAACAATATTTACCAAAGAAAGGTTAAAAACACGATTTTAGTATTCACCTACCACGAAGAAAACTGAAACTATTCATATGTACACTAATCAATCAATTACTGACATCCAAATAATAAATAAGTTTTGAAGCTTTAGTTTGAATTATTTGATTTATTAGATCTTGGATATTTTATGTGACTCAAATATGAGTTTAATTCGGAATCATACATAATCATAGGTCACAAATCATTAGAAAGTAAAGTCACCAGCGAGACCAAAAGGATAAGAAATCCGAAAATCTCATACAAACCGAAAGCAATGCAACAGATTAATCGATAAAGAACAAGTACTCACTACATACCATCAACCATTAATGACACAAAGAATTTTAAAATAAATATTTATCATCAAATTTATTGGTATCCAAAGAGATTTTACACAATAGTTGAAGTACATAAAAAAATTTGATTAATCAATTTTATTTGGCAAAGTTCATTACCAAGAACGAGCCCTAATCTGATTGAACTGATAACTCTTTAGTCTTATGAATTAGCCTTTCTGAGTGGTAAGATCCTTCGTATTCCTGAAAACAACCTAGATCAATGTATAATTCTACAACCTTAGCGTTTAACTTTTCAAAAAGAATTGTTTTATTGTTTGTCAAGTTGTCTTGCATCTAGAGAGCATTATCAAGAGACCATATCAACACCATTACTCCTAACTTTATTTCCACACAAGTACAAGTTATCTTATGAAACTCCTTTTCGTAGTCAATCTTTGCACGATTTATTAAGGGGGGTTCCGATTTTAGCAGGGCTGATACCATTACTGAAAAGGAGAGGATACCAAATACACCACCAACTTTTTCGTTCCACAATCTGTATGGAAAAAACGTAATACAATTGCAAGTAGATCTAAAATTAAAGATCCTTGAACAATATATGTATATAGAGTTTTTCTCTTTCTCTTCTGCAACCAATATATCTAGACTAAGAAGTCAATAAACCTGATTTTTCATGATCAATCTAGTCGTCTTCAAATCAATAGGATCCGAATTATGACAAATTTGAAATTTATAATCTATCTTCAAAGAAATTCAACAAGAACAAGTCTTGTTATTAATTACAATTAATAAGAACTTAAACTACCTATATTGAATACGTATTACTTGTGATATTCATATTATAAAGATAAAACAGTATAAAGCGGAAAAGTAAAAACACAAGAAACCATAAGTTTTTTCAACAAGGAAAACTGCACCTGCATAAAAACCCCGAGATCTCGTCCAGCTTTACACACTAAACTGCATTAAGCCACTACAGACACTAGCCTACTATCAGACTTCAGACTGGAATGTAGTTTAGATTTAATTAACCTTCCAAGTAATTCGGCTGCATTCGTGCTCCTTACGTCTCTTGAACCTCAGAAGGATTTATGCAATTGATTCCCTTAGCCGACGTCCTTTGTAGTCTAAAAGTTGTTTCAACATAATACTTTCCCCATGTGGTTATTTTACAATGTAGGATTTTTACTAGTAGTACTGCGGTCATTTGATCTGCAACAGCTTCTCTAGAGGTCACACATGATGTCATTATTCTCGAACGAGCTGCTTAGTTCGATACTGGGTAAGTGTCATATGCCCATTTAACGGCCTAAAGTTTTCCATGGGACATGACCGGCAATACTCTATGGTTCAATGAATCAACTTCACCCATAAGTACTCATCCTTGCACACTTGCATCAAAGTATGCACCTGCCTTCACTCTTAAATATTACGCAACGGAAGTCTTTCTTCTTTTCTCTCTAACTCTTTATGCCCCCATAAGCATAAGAGATTTGCCATGCATCAACCCATTTGACAATCTCACAAAATCAGCAACATCATAAACACAAAGACATGACACAATTAATTCATTTTATTGCATCAAAGGAAGATTACAAAACTTTTGTCCAACCAATGGACTAAACAGGCCATCACCCTCTTGGTGATGCCTTATTCTCTCAAAACATGAGACTAACTCTCCTCTATGTAGCCTCCTGAATTTTGAATTCCTTTACACTATTTATACAGTAGTTACAATGGCCAAAAACCGTGCATAACACTTGCACACGCATGGAACAACCATGTGTCTCATATGGTAGTTCCATAACCACCAATAACTGTACGTATGTTGGACAAACTCGATCCAACCTTCAACACCTGTTCCAAAGTAGTTATGAACACTCCCTCAAGGTTATAAACTTCCTCTATAACCGTTCATCCTTGTATTACACCTCTGGCATGCTTTTAAAGCCAATAACCAACTTGTAACCATCTTTTAAGCCATAATGTGCCACTGTTGCACATTACTGAACTTGTCCTTGAGTCAATACTCAGCCAACATGGCACTGTAGTCTTCTTGGTCTAAGCTAATGTACAACTAACATTGGACTACAATTATCTCGGCCACCTTCTTAGCTCAATATGGTTATTCCTGTGTCATATGCTTCACTCAGCCAATTTGCTTGACAATAACAATGCCTACTCTTGCATTACTAGCTTGCTTGCACTGTCCAAGATTTGGCCAGCCTTGGACTAATGCATAGGCCAACTCTTGGACTATTCTATACACTTGAACCGTCCTTGAATTTGGGCCACCTCAATTCCATGGATGTGCCTTAATTCCAACATCACATGTTGCATTTGTCAACTTGGCCTTGTCTTGCCTTTTCCTTAATGAAGCTTCATTGTGTCGTCCAATAAGCTTCATTACTTAGCCAATGTCCTTACAAGGTAGCGCCACCTTTGCGCTTCACTGGCTCTGCAGGGTCCCGCTATCTTAGCGCTTAATAGTCTATGTGGTTGCGCATCACTGATTTGGCCGGCTATGCTGTAACGCGCAATCTTTGTGCTTCAATAGCCTGACCGGTCATAGTAAGTATGTATAGGGGTACGCATACCTATAGACCAGTATGTGAACTCAGGTTGTGTGGGTGCGTACCTCCTTACCATTTACGAAATCATAACCTTATGGTACGCATAGTGGGTATGCGTACCTACCCTGTTCTGAACTCAGATGTCTAGGGTAAGCGTGCTGGGTAAGTGTACCTACCCTGTGTCCAGAATCTCAGTACTTCTGAAAGCTCTCTTTAAACAATTTGAAATATTCCCAATGGCCATAGATAGTAAATATCATTGCTTGGGCAATTTCCAATGATCAACTTGAAACAAAAATTGTTCTTAACCAAGATTGTCAAGTATCTAGAACATCAATTGCTTGAATCATATTTAGTGAGATTTATCAAGACAAGCTTGACTTGAAATATTTTTTTTGCAATATTAAATCTACTAAAATCATATGACATAGTCACATAAATATAGAATGGTGAATCGTGAGTAAATAGGATGGTTCAGTCTTCATATACCTCTTTGTCGATGAAGTTCTCCAAATGCCTTCGTTTGATCTTCAGTCTTCAATCTTGGAGGGTTATTCAGTGATGTCTGATACTCAACTACCATACTCTAATCCTAGTCCGAGACTTGAATCTAATAGACTAGAAATCAAGATATAGTTTTGTGCATCTAACATTAACAACAAGGTTGAGATATCAAAACTTGCGAGTTCGACCGAGCAACCAGTGCTCTAACAATCTCCCCTACAAAACTATCAGTATATATGGATTCAAAATTGAAAACCATGGGGTACCAAATACACCACCAACTTTTTTGTTCGTCAACCTGTATGGATAAAACCGTAATACAATTTCACATAAACGAACTTAATGATCCTTGAACAAAATTGTACAATGATTTTATATCTCTTTTTCTTACAATCAGAAAGTTATAGACGAGAAGTCCGTGAACCTGATATAACCATAAGAGTACTTCGACGATTCCAAGGATAAATATCCAAGTTCAATCTAGTTGAATCCAATAAATGTATCAGAATTCTTCCAAGTACGAAACTGGTTAACTTTCTTTCAAGATACGAATTCTACAAGAACAAGTTCTTATAATTCATCACAATAAATATGGATTATATAACTACGATTGATTACATACTACTTGTGATAATCATATTATAAAGATAAACAATATAATGAGGAAAAGGAAAAACACAAGACCCTGGAAGTTTTGCTAACGAGAAAACCACAACTGCAGGAAAATCCCTAGGACCTCGTCCAAATTTGTACACCAAACTGTATTAAGCCGCTACAGACACTAGCCTACTATCAGAACTTCGGACTGGAATGTAGTTGAGACCGAATCCACCCTCCAAGTGATTCAGTTATAGTCGCGCTCCTTAGGTCTCTTGAACCTCGCAAGATTCTACGCAATTGATTCCCTTAGCTGACGCCCATTACAACCTAAGAGTTCTTTCAACCTAAGTGAATACTTTTGATACCAATATGTCTCTAACAGATAAGCCTATATGATTTTCGTATAGATCATGAGATCAAGGTGAGGAAATCTGTTTACAGTAGGCAAAGCTAGCAAACCTCAAAATACGGAACTTACGACTCCCGGAGAGCATCCTAGATTATTATTAACCTCATAAGAACAATCTTAGACGAGTTCAATTAAGAATCATTATCAGACATCTATCTTGTGAAATCACAAAGTCTGAGACGAAGAAACTTTGTGATTACTATCTATCTTGCCTGAAAGATATTACAAAAACCTCGATAACATAAAAGCAAGATCGTGATACACGAACAATCAAGGTAAAAGATAGTCGGACATGGCTTCATGAATCTCTAAATGAAGTCTTTAAGTCGTTAAACTAATTATGTCTCACAGAGAAAACCTAGGTTAATAAAAGACGACTCTAGCATACAACTAAGACACATGAAAGTATCAGGGATTGAATTTCCAAGTTGTTTGAGTCTCTTTATTTAAAGACTTTCAAGATCGAAGGTCGCTTAAAATTCAAGCTAAGATAGCTCGGGAATCAAGCAAACACTTTTCTGTTTAGATGAAACTCTGATTAGGGTTTCACATAAGCATTTGAAATTTGACTTCAAATCACATAGAAGAATACACATTATGGTCAGTCATGACCTAACCGTGTATAATGATAGTTCATGGTCGGTTAACCATTTGAACCATAAGTTTATCCATATTCATTTAACACTTTAGACTTTAATATCGATGCACAATCACAAGTGATAAAGTGACTAAATATGTCTTAGACGTGTTTTCGAGAGTTAATCAAATGCCAAACATATCGTAGAAATAATTTGAATGCATATGAAAATATTCAGCTAGCAGTGTAAGTACGTGTACTAGACCTAATCCGTGAACTCAGATTCCCAATGTACGTATACCCTTAGGCAATTCTCGGACAGACTATTTTGGTACACATACTAGGTACGTATACCGTAAGTCAGTTTTCGTACTCAGGCTGTTTTGGTATGTGTACTGGGTACGTGTACCTCCTTTTTACACGGGTTTATCAACAACCATTTCTCTTGATCGTTTGTATCTAGATCTCTTCTTCCCATTATGATTATCATTTGTCTTAGAATCATCCAAACTTTTAGGAGAAGAAGGTACAACTTTACACACCTTGGATAGATTTGACTTCTGGAATAGTTGAAGCATATTTGTCAAGCGACTAACTCTTCTGAAAAAGCATAGGTCTAACAACCTCAACCAATATTTCATTTAGGAAATTTGTATGGACAAAATCAAATATAATTCTAAGAGAATCAACTAGACAGCCAGACTCAATCAATGGAAATATATCCAAGAGTTGGATCTCTGTTTCTCAATGTAATCAACAAATCAAACAGATAGAATCCGTGAGCCTGATTATTATGATAAAAAAACTTGAATGGTACCAAAGACCAATGCTCAAGTGTCAATCAATTTATATCAACCACCAAAGGTTGGATTATCTAATTAATTGAACTACGCACAACCTGTGATATTTCAATTATTTAAACAAATATAATGCGGAAAAGAAATAACACAGACACCAGATATTTTGTTAACGAGGAAACCGCAAATGCAGAAAACCCCCGGGGACCTAGTCCATATTAGAACACCACACTGTATTAAACCGCTACAGACACTTGCCTACTCCAAGTTAACGTCTGACTGGAATGTAATGGAGCCCTAACCAATCTCACACTGATCAAGGTATAGTCGCGTTCCTTACGCCTCTGAATCCAAGCAGGACTCTACGCACTTGATTCCCTTAGCTGATCTAACCCACAACTAAGACTTGCTACGATCCAAAGTAAAAGATTTGATAAACCAATCTTTCTCACACAGAAAAGTCTATTAAATAAATAAATCTGTCTCCCACAGAAATTACTATGAGTTTTGTTCCGTCTTTTGATAAATCAAGGTGAATAGGAAACAATTGATACATCGGACTTATATTCCCGAAGAACATCCTAGAAATATCAATCACCTCACAATAATCTTAATCGTATGGGAGCGAAACAAGATATTGTGGAATCACAAACGATGAGACGAAGATGATTGTGACTACTTTTTATCTTGCCTATCGGAGATCAAATATCGAGCAAATCTTAGAGAAGATAGTACTCAATACGATAGAATACAGAAAGATCAGAACACGCAACTACAGAGAAAATAGTTGGGTCTGGCTTCACAATCCCAATGAAGTCTTTAAGTCGTTAACCTATAATGGTTTTAGAAAAACCAAGGTTAAAGGAGAATCGACTCTAGTCGCAACTAGTATCACATAGGAGGTGTGGGGATTAGGTTTCCCAGTTGCTAGAGTTCTCCCTTATATAGTCTTCAAATCAGGGTTTGCAATTAATGTTACCTTGGTAACAAAGCATTCAATATTCACCATTAGATGAAAACCTGATTAGACTCAAGCTAATATCTTTCAACCGTTAGATCGAACTTAGCTTGTTACACACAAATGAAAAGTGACTTCATTTAGATATGGGTAACCGTACCTAAACATGTACAACTTGTTGGCTCAACAATAGTTAACTGAAGTTAGCCATATGAACACTTTCTCATCAACCTTGTTCATCTTAACACAACTAGTTTAAATGAATCAAATGAAACTAGTTCTAGAGTTATTCAATTGTTTATATTCTCATAGAAGTATACAAGACACAATTGAAGAAAAATCGATTTTGATTCACTCGAATCAATTCATGAACATTATAGCCACGGTTTGCATAAGATTTCATTCCTTAATTTATAAATGTATTAGTTCATGAACAAACCGATTTTAGAACATAACCTACTCAAGTATGCAAACGGGTACGCATATCTAAGTGGTCGAACTTGGTTTGGGTTCGCCAGTATGTGAACGGGTATGCATACCTCCAAACTCAATTGAATTCCCAGACTTGAACTTACGCCGGGACACATACAGGTATGCATACTAAGTTCCCAAACTTTCAACTAACCAACCAGTACGCATACGGGTATGCATACTATGGTTCCCGAACTTGGAATAACTGGCAACAGTTAGCATACAAGTACGCATACGGGTATGCATACTATATCCAATCATGGTTAATTGTTCTAAACTCCCATGTCAATCATTGAAACATTCTTAGAAGACGACAATAGCTGTCTCACACAAACTATTAGCTTCAAAGCAATTTTCAAGTGATCGATAGATCAATACTAAACATTCCGAGTCTATGTCAAATGGCTGTCTCACACAAATCAAGTAAGATGTTACCAGGCGATTTTCACATGATCATCTTTTGACTTTCGTCAAGAATATAAGATGAACTTGGTTAAAGCGAAAGCTTACCAACATATATTTCGAGAAATATGTAAGCGAGTTAAACTCATCTCGAAATACCAAATGTGTATAATCGAAGTCTATATAGCTATACGAATTTTGTCTCAAATAGGAGATAGAGTAGATAGACTTTTGAGTGATAGATGAGTTCAAGTCTCCACATACCTTTTGTTGATGAAGTTCCACAAGCTCCCCTTAGTAGTTCTTCGTCTTCAATCGATGAACGTCGTGTAGTCTAAAGCTCAACTACACTTTCTATCCTAATCCGAGACTTAGCCATAAGTAGACTAGAAATCAAAACTTATAGTTTTGGCAACTAAACTTGACAAACAAGCTTGAGATAGCAACGCTTGTGAGTTCGACCGAGCAGTGCTCTAAAAATATCCCCCTTTGTCAATTTTAGTGAAAAAACTATCAATACATATGGATTACAAAATAAATAAACTTTGTAGCTTCTCATCCAAATGCTTGATTTCCTTGGTCCTTCAACATTAATCGAAATCTTCGTCACTTCCAAGTACTCCAGTGATTCTGAATGTGTTCAACTCAGCATCATAGTTGTTGAAGATCCGTAACTATAACAAAATATAAAAACAAGATGTTTTCGTATTGTTATACAGTAGCATAATATTATTACACAACATCAAAGTCCAATTGCATCACAACTTTGACAATAATATTATGGTGATATGTATCACTCCCCCTTAGTCAATACTTCATCTCACAATGAAAACCACTCACCCTTACATAATGATCCATAAACCATATGTATTTGTAATGTGAACTACACAATAATTCTCCCCCTTTTATTGAATATAAATTTGCAAAGGTACGAAAACTAGCGGGATCATAATTAAATTCTCATAGAGATACTTCATGACTAAAAGAGAACATATCAACTTTGTTTCGATGATTTCACATAGTCGAAACTTAGTGTATTCATCAAGGAGTTTATAAAGATACAAGATAACTCCTATAATATTCCACAGCCGCACTCCCCACAATGATTTGGCAATTAAGCACAAGTTCAATTAAGAACTCCCCCCCATAAAATGTCATTCCCGAAAGAACAACAAGAGCGACCTTACTTTTACAAGAAAAGAAGGATTTCTTTGGACATTAACAAATTACATGAAACATTAATTTGTATCCAGAAAACTCAATTAAATTAACCACAAGAGAACCCATGATTAATTTAATCGGAAATGCTCAACATAAGAGAACTTACGGAACCGCACAGTACTTTCACATAGAAGTGGATTAGGGAAAGATCAATACTGCGGAATATACAAAGATTCATTCTATTTTCATCAATATTTGCATAAAGATACCATAGACTTAATCTTTGTTATCAAAAGTTCATTCTATTTTCCATCAATATTTGCATGATGACATATAATAGTCTTAACTTTTGACATATATTCAGCCAAACTTCTTATGGATTTAACACATTTAGCAGTTTAATTGAAAGATAAAATCATTCAAGGCTAAAATATCATTAAAATTATTACAACCATTAAAAATAACAGTTTTAATAAGTTCAACATAAGAAGTTTAACAGAAATAACATAAAAAAGATTTTGAACTTGACATAACAATATGAAGAAAAAAGACACTAATCCAGATTGCGATAAAAATCCTCAGCAATCTTAGATATTGGTTCAGCTAAATCTGGATGAACCATCACAGCATGAGCCAACTTGTTATAGCATTGCTCGGTCGAACTTGCAAGCGTTGCTATCTCAAGCTTGTTTGTCAAATTTAGTTGCCAAAACTTATCTATCACTGGTGGAACTTCATTGACAAAAAGGTATGTGGAGACTTGAACTTATCTATCACTCAAAAGTCTATCTATTCTATCTCATATCTTGAGACAAAAGTCGTATTGCTATATAGACTTCAATTATACACATTTTCTATTTCGAGCCGAGTTTATCTCGCTTATCTATTTTTCGAAATATGTGTTGGTAAGCTTTCGCTTTGTCCAAGTTCATCTTTACTCGTAACGAAAGTCATGTTGGTTATTTCAATATCTTGAAAATCGCTTTGATGAAAAATAGTTTGTGAATAACAACTATATAACATCCTCTAAGAATGTTCCAATGATTGAAATGAGAGTTTAGAACATGTAACCATCTTTGGATATAAGCATAGTGTGTTCTCACTTTTGTGTAAAAGTCCAAAACCGGGAACCCAAAGTATGCGTACCCGTATGCGTACTGGCGGTTGTTGGTAATCCGGGACAGTATGCGTACACGTACGCATACTGGCGGAAAGTTCACGTCCGTGAATTTCTGCTGGAGTTTGGAAGTGAAAACAAACTCAATCCGGTTACTTAAGTACGCGTACCTGTTCGCATACTTTGGTAGGTTACTTTCTAAAATCGGTTTGTTCATGAACTAAAACATTTATATATATTAAGGAATGCAATCTTTGCAAACCGTGGATATAATGTTCTTGAATCAATTCGAGTGAATCAAAACCAATTTTGCTTCGATTTTTTCTTGTATACTTCTATAAGATCTAAGCAATTGAACAACTCTCTAACTAGTTCATTTGAGTCATTTGAACTAGTTATGGTGAAGATGAATAAGGTTGATATGAAAGTGCTCATATGGGTAACCATTGGTTAACTATTGTTGAACCAACTAGGTGTACACGTTTAGGTACGGTTACTCAAACCTAAATGAAGTCACATTTCATTTGTGTATAACAAGCTAAGTTCTATCTAACGTTGAAAGATATTAGCTTGAATCTAATTAAATTTTCATCTAACGGTGAATATTGAATGCTTTGTTACCAAGGTAACTTAGATTGCAAACCCTGATTTGGAGACTATATAAAGGAGAACTCTAGCAATTGGGAAACCTAATCCCCACACCTCATGTGTGATACTAGTTGTATAAGCTAGAGTCGATTCTCCTTTAACCTTAGGTTTCTCTCGAGACCATGTAGGTTAACAATTTAAAGACTTCATTGGGATTGTGAAGCCAGACCCAACTATTTTCTCTGTAGTTGCGTGATCTGATCTTGCTTTTTCTATCGTGATTGAGTGCAATCGTAAGATTGGCTTGAGATTTATATCTCCAATAAGCAAGATAGAAAAGTAGTCACAAACTCCTTCGTCTCATCGTTTGTGATTCCACAATATCTTGTTTCGCTAGTCGATTAAGATTATTGTGAGGTGATTGATATTTCTAGGCTGTTCTTAGGGAATATAAGTCCGGTATATCAATTGGTTCTTGTTAACCTTGATTTATCAAAAGATAGAACAAAACTCGTAGGTATTTCTATGGGAGACATATTTATCTATTCCTGTAGACTTTTCTGTGTGAGACAGATTTGTTTATTAAAGTCTTCGACTTTGGGTCATAGCAACTCTTAGTTGTGGGTGAGATCAGCTAAGGGAACCAAGTGCGTAGTATCATGCTGGGATCAGAGACGTAAGGAGCGCAACTGTACCTTTGATCAGTGTGAGATTGATTGGGGTTCAACAGCAGTCAAGACCGAAGTTAGTTTGTAGTAGGCTAGTGTCTGTAGCGGCTTAATACAATGTGTGTTCCATCTGGACTAGGTCCCGGAGTTTTTATGCATTTGCATTTTCCTCGTTAACAAAACTTCTGGTTTCTGTGTTATTTCTTTTCCGTATTATATTTTGTTATTTAATTGAAATATCACAGGTCGTGCGTTGAATCGATCAATTGGTAAATCCAACCTTTGTTTGTTGATTGAAATTTATTGATCCTTGAACATTGGTCTTTGGTACCATTCAAGTTATTTCTTTTGTATTCAATCAGGCTCGCAGATTTCTATTTGTTTGAGTGAGGCTTGTATCGATAAATTGAGATATAACTCTTTGATATACTTTTTATTAAGATTGAGATAAATTGAAATATTAGGTGAGGTTGTTAGAACCCCGTTTTTTCACAACTGTCTCTCCAAGCACTCATTCCTTTGAAGAAGAAGAGCAACTTCAGGATTGGAAGGTTTCTTCATTTTGTTAATGTTTGTCTGGCTCAAGAGAGATGGAGTACCAACACGAGTTCCAAGATGAGCAATATTAAATTGACTACAGATTCGGCTGATGAGGCATGGAAAACCAGGGTTTTTCTTTTGTGAAACCATGTGAATCATTTGACGAACAATTAATCCACGGAAATCAACCTCTTCACCAGAAACAAGATGGTAAACCAGCTCAGCCAGAGTTCTGCTCTAGAGATTTTTGTCGAGCGTACTGGGAATTAAGTTAGCCACAGCCAGCTTACGAAAAATCTTCAAATGAAAGATTATATTGTCCACAGAGAGTTTCCTTTCTATCCATGGCATATTCTTTCCTAGGAGCAGTTCAGACAACTGATTCTTATTTGGTCTTTGACCTTCTGGTTGAGGAACAACAAAAGAATGATGTCAAGGCAAGTTTAATAACTCAGCTATAACACCAAAATCATCATCATCAAATTCATCATCACTATCAACCATCCTCCTATTTTAACTAGTATTAGTACCCGAACTCTCACCACAATTCAATCTTTTCTTATGAGCCATAGAAACCAAAGAATGGTGAAGAACTTACCAAGTACGTGAACTGTCGTTAATGGTGAAGCTCCGGAACCAGAGAATTTGAAGAATTAAGGACAGGCCCGTCGAATGATTTCCTGTTGCCAACACAAAGGAATAAAGAACACCCCAAAACATTGAGGTTATAGTGATTGAGAGTTTACGAGCTCTTGGGTTTTCTTTTTCATACTCGGACTGTAGGGAAGAAGAGGTGAAAAGAACGAAGTGAGTTCTTCCTCTTTTATACGTCACATGGTGGTATATGAATCACCAAAACACGTTCTGGAACACGGTTCAAACACGTAATGGTTACTAGACCAGGGTACATAAACCGTACGTGTGCGACAAGGACTCGTTTATTTTTGAAACATCATATTTTTATTAAACAAACTTATAAAAAATAGAATTGGAGCAAAGCTCAACAACCCTTTAACGAGCACTCATTGTGAACACAAGAGAAGAACAACCTTTCACACCATGACACCAAGAGAGAGTTTCTTTCCAACAACTCTTACAACTTCCAATATTGAGAGAAACCCAAGGGACTATTTTTACAAGTTTTTCAAAGAACTTAAAAAGAGCACAAGATAATTTGTGTTTTTGATTTCTTCGTTTACAACTTATAACACACAGTCTCTGCGGATAATATTCAGTACCGCACAGGGAAACTCTTTTGATAAAAAGAGACATCCTGACTTTCTCACTAAAAAGGGAAGTACCATTATCTTGAGAAGATGTATCAAGGTTTGACTGATGAACTGAGTCAAATTTAGAGATGAAACTGACTGATAGATGAGGTTCAGATACTTCTCGTATTATATCCAGTTTGTCTGGGACACAGGAAGGAGAAGGATTATCCTTACTGATAAGAAGATCAATATCAACCACAACATGAACATTATTCATCACAACTTGAATTAGATTATCAAGAGATTCTTGCTCTTTCTGGAGATATAACTTAACATCAAGGGATAAGCCCTCAAGCCTTTTATCAAGCCCGGAAAACACTTATAGGGATTTTAAACCTGGTGGAGGTTTAGATAGAATTTCTTCTACAGATTTTATTAAATTAGTCATGGAAGAGAACTCTGGAATCCCTGGATCTGGTGGTGCATATATTGAGATATCATTACTGTCCATGGAGTCAGACTGCTACAAACACATACTTATAAGGTCTTAAACGTGTTTGCCTGATCTGATAACAATTAAAAAGGCGGGGGTTTAACAACCTCACCCAATATTTCTTATAGGCAATCTGTATGGACAAACTCCAATATAATTCCAAGAGAATCAACTAGACAGTCAGACTCAATCAATGGAAATATATCCAAGAGTTGTATCTTTGTTTCTCAATGTAATCAACAAATTAAACAGATAGAATCCGTGAGCCGGATTATTATGAGAAACAACTTGAACGGTACCAAAGACCAATATTCAAGTGTCAATCAATTTATATCAACAACCAAAGGTTGGATTATCTAATTGATTGAACTACGCACAACCTGTGATATTTCAATTATATAAACAAATATAATGCGGAAAAGAAATAACACAGACACCAGATATTTTGTTAACGAGGAAACCGCAAATGCAGAAAAACCCAGGGACCTAGTCCAGATTTGAACACCACGCTGTATTAAGCCGCTACAGACACTAGCCTACTCCAAGTTAACTTCGGACTGGAATGTAGTTGAGCCCTAACCAATCTCGAACTGATCAAGGTACAGTCGCATTCCTTACGCCTCTGAATCCCAGCAGGACTCTATGCACTTGATTCTCTTAGCTGATCTCACCCACAACTAAGAGTTGCTACGACCCAAAGTCGAAGACTTGATAAACCAATTTGTCTCACACAGAAAAGTCTATTAAATAGATAAATCTGTCTCTCACAGAAATTCCTATTAGTTTTGTTCCGTCTTTTGATAAATCAAGGTGAACAGGAACCAATTGATATACCGGACTTATATTCCCGAAGAACGGCCTAGAAATATCAATCACCTCAAAATAATCTTAATCGTATGGTAACGAAACAGATATTGTGGAATCACAAACGATGAGACAAAGATATTTGTGACTACTTTTTATCTTTCCTATCGGAGATTAAATATCGAGCAAATCTTAGAGAAGATAGTACTCAATACGATAGAATACAGCAAGATCAGAACGCGCAACTACAGAGAAAATAGTTGGGTCTGGCTTCACAATTCCAATGAAGTCTTTAAGTCGTTAACCTATAATGGTTTTAGAAAAACCTAGGTTAAAGGAGAATCGACTCTAGTTGCAATTAGTATCACACAAAAAGTGTGGTGATTAAGTTTCCTAGTTGCTAGAGTTCTCCCTTATATAGTCTTCATATCAGGGTTTGCAATCAATGTTACCTTGGTAAAAAAGCATTCAATATTCACCGTTAGATAAAAACCTGATTAGACTCAAGCTAATATCTTTCAACTGTTATATTGAACTTAGCTTGTTACACACAACTGAAAAGTGACTTCATTAAGATGTGGGTAACCGTACCTAAACGTGCACACCTTTTTGGCTCAACAATAGTTAACCGAAGTTAGCCATATGAACACTTTCATATCAACCTTGTTCATCTAAACACAACTAGTTCAAATGACTCAAATTAAACTAGTTATAGAGTTGTTCAATTGTTTATATTCTCATAGAAGTATACAAGACACAATTGAAGCAAAATCGATTTTGATTCACTCGAATCAATTCATGAACATTACAGCCACGGTTTGCAAAAGATTGCATTCCTTAATTTATAAATGTATTAGATCATGAACAAACCGATTTTAGAACATAACCTACTCAAGTATGCAAACGGGTACGCATACCTAAGTGTCCGAACTTGGTTTGGGTTCGCCAGTATGTGAACGGGTATGCATACCTCCAAACTCAATTGAATTCCCAGACTTGAACTTACGCCAGAGTATTTGATGAAAAAATCATCAAGTAGGTTGTCAAGATTGATGTGAGTATTTTTATATTCATCAAAATTGACATATTCAACCACGAGAGCAACACTGGAAATTCTTCCCCTTCGGAGTCATACTGATCAGATGATTCATCAAGTGTTGCAATAAGACCCTTGTTGCTAGCGTTATTTTCTACGATCTGGACACTCATTAGCAAAGTGACTGAACCCTCTACATTTTAAGCACTGAGGCATATCCTCATCATCACTATCGTTAGTGTCTCTGTTTTTAGGTTGTGCGGCTAGTTTGATGATGAGAGAGGCTCTTTGGAGAAAATTTTATTTCTCTTCATGAGAAGATTTCTAAACTGTCTTGTGATAAGAGATACAGATTTTTCAAGATCTTTATCTGATAATTCGTAATCGACAACAAGATGTTTCTGAAAAGCACCAACACTTTCACTTTTCTCAAGTACCTAAGTCTTTTTTAACGCTGTGAAGGCAATATCTTTTCCATCCTTAGTCTGTTGTTCACGGTCGAAGATCTTTAGTGATGGCATATTTGTTAGTCTCGTATCGAGCTGGTAAAGATCTTAGAATTTTCATCACAATATCCCTTTCGGAAATAGTCCTACGCAACGCATGAGAGGCATTCACTATCTCAGATAACTTGTGATTAAATTCTTCAAACGAATCTTCGTTAGCCATACAAAAGTTTTCTAAGTCAAAAGTTAGGTTTTGAAGATTTGCTTCCTTTTCTGAGGTATTCCCTTCAAATACAGTTTCTAAGATATCCCAAGCTTGCTTCAACATAGTGCACGTAGACACATGATATTTAAGATCTTGGATTATGGCATAGATAATATCATTCAATCTGTCAGAATTATGCTTTGCAACACTGACTTTAGTTTCGCTATAAAGAGCTATGTCTTTAGCAACAGTTGTTTCACCTTCTCGAGCTGTTGGAGGATTATACCCTTTTATGACAATAACCCATGTTTGAAAATGACGAGCATGAAGGAAGGAGCGCATAACTATTTTCCACCATAAGTAATTTGTGTCATCGAAGGCTGGTGGCACGTTAATAGAGACTAAACTCTTGTTCATAGATTCAGATCGCCACAAACGCATACTTGTTAGGTCTAACGGTGTTTGCCTGCTCTGATACCAATTGAAAAGGTGAGGGTACCAATTACGCCGCCAACTTTTTCATTCAGGAACCTTTATGGAAAAAACCTAATATAATTGCAAGTAAATCTAAATCAAAGATCCTTGAACAATATGTATATAGAGTTTTTCTCTTTCTCTTCCATAATCAATATGTCTAGACTAAGAAGTCCGTGAACCTGATTGTATATAAGAGTTTTTGGACGATCTCACAAATCAATATCCAAGATCAATCTAGTCGTATCCAAATCAAAAGGATCCGAATTCTAAAAAGTATGAAACTTGTAATTATCTTTCAAGAAATTTAAAGGAATAAAAATATATTAAGTTATTATGATTCTTTACGAATATGGCTTAGCATTTTAATGCGACTCATAGAAGAACTTTTATTGCTACATTCTGTATTTCTTAATCCTTATATAAAACCAAGCAAACTTATCTATGTGAAATGAAATGGTATGCATAATGCAATATGCACTTTGAGAAACAATTCAAGCCGACATGCAGCTGAAAGCTTCATGGTACTTCCCGACCGAAAAAAGGTACAAAGCCGCTAGGATAAAAACATAGGCCAAACTTCTGTAATTTTGCTCACAGAAACAGAAACAAACACAGATCGCGATTTCAGAACCTTGAAACTGCATTCGTCCAGCTCACATCTATTGGTACATATGGACGGAAAAAAACGATAATCAAAGAGTTGAAATATTAGAAACTCTTTGTTGCGTAGGAATATGTACAAAAGGGGATCGTTTGATTAAAGTTGTCATTGATGTGGTGGTGGTAACGGTGGTCCCTTCAAATTTTTCCAACGACTACCCACTTTTTTCTTCATATCCTAAGGGGATCTTCAATCCGTGACATGCAATAAGCCTGCCTGCATGTTTTGGGTCTAGTAGCTAAAAATATACTCAAGTACATATCAAAGGAATGTTTAGTGGGCCTCCACTTTACTGTTAGACATTCAAACAGAATTCTATTGAAAGACTCCTCACAGTGTATGGAATTCCATACCATCACTCCTTAACATATATATTTATCGACGTGTATATATGATGTTAATATTTCGGTAGTACTACTTTCATAAATAAATGCGTAGGCTCTGTTTGGTTGGTGTTGTACATGAAAGATTTAAACTTTATTATTTTCTCTACTAGAAAATAAATTTAAAGCTTTTTTGTAGTACATTTTGTTGTTTTATGACTTTAAACTATATGAGAAAAAGGCAATGTTATTAGGTTTTCGTAAGGATAAAAGAAAGTGAGAGTTGGACTTTGCTTTTTCCATAAAATTTCAAAAAAAAATTGACATCCCAAGCTCAAGAATTCTTATCTACAATCATCACTAGTTAGTAATTGCTTGTTAGAGTTTACGATCCACTAGATATTCACTAATAGGAAGGGTCATGTTTAGACCAGTACCGAGGGTGTAAACGCGCTCCCTAAAGCTCTCACTCATAGGACCTCCAAATTCTCATTTACCTTTAGTTAGTCTAGCTAATTATAAGTTTTTTCCGTGTCACGAAGAATTAATTTCTCCATAAATTCAAAAAACAAATTGCTCAATATCCCATTTATAGATGACTAGTTGAGCTGATAAAACAATCTATGCATCCAATTTTAAATATACCTTTTCACAGCCATCTCTTTTTGGATTGGTTTTTGTTTCGCTGGCTGATACGGCCACATGGAGTATAGTCGATTACATGTATTTTGATAAGTGACTTGTTAGGATTTCGTAAAACTCAATTACACGGATGATGGTGACGCTATAGTTGATGATTTCGCATTGCGGTTGTAGGAAAAATCGATGTTTAAGAAATCCGATACGTTCTTGTAGTTGTTTTATTTGCAAATTATAATATATACTGCCTATGAATTGCTTTCTTATGTTACGGGAAAAATCAGCCTTTATGTTGATGATTTGCATTGAGGTTACAGGAAAAATCAGTCTTTAGAAAACCTAGTATTTTTTTTGTAATTGCTTTTCTTTGCAAGTATTGATTATACTGTCTATGTTATTTTTTCGTTTGAAAGCCAAAAATATTTTTATTTAAGATGCTTCACAGTCTTCTAAAAAGTTTAGTACATCTAAGACTGTAAAGATTATTAGTCCCACATTGTGTGGGTTATCTAAGATCCTGCAGTGTATATGCCTAGGGAAATCCTAACTTTGCAAGCCAGTTTTCGAGGTCAGTTAGGCACATGGACTTCAATATGGTATCAGAGCAGGCTATTTGTTTGTGACGTGTCATTTGACCACCACGACACCTTATTCCGCGTCACCCAATTTATTGTCCACGTGTTAGACCCAACTTGGCTACACGTAAGGGGCGTGTTAAGATTGTTAGTCCCACATTGTGTGGGTCATCTAAGATCTTGTAGTTTATATGCCTTGGACAACCCTGATCTCTATGTGGTTATCTAAGATCCTGCAGTTTATATGCTCTGGGTAACCCTAATCCCTAACTTTATAAGCCAGTTTTTTAGGGTCGATCGGCTTTACTTATAAGTTGGCTGACCGAAAGGTCGACAACCTTAACTTCTTCGAATCCATTTCCTCGAAACTAAGAATATTGTTTGTATTTTTATCTTATTTTAAAAAAAAAATTGGATGTTGGCTTCGGATATTCTGAACTATGTTGGCTGACCGAAAGGTCGACAACCTTAATTTCTTTGAATCCATTTGCTCGAAACTAAGAATATTGTTTGCAATTTAATAAAAATATTAAATTATTGGATGGTGGCTTCGGATATTCTGAACCATTGAATTTCTGAGCTTGCTCAACCTGAAGTGGTGTGGTTAGTACATTAGACTGGAAAACCAATTCAGTACAAAAACAAGTTGCTTTCTTAATACTGCTTGGCGTTTTCCATTTGGTAAATCTCACAGGAGGAAGAAATAGTAGGGACGGTATCTTGAACTACAAAGCCAATGATATATCTAAATATAATTATCTGATCAATTAAGGATATAATGAAATAAAGAGAAAGATGAAAGAATTATTATTTTATTTTTTTGCTCGATAAATAGAAAATATATTAAGAAGATAGGCTAAATACACAACATCACAAGGCATGCCTCCAAGCAAGGAACCAAAAAGGGAAACAAACAGAAAACCCAAAAACATAAGACTTTAAGGAGGGTCGAAAAGTAGATTTTTCCAATCTACAATGATATCCTGAAGGTGAAAGCTAACATAACAGAATTGTTATGGGCAAAAGCCCAATGGAAAGAACTGTTTTTCGCTTCAGTAATAACAGCCTCTCTTTCTATCAAAACGCACCATTTGTCCTCCCAAAGACGGATTTTGTTTCCATTTCCAGTCTTGAACTGAATGCACTTGAAAAAATCATCAGCCATTTTATAAATGTTTCTCCACACCCCGACCTCGTGAGCAGCAGTTGGCATTTTTGTGCCTCCATCCTAAATCATCATAAATCACTATAACCATATTTTTCAAATATGATCTTAGCCCATAATTCTTTCTCTGCCAAGCCTCCACCACCATTTCTTCATTAGAGCCATGTTGATGGTGCTAATGCAACGGATGCCCAGATCACCCTTGTCTAAAAGTGTAATCAAATTGGACCAACCAACCCAATGAACATTCTTGTTTGCGATAGAGTTGTGCCAAAGAAAATCTCTAATAGTTTTCCCTATTTGCTGGATCACTGATTTAGGAGCCATGAAGATAGAGAAATAGTAAATAGGTAAACTAATAAGGACGCTCTTAATTAAAGTTAGCTTATCACCTTTCGACAACGAACTCCTCTTCCAGGTTGCAAGCTTACATCTGCATCTCTCGACAACCCTGTCCCATTTTCTCTTAGACAAAGTTTGTTCACCGAGAGGCAGACCGAGATATATGGAGGGAAAAGCTTCTCAGCTACAACCTAAAACGGCAGCCAACTCGTCTAGAATATATTTCAAAATTCTAACTTGCTCCAAGTCAACATTGAGGAAAACTAATGTGTCGTCTGCGAATCGTAAATGGCTGATATTGGTCCCATTTTCTTTAACTTTGAAACCCCCGACTTACCATCCATCAAGGACTTAGAGATCATGACATTTAAGACTTCGGATACAAGCAAGAACAGAAATAGAGATAATGGGTCTCCTTGGCGCAAACCTTTTTCACTCAAGAATTTACCACAAAAACTACCATTCACAAGAACTGAGAACGGAATTTTTTCGATGCAGTTGTTGGCATTCATAGAAAGAATTATTATTATTTGTGCATATAATTACGGAGAATTAGAAATCTATTTATTGAGTTAATTTATTTATATAGTCAGTTTCTTTAATTTAGTATTCCACCCCAAAACTCTCTTGTTTGATTGGGACTCCATGCATGTTGGCATTTCTTTTCCAGACTTTATATACAAATGGTATGATAGTGCTAGGGGAACCCCGGTTTTTGACACCACTACGTGGCAGTGATATCCACCATTTATTGTCTCCACACCCTACCCCACCAGGAAAAATAGGGGGTCCCTTTAAAGGAATGAACCAATACAAATTTGACACATAGGCGGTGTCAAAATCCGGGGTTCCGCTAGCATTTTCGGTGAATATAACATGTAATCTCTCTGCCATCTCGTCCTAGTCTCTCTATGCCTCTCAGACACTGAAATGGTGTCTATGCTGCTATGCAGCTAAAAACTAAAATGATGCCTACATTTTCTCAAACGTTTTTAGCAACATCTCCTAGGGGAGCATATTGTACGCAAAATCCAAATATTCCATATTTTAACAACCGCGAATCAAGGTCATTCCAAGTCAATGAACCCCAAACTTATCCAACCGGGTTTAACCATGTATAGGTCTGAGTTATGAGGCTAGGATGGACCACCTTCCGAAGGGTCAGTTTTGCTAGTATTTGTAATCTTGAACAACATGCTTAAATAGCTTGATAAATACCAAACGTCGATCAGTCACTCTAAGACCAAAAGTCCCCTTAACCATGGTTGTTGGGCCTCTTTAGCTAAATATGGTTCCTACCTTCTTCTTCCTCTTTTTTATGATTCTTACTTAAATCACATGTTGCAGCGATAACTGAAAAGTCATGTTGGTATGAAACCAAAAAGTCTATAAAGATGATGAATTGGTTAAGGTACATATTACATAGGAGGTGATGCATACCAAGAAGGAATGGATGGGACCATCAAAAGTGATGACCATATATACTTTCTACTGGACAGTACAAATTTGATTTTACTCATTAACTTTACAAACTCAAACTATGAAGTCTCTCTGTCTCTCTCTCTCTCTCTCTTACGAAACAAACAAAGATAACAGATTATAAGGCGGGAATCACGCGGGAAACAAAACTGTAATAGTAATACTAAGTTCATCATAATAATGAAATTGGTTGAAAAAGATAATCAGGCTTTACACGTAGCAGAGAAGAAGAAGTGACGTATCATTGTAGTGCCTGTTGTACTGAATCAAAAACAAATGCATGGGGGCAGAGTTTTTGCAGTTAGACAGGGCAGCCAATGGAGATGGGGGGCTGAGGAGATTGAATTGATTGTGTTTAGTAAAACAGAACAGAGTACTGTAAAAAAAAAAAGGGAAAAAGGAAAAAGGAAAAGAAAAAAAAGAGCGCGGGAATCGAGCAAATGATTTTGCACTCAATTGCTTTATGATTGACCCTTCTCTGACCCTAAGATAATCATGGGCCCCACTAGGTCTTTAATACATGAAAACAAATATATATATACATGCTTTTGTCCTTTCACATCAAACCTACCCCACACAAGTCCAGCAGGTTACTCCCAGTCTGACCTCCTCCTATCGTTAATGTTTCTATCTTTCCTCTCTCTATCTCTCTCTCTCAAAATGAGACTCAGGACCCGACCCGGATAAACAAACATTAGATACATGGGTTAATTTTGTCCGGTAATTTAATGTTTGGAAAATCACTTGTGTTAGGTGAAAATAAAACCAGAAAACATTTCAACCCGGATGGTTAATCAAAATGTGCTAAGTGTTTTTGAGTTAGAGCAAGGTAATATAGCATGCATTAAGTGGATTAGGTGGTGGGTTAGCGGATCAAAGTACCACTAGATATATGTTACCGTCTCTCTCTTTTTATCCACAGACGAGACGACCACAGTTCCAAGGCTGCTAATGGGATACCAATTTGTTTGGGGTGTACCAGCCCCAAGGAAAATATTATTTTGTCTTATTTATATTTTGGTATACCTCCAAACAAACCGGTCACCCTATTAGCAATCTTGCACAGTTCTTCTTCTCACATTCTCATCCTCTCTCTCAATTTAAGCCACTCTTGTTGTCTCTTTAAAATTCTATTCTCTCACTTGTTTCTCTCATCAGTCATCACTATCTCTTCTTTTCCCCCTGTAAATTTGTGATGTATCCCAAGAGAAGGAGAGAGGGTTTGATAGAGACCATATATAGACTGCATCTATGCTTCGCATACGGCAGACCTGTCCCTGTTTGCCCGGCATTCAAGGCGGGCTCTTAGCAATAAGTTTATAAAACTCACTCACTCTGCTCTTCTTTCAATAACTTTTGTTCTACTATCAGGGAAGAAGGGTTTTTGTATGCATGTTGCAGCAAGCTGTATCTCATTCTCATCACATACCACTATTTTTAATTTTTATCCTCTTCTTGACCCCACATTGACCTTAAAGTTTCACTGTCTTCTTTTCGTTCATTTATTTATTTTCTTTTGCATAAAAATGGGGTCACGTACGGTTTTTCATGTAAAGACGCATTTAAATCTTGGTTCTGAAATTCTTATCTGCTTTTCACCATTACATACAACTATATAATCTAGCTAGTTATTTCAAACTTGAACA
This sequence comes from Papaver atlanticum, assembly GCA_023531105.1. Taxonomy (NCBI): domain Eukaryota; kingdom Viridiplantae; phylum Streptophyta; class Magnoliopsida; order Ranunculales; family Papaveraceae; genus Papaver; species Papaver atlanticum. The sequence goes on along the minus strand of JAJJMB010005149.1, from coordinate 7,079,841 downwards.
AACCACCAAATCTCAGTCATAATAAGTTACCAGAACAACCCAAAAACGAATAGTTACCCCAAATCCCACGCCTCCCGTTCATTGTCGGTTTAGTTTTGGTTGTATTCGGAGCCAACATTTAATGATTCCTTCCTATAGTAAATACTTACTTTGGTACAAAAAAAGCAAGTAACCAGGCCAAGGCATTGAGTTTTGGTGGGGGACCAGTAAATATGTGAACGTCAACGGCCCAATTCTCTTTCGATGGCAACCGTGGTGACTGACTGCTGATCAGTCCATTTTGATAATCTACATTTCGTTGTACTTATTAGGAACACGATATCGTCGTTATAAGGACTATACGAAAATTCATATTTATCGAATATATGAATGTATTGAGAATAAATGTTTATAAACTTGGTGGGGCGATATGGTTGTTGAATATGACAAGACTTATGTTATCTAAATCGCTCTCCCTTTTGTTAACATTTAGTACAACATGATTTGTCTTATGGTAAATTTTGCGTTTCATTTTCCTGTGATAGAAATGCATAACTTTGATTTATCAGAATTGGTTTTAATATAATTATGGTTTGCTGGTCCATACTAATTTCACGGTAGGGCAGTACGACCATTGAATGCCGACAAAATCCTCCCACAAGTTCTAACAGCATCAATGGGCCTTGCTGGTTGGCGATATGCAGGCCTACAGTGAGGTTAATTCCAGGAGCGGAATTCATCTTGCTCATGCGACGAATAAATTTCACAAACACTTAATTGGGAACTATTGTCCATGTTAAATTTAGATGTGGATTACACAATGTACGTCTAAGAAACATATGAGCATTGTAAGACAAATGCAACTAAAGGGAACACATACTCTGTTTAATTAGAGGCAACCCAAATTTGACTAATGCAAGGAGCCCGAAGGAACATCTCAGGGAACTTACTGGGTGACCGACAGCTTAAGTTTGAGTCCAACGGATTTAGTGGGCTTTTGTGAAAATCATTGTCTGCCCATAACTGCATAATCCCACCTTTAAGTGACGGCTAGAGGTGAGCAAAACATCCACTCCACAGAATTTACCTGATATACATTTTGGAGGGTAGACATTCGATCATCTCTCAGGCGAATTGGATGCAGATGGATTTTTGAAACTGTAATACCTAGGAATAGCTAAAGGTATAAACACTGATCTCAATACATAATACACAACATTGCCAAAAATATGTTCTATGCCTTTCTAGAAACAAACTTCTTTTTGTAGGATAGTTGTCATCGGATGCTTATACGTGCATTCCAGATACCCTCGTATATGTTTACTTTTATAATGGACTGTATTCTACAACCACTACTTTCATTATGGGAGACCATCTCTCGACCTTTATCCCTTTTACTTAATCGGGGATCCTTTTTCTTAACCGACACTCCTTTAGACTCCCGTAATACCTACTCCGCTTCTCCTTGTTCTTGTACCTCATCCAGCTCCTCTTTCGGCATCCCTTCTCCCTCCAATCTTTTATCTCATGTTGGGGTATCTACACTATGTCCTCTGACGGCTTGTCGGGGCTTGAGGTCTCGACAACAGTCATTGCTCCTGCTTAATGGTGTTCTCGGTTTTATTCATCATATCCATTTCATCGGAAAGCATAAGCCCACATTCATCCATTTGTCATGCTTGTCAATTGAGGACTTCTTCATATATCATTATTAATGGTGGCGGCCAGGATTTTGACTATATAGACGCACACACATTCTTTCATTCATCTTTCGTTATCATGCTTTACTCATTTTTCGCAACCCTCGTAATTTTACCATGGCTCATCATTGCAGAGGACATTCGGTGATTTTAGGTACCGTCCCCGGTGTGGTCATTAGGGACGACCTTGTGAAGGAAGTCCATGCAAAAAGTGCAAACTGAGGTAGACTACTTGCATAATGACCCAACCCTCCACCGATATTGTTCCCACTTAGACATTGCGGTTATCCGGCAGTGCGGGATTTTCAACAAGCATCACTGCCGTCATCCAGCAGCAACTTCCCAGGAGGTCACCCATCCCTGGATTACCCCCATCGGAGCACGCACGCTTAACTGCGGAGTTCTGCCAATTTTATAGTTAATTGTGCTGAAAAGGCCTCGGTGTTAGGAAAGGATTCCATTCGGCTAACCACTGTCGGATATAGAGTTGCACAAGACCCGCCCACGTTACCCGAACCCGCCCGTTGTGGGTGCGGGGTTGGTTATGAAAATAAAAAACCGTTGTTTGTGGGTGCGAGGTTGGTATTAGCTAAAACCCGCCCAAACCCGCCCGAAAAAACCCGCAAAATATATACCATTGATAAAACTAATCCTAGCCGTCCATTATTGAAACCCTAATACTAGTAGATAGGATAACTGGATAACCCTAATTCACTTTCTACACTCTTCCTCTCTCTCTGTTCGGCCTCTTCTTCCTCCTCAGTTCTTCTTCTTCACCTACGAACGCCAATTACCTGTCTACTTCTTCACCAACAATTACAACTCAGTCAAGTGAACCCATCAGGCCTCGGTGTTATGGAAGGACAAGTCATTACTTATATTCCATTCAGCCAACCACTGCCGAATATCGGGGTATTATAATACCACCACCTTAAATTGGAGTCGTCCTCGGCTCCGGAATATATAAACAAGCCCATATCTCCGACGTTCCCTTCCCTCATGAGACAAGCACCTGGACCAAACCCGTCCAGCATACCTTCCCACCCTGGGCAGGTGATCCGTCATCGGCTCTGATACCGTTTGTAATGACCCGACCCTCCACCAATATTATCCCCACTTAGCCATTGGGTTTTTTCGGTATGGGGTTTTCGATTGGCATCGCTACGGTCATCTGGCAGCAACTTCCCAAGAAATCACCCATCCCTGGATTACTCTCGTCCGAGCACGCTTAACTATAGAGTTTACTGCCAACTATAGAGACAATTGTGTTGAAAAGGTCTCGGTGTTAGGAAAGAACAAACCATTATTTATATTCTATTCAGCCAACCATTGCCGAATATCGGGGTGTTACAACTTGATCACCCATTGTGTTAACCTTAGGGCGCAGCCCCATGTCAAATGCATGGAACAACTAGAAATGTGCTAGATGGCTCGTCGGGCGAGGGTCGCGGCACCTGTGCGGAGTCAGCTGTATCAACTTCTCTTGGAAATAGACTTGGAATATACGACTGTTCAATCATCCCTATAGGAGGCGCTCTTTCTCGGATATCACTAATCAGAACATCACGAGGTGCCAAGAGGATTTAGCTGCTCCTTCAACTTGATTTTATAAAAAGCGCGGAGCTTCTCGTCCATCTCTTGTTGCAATGATGTTCTTCTCTGTTTGCTACTTCGTTCGTATTGCCTTGTTAATTTGGTGAATGCTCTTAGTGTGTATTAAATATCCGTCTTAAATATCTTTAAATTAACTCCTCCCCTTTCATTAGTTTAAGGAGAACTTGCCTCATTTGGAAAGTTTCTATATCTCTCATTGATTTTTTAGTGAAAGTTTTTCCTTAACTGTTATGGCCCGCGCTCGCTTGATTTTGGAGGGCGCGCACTTCACCCAGTTATCAAACGCGTATTGCTTTTGACCATTTTATAAGTGGAAATTTTGTTTTTTACTGAAACCAGCATTGAGGGTCTCCTCTTTATTCTTCGAGCATCGTCATTATTACCGGAAGCAGCGTCTTATCATTTTTTTTAATCAGTTTAGCGTACTCACATTGATGCAATCGACTGAAGTAGCATTAGATCGGGTCCGCTTAGATTTTTGTTATTTTCTTTAGATCTTCATGTTGTGTTGACTTTATTTTGGGTATGTTCGTCATTTTCATGTGATGTCGCCCTTTTTTTTTTTCTTTTTTTTCTTTTTTTTTTTTTCTCTCCTCCTCCTCCTCCTTAATGACGATTGTTGTATGTTGTTTTCTTGTGTTAATATGAATATAGGTGTTGTTATTACTTGTTGTTTCCCCCCTCCCCTTCTTTTTCTGGGAAGTAGGGGCTCAACATTTTATTTAATTTAGGATCTCTTTTGTTTGAATTCTTGTATATGGTTTACGTTTTTCCTAAAATTGAAATTTAGTCAGTGCTTTCTGAGTCTCGGACTCACAACTTTTGTAAAATCAGGCCTAGGACATTTGTCTTTCTGAGTCTCGGACTCACAACTTTTGTAAAATCAGGCCTAGGACATTTGTCTTACACTCCTCCTAGCGCTGATTTATCGGTGCTTTGTGAGTAATGGACTCGTACCTTTTGTGGAAACCAGGCTTAGTGCACTAGTCTTACGTTCTTCCTAGCGGTGATTCCCAGCCGGTGCTTTCTGAACCTTGGGCTCACACCTTATGTAAAAACCAGGCCTAACACACACACACTCGGATTTAGCTCATTATAGCGCTGATTCCAAATCGGTGCTTTCGGAGCCTTGGACTCACATTTTTTTAAAGAAACCAGGCTTAGCGCATATGTTTGAAACTAGTTTAGCCGGTGTTTCCAATAAGCTATGAGCTTACACCTTGATCAAAACTAATCGTCACTTGATTGTTTTCCGCCCTTCTTGGGGGCGGTACTCATCTGGTGCTTTCTGGATCTTGGACTCGTACCTTTTTTTTAGTACCATCTCAACGCAGTTGCTTCTCTGTTTAGCTTCACCCGGTGCTTTTCAGAATCTGAGCTTGCACTTGTCATGGTTTAAATTTCGTATATTTGGTATTGATTAGATTAAGCACTTGGTATTTTATTCCATTGACGTTGCTATTTTTCTTTCATATGGAAATGTGCTCATGGGATCCTCCAGTGGCGAATCCAGAACAAAAATCCAGTGGGGGCATAATTTATCCTAAGGTCAATTTAAAATGCAATTCAAAAAAATCTCATATGTCGATAAAAAAACCAAATTAAATACTATATAGACCGTTCAAACTGGAATTTCATGTGAATAATACATGAACTTTGAACCAAGGAAAATTATTTTGTTTTCGTAAAATAAGGATGGTATCTATAGGTAATCCTTATTTTTATGTAGTTTTTTAGTTTGTTGAATTGGATATGTATGGGAACTACTAGTTATGAGCCATGCTGAAGTTAGTTTATAAAAGATCATTTTATACGGCTATATTGCAAATATCATGGGGTCATGTTAGAGCATAGCTCGGTTGAACTCACCAAGCGTTGGTATGTCAAGTTTGGTTGTCATATTGTAGTGACTCAAAACTCATCTAAAGTCGCTTGATTGTATACTAGAGTCAACTTCGTTTAGGTTAGACTAGAAAGTTTAGGAATGTTGAGACATACAAGTATTACTCCGAAGACCTAAAGAAAGTGAAGAAGAAGCGAACTACAATGACAACATCATCCTTCCTCTTGAGGTTAGTAATATTGACTTGAACTGCTTTCATTCCTAACATCTCTTTCAAGTCGTGCTATATTGAAAACATAACTGCGAAGCTGTATATATTGTACATAGTGTATATATTATTCTAGTGATGTGACATGGTCATATTTGTATGATCATAGTATTAGGGAATTAGACTACGAAGTATAACGCTTATCTTTTGAACTTCGTAGATATGACATCGACATAATCATGTATATATTGTTTGATTATGTGAATGGGTTATGGAGAAGATTTCATCCTAGGAAACAATGTTTTACATTTTTTTTAAAGGAAGTACATTCATGAACTTGTTTTATGAATCGAAAGGGAAATCGCTAGGCTTATTGGTACAGCTATTCATTGCATATCTTTGGATTACCAATATGTGTGAGATGGTAGAACCAATCGTAACTTTGTTATGTATCTTGGTATAACTAATCACAATGCCTGACTTATGATTTGGTATGACTAGTTTTTGTTAATTAGTGTGACCGATCCTAAGTAATCACCATGAGATGGTATGATCGATATTTGTAATTGGTGTGACCGATCCTAGTAATTGGTGTGACCGATCACAAGCAATACCATGAGTATATGGTAACCGGTCCTGGTAATTGATGTAACCGATCCTGGTAACTGATGTAATCGGTCCTGGTAACTTGTATGACCGATCACAAGTTTTTCCATATAAAGGTATAACCGATCCTAGTGATTGGTAGAACCGATTGAACCCATATATGTGATTTGATATTTGATCAATCACATAGTGATCTTAGAATACAGGTGAATCAATTCTAAACTTGTTTGGAAGTGTGATATAACCGATTCCAAGAATGTAAATCCATGTAAATATGAATAAGGATTTACAGTGAAAAGATGTCAACATACTTTGAACACGTTCAGTAACTCTTATCATTTATTGTTCAAAGATATTCCTTAATACTCAAGGAGATCCTGTGTCGAAATAAATTGAGAATCTTTTAATTAAGGTTTTTGGTTTTATATGCTTTAATTACCAGCAATTAAATGCATATCTCTAGAGAATAAAAATTAGTAATGTGCATTTACTAATTGGGATTTTCTATTGAGAGATTTCGGAAATTTTGGACAAGCATTTATATTGGAATTATGAAAACCGAATTTTGTCATTCTTTGCATATCTTGAGAATATTTTCGGTTTTGGAAATTCCTTTGTGTTCAAACATCCTTGGTCTATAAATATCTAAGTTTGCATTTCTAGCAGACTATCCTAAGAGCCAGGCAAACTTCATCTTTTTGTTGTTTCTGGTGAAGCCGTCTATCCAGAGAGGAAAGTACCTAATTAGGAGAAATCTCTTACGACCGCTCGTTTAAAGTGGGATCAAGAAGCTCTACGAGTACCGTTGGTGGGAAACTAGATAATTGCAGTGTTATTAGTGTTCGATTGATTTGATTTACTAACGAGTGTTGAAACTTTGATTGCACCTAGTTTGTTTATTCTTGAGAATCTTCTCTTCTAATATAAGATTCACTCAAACTAGATCGAAGTATCAACGGGATCTTTAGAACTGTTTGTAGATCTAAAGACAGCTTGTGATAATCCATTGTTAACAAACTCCGTGTTGTGTGTGATTGATCACAAGATATTCAAGTGGTGTTGTGCAGGTGTTTATTGAAAATTAAAGAAGATTTGAAGACAAAGAAGATTTCTTATTTGGTTCTCATATCTTTGGGTGTGCGCAAACTTTGATCGGCTGGGATCCAACTATAATCGGATTTATTTGATTGATTAGTTGCGTGAGATCGGCATCACTTTATAGTTTCTTGTTGGAATCTATATCGATTGATTGCGAATCTAAACTTGACTATTTTGGTAGTTATTGGATAGATTGTTCTAACCAGGCAAAGGAGTTTATTAGATTAAACGGAAGAGCCTTTGCGTATGACTTGAGATATCTTTATCTTGAAAGAATCGAAAGAGTTGTTACCAAACAGATTTGTTGTTCCTTTACTGTTTGGAATACGATCCAAAGGAATTGTTCCAGTGCGTGCACTCATCGAAGTCAGAAGCGCATGGATACTGAGGAAACTAAGTGAACTAGGGGTAGTTGTTTGGTCTCAACTATACGAAGTTGGTGTAGATTTTGTATAGCGGCTTAATTATGAGAGTATTCAATTCTGGACTCGGTCCCGGGGTTTTTCCGCATTTGCAGTTTTCCTCGTTAACAAAATCTTGCTGTGTGATTTACTTTTATTTTCCGTAATTATATTTGTTTATATACTTTAAATTAAATTACACAAACGTTAACTCCGTACATACTTGATAGTGATCCTATAGACAATCACACAAAGTGTGAATACCGATTTGTTGCATTGTCTCGACTTTGTCCATAGACGATCACCTTCGGTAAAAGGATTTATAGATGGATAAATAAAAGATTGTGGTGTATTTGAGTACCCTCATCTTTTCAAGTCACAAAGTTATTTCCAATAAAATTCTGCAATTTTTACTTTTTCAAAAGACTTATGGAGACCGATGACCCCATTGGCCCCAATGTGGATTCGCCCCTGAGATCCTCCTCACTAATTCCAAAACTTCCAGTATCCTTGGATACATTGATTCCACTTGCAACATATGCAACGGTGCAAAAGAAGACATCACTCATACTATCATCTCTTGCCCTTACGCTTCTAAAGTCTGGAGAAATCTCTTTGGACAGTGTTGAGGGGTGAATTTGATATTGGTTCTACCCGTGCTAGTCACACTTAATGACAACACTTTCTAAGAATGGTATGAGAGAGAGCTTGTTTTCCATTGTACTATATACCTCCTTTTACAGACTTTCCCAAAAGCCCTTCCTTTTATGACATCATGCCACATGTCCTAAACCTCCTTAATTACCACTAATGTCATTTTTTCTAATATAACCTTCTCAATTCCCTCATTATCCTCTCTTCCTCATGGATACTTCTTAATGGACTTGGGATTTAGTACCCAAATCCCCATGTTCCATGTTGAGTTGGCTCCCCTTTAGGGGCTCCCTATCCCTGTTAAGGGGTAATAATTTTCATATATCAACATTAGTCCCTTGACTATTGGGTTAATTGTCAAATGACCCAATAGTCAACCGGTTCTTTGTGCGCACCTCTTCCTTTTGGATGAGAGAAAGGGGGGGGGTTACTTTTATTAATCCCACGTCGTTTTAAGTGACGGTTGGTCTTCCGCGACGTGTGAGAAACTTTACGGTTTCTTTCAGTTTTTTCCTGCCCATTATAACCGCCATGTTTGAGTCTCGAGATCTCCTATATATAGATTTACTGGATCATTCTTTCCTTTTGTTTTACCCTGTCATTTCCTTTTCACTTCATCTTGAACACACCCTATATGCGCCATGTCTAACGACTCTTACAGTAGTAGTTCATCCGAGGAGGAGGAGGAGGCAGAGTCCGAGGAAGTAATGAGCGCCGACTCCGAGGAAACTGAGTACGCGGCTCAAGAAGAGTTACACATACCATTACTAGCGGATGGCGAGTCATACACGATCAGCGAGATCACAAGCACCCCATTCTGAAGCGTGCATTGAAACTGAGAGGCCTCCGTGGTGGTCAGCGCATTCTCCCTATGGATGACGTCCTTGTTCCACGCCTTATTAATCCCTCTGTATTACCCTATCCTCCTGTTCCCGGATGGCTTATGTATCCTGAGGTAAATACTTTAGACACCTTTTCGTTTAAGAAGGTTTCACGTATGGATATTCACCGTGGTGATTATGATCTCCCTGCTATTGAGATCTGTTCTTCATCCCGACACCTGCCGTGTGGCCGCATTAGACGTCTTACATTCGCTCCAACCCGGATCATGCAGCCATCCTTCGCTTAGCGGGTATTGATAAAGCTATAAATTTATCTCTTAAGCGAGAAGTAGTTAGATGTAGGCGTGACATGACGCGTCTTTTTTTCCGTTGGGCGTCCTCTGTCCACATCATGTTCTTTGCATGGGGGAAGCCACCATAGTTCTAGAGGATGTGGTTGCCTCACGGGATTGCCCATCCATGGTAGTCATTCATATGAGGAGGTTGTCGTCTTTGAGGCTCTAAATGATTAAGATAAGAAGTTATGGGCTTATTTGTTAGATTGTAAAGACGATTCTCGCAACGAACAGGTGAGAAAAGATCAGTTGCCGGCACGGCGGGGAAGCAAAGGAAAAGCTGCAAGCGTCTGCAAGGAGGAGAAGTTGTCGGCTGCTGCCAAAGGCAAAGCTAAAGTAGTCAAGAATAAGAAATCTTCTTCGCCGTTCCCCGTGGGGGAGCGCTTGCTTGCAAGTTCCACTCGCGCTTATGAAGCAATTCATGTCTCACTGATTCCCTCAGCACGGACAAGTCCTGAGATGGTTATCAAACGCAATCGGCGCGCCTCCTTCCTCCTTTGGATCAAGTATTGGGATCCGCAGATGGTTGATAAAAAGTTTATGCCCCCCCTTCAGAAAAATAAGAATCCCTACCCTGAGTTGGCGGCTTAAATTTTGTTCTGGCTTTGTCATGATGTGTTCGAGTACAGCCTTCAGGATACCATCAAGAGTGAGCTTGTACCGATGGCCATGCTATTGTCTCGGGGTGTTTCTTTTCCTCTCGCGCCAATGTTCTTGGGCGGCATATACCGTCATTTGGATCTGTTCTGTCATGACATTCGCATAGTTAATGCGGTTCACAAGGTTGAGACTTATATTCCTACCTCTTTCATGCAAGCGTGGTCTTGGGAACGCCTCCCCGAGTATGCTCTCGATCCTCACATCTTAGAGTTCATCGAGAGGAGGATGTTGAACATGACGACGATACTATTAGTAAGACCACTGTCACCTATGGTTATCCATGGATGGCTCTCTAGAATGGTAAAGGGAAGGTGCCCAAGGGTGATATAGCTAAATTAATGTACGTAGCCAAGGATTTCAATCCCTTCGCTTACCATGATGGTCGTTCAGGTCTGGGGCATTATGATTTCACTTCGCCGTTGGGGGGCACAAGATTAGATTCGGCACAACCCCTGTCAAAGTCTGATTTTGATTCGGTGACGGGGTTGTCGCCTGGTTACCTCCTTGGTTTTTACGCTAGAAAGTTCATTGCCTATACCCTGACCGTGCGGCTCGGCAAGTTGGGTTTGATCAGGAAACTCCTGCTAGCTTCCCACCTTGGAGTGGCTCCGATATTGTAGACATCATTGCCAGTTTTGATCGTTTTGTCTTCAAAGGACCAACGCGCCTAAGCGACCAAGGAATTAATTTCTCCTTCCAGCAGCCTATTTCCGAGCGTCCTCTGGCGGTTACCGAGCTGGCTCATGAATATCATCTTCTCATTCGTCATCGAGCCTTGAACTTTCTTTTGCGTGACTTAGCTCCTCCTCCTGATCTGTCTTCCACGGATCTCCGAATTCTACACGCGTCTGGTCGGATTAAGTTTGATGATGGGATAGCCGAGAAAAATGGTCTTACATCGGGTACTAAGAGTTTCCTTTTGGATCCGCTGGTGACCTCTTGGGATCCCCTTGAGGGTCACGAGCCTATAAGGAAGAAGAAAGGGACAAAGCCTTCTTCTCACCAGAAGCCTCCTAGATTCCAGATCCCTAAGCCTGCTGCTAGTTTGCCAGTGCCCCAGGTATTTCCTTTATTTTTGTTATATATTTCCTTCTCTTTGTTTTTGTTATTGTTGTTTTTGTTTTTGGGTTTGTTGTTTTTTTTATATTGTTTTTTTTTCTTTTTAAAAAAGAAAGGGTGAATCCTACAATCTCAGGAAGATCCTTTGTCCGATCTCGTGGGATGGAAAGCGCCCTCTTATTTGATGAAGGAGTATCTCAACATTCCTATGAGTGATTGGTCTGAGAAGAGCCTTGCTAAGAAGGCTAAACGCGGCTAAGTTGTCCATTCCCCGCCCTTGTTCTTCTGCTGATGATCTGTCTCTGTGTCCCGTATAGGCTCGGCAGAGTAGTCCATCACGGTCTCAGCGAGGTACTGGTGGTAGCCCGACCCCTTCATTCGTGGATCTTGTGCAAAATCTCGGCGTTAAATTGTCTAAAGGGGCTGGTTGGGTATCTTCAAGCCTTCACATATCATCTGTTAATCCTTTGTGGGCAGAGACCCTTCGTGTTAAGGTCCAAGCTTTGGAGTCCTCTAGTGACGTGCTACATTCACTAAGTCCTTATGGGTCGAACCGGTCGGTTTTAGGTGGGTCCTCAGCTCACATGGCACCCCAGCCAGATCATTCTGAAGGTGGTTACTTATTCTATGCTTGGCACGTGTACCTTTATTTAATGTCATCTTTTTGTCTTCCCTCTCTTTTTTTTTTACTTATATATTTGAGTTCCTCTTTGAAATGTTACTATTATTTGTTTTGCAGGTTCTACGAGTGATTTCAGGTCTTCTTCTGCCTCTTCAGCGTCTCATCAGAAGCCTTGTAATTCTCCGCTTATTCTTGAGGTTGGTCTTTTCTTTGCATGGTCCTTTTATCATTAGTGCTTTCCTTATACACTACATTCTTATACGTTTATTAGAGCTTACCCGTCATCACCATCATTTCATCATCATTTTTTTCCGTTCTTGCGTATGTACTGCTTTCCAGGATATGGGTCACAAGCATAAGAAACTGGGAAGCATGAGGGATCTAGCGTCGAAGGTGGGAAGCGCGTGAACCCTGGTGATGGGTATGTAAAACGCGCTCGGTTAGATGGTAATAACTCTGCGTTAGTTGATCATCCGGAAAGGCGCCCCAACACTTCTGACCCGCTATCAATCCCTGAGGATGCGAAGTTTCATTTTTCGAAAGTGGTAGATGCCGCCGAGGCTGGTATTGATTCTACCGTTTATAAACTGGTTCATCGTTTTTGGGTGCCATCTTCCTTGGCTGCCACTTATAGGGATATCGTGGAGCACGTCGGCGGTCATATGGTGAAGGAGGGTCTCCTCTACATGCGGACATTATGCTATATGAATAAGAATCTCATCGAGGTAGCTGACCAGCTCACGCGGTTGAAGGATGGTCCTATTGACGCTAGCGTGTTACATGGTTGGGAGACTACCATTCGTGTCGCGGTCAACCTCGAATTTCAGGTAGAATTGGTTGGACGAGTTGCTAACGAAGGTGAAGGATCGTAATGACCCACGCGTGCACCTCCCGGGCCAAATTTCTAAGTTGGAGGAGGAGTTAGTTCACCTTTCCAAGGTGACTTCTGACAAGAAAGTAGCGCTAAACCAGCTTATCGCCAGTGTGGGGGTAGCTGCCATCACCGCCCAATAGGCAGAGATCGCGGAGGGGAAGGTTCGTGCAGAGCTTGAGAAGAAAACACAGGAGTGGTCCATGTTTCAGTCTACTTGATACGCTATGTTTTCATTTCCCCTTTCTTCATTTTACTGTTTATTTATTTCGTGCATCTTCTTTTCTTTGGACAATTTGTTGTATACTAGTTTGTTTGTTGTTTTTTTTTGTTGGATACTTTAGCTGTGTGGGATGTTATGTTGCTTTTAAGTTTAGGGACTGAATTCCGTGCTTTCTTTGATTAATCTTATGTTCGTCATTAATTCTGTTTTTAGTATGTTTTAATTCTTGTATAAAATGTATTAACCAACATCATCAGGATTAGGCTAGGTTTATGTTTGGTGATGTGTGGCTGCTCGCTTACTCCCCCTCTTTTTTTATATGGAAAGCGGCGTATATTAAATGCGCATATTCTTACTTTATATAGAGAGTGGCATTATGTCTTTCCTTGGTGGGTTTTACTAGGGCGTACATCAAACGCGCCTATTACCCATTTTCTTTTTAGATGGGATGCAGCGTATATAAGCACGCCTATTCCTATTTTAAAGCGGCATCGTTTTTTGCCTTGGTGGGTTTTGCTAGGGCGTATGACGTTGAACGCGCCTATTCCCCCTTCTTTTTTTAGATGGAACGCAGGGTTTATTAGACGCGCCTATTCCTATTTTAGATAAAGAGTGGCGTTATGTCTTTCCTTGGTGGGTTTTACTAGGGCGTATATCGAACGCTCCTATTTCTCCTTTTCTTTTTAGAAGGAACGCGGCGTACATAAGACGCGCTCATTCCTATTTTAGATAGAGAGCGGCATCGTGTTTTGTCTTGATGGGTTTTGCTAGGGCGTATGTCGAACGCACCTATTCCCCCTTTTCTTTTCTAGAGCGTACATTAGACGCGCCCATTCCTATTTTAGATAGAGAGCGGCATCGTGTTTTTCCTTGATGGGTTTTGTTAGGGCGCATGTCGAACGCGCCTATTCCCCCTTCTCTTTTTAGATGGAACGCAACGTATATTAAACGCGCCATTTTCTTATTTTAAATAGGGAGCGACATTAGATTATGTGCCTTCGCGAGTTTATTGGTTGGCCGCGCATTTTCGACGCCTTATAGCCTTTCATAAATCCGTCAGCCGACCAGGTGCCTTTGGCATCCTATAGCCTTTTGTGATTTTATTGGCCGACCGGGTGTCTATGCATCCCATAGCCTCTTGTAAATTCGTTAGCTGACCGGGTGTCTATGCATCCCGTAGCCTCTTGTAGATTCATCGGCTGATCGGGTGTCTATGCATCCCGTAGCCTTATATAAATTCGTTAGCTGACCGGGTGTCTATGCATCTCGTAGCCTTTTGTAGATTCATCGGCCGACCGGGTGTCTATGCATCCCGTAGCCTTTTGTAAATTCGTTAGCTGATCGGGTGTCTATGCATCCCGTAGCCTTTTGTAGATTCATCGACCGACCGGGTGTCTATGCATCCCGTAGTGTTAAGTGTATATTTTGCATATATTTAGTGTCGAATCCATGCTAGTAATTGCTTATATTCTTGCAAATTATTGTATATTACGTTTCTTTTCTCTATTTGTGTTTTATTAGGTGAATCATCCAAAAGAAGTGAATTTGCACTTTATTGTACAATAAAAGAAGCTAGCTACAAATGGAGAAAGGCCAAAGACCAAGTGGAACTCGTTGAAGTCTAGGAGTTCTTGGTATCATCTTGGAGAGGACGAAAAGAAGAAGTCAACGGCGAAAGAACAAAGTCATTCCGACATCGTATGAAGATTTCATGGGAATTTGAAAGGCAAGGAATTATGGATGCTGCCATTATCGGCAGTAGATGATGAAGGTGATGCTCGTGCCAGTGGTAATGAACGTCGCTGGACTGAAGAGATGGTTTTCGCAGTGATGAGGAGACATAGATCGACAGATAAGATATGGCAGTTCAATTGTGTTGGATTTATCGAGATTTGCTGTGAGCTGATGGCAGCAATGACGAGAGATGGTGGGTGCTGTTGAGTTTGAAAGATATAGAGAACCGCGTACGATGGATTTGAGTTGCTGCCAGTGAAAGATGATGGAGTTTTGGTAGGATGCAGAGAAGATGAGTCAACGATCAATCTAATGAAGAGGAGAGGAACTAGAGTTGGAGTTCACGAGAATGATGGCATGGCAGCGACGATGGAGTGGAGCTGGTTGTTTCTGTTGATTGAGACGGAGCTTGCAACAGTGGTGATGGGAGATTAGCTGCTGTTGGCTCGAAACATCAGAGTCTGTGGTTGATGTTGTTAATGGTCGATAGTGCTGGGAGTGATTGGTATTGACGCAGATTGATGATGAAGTGTTGCCAGAGATAGAAGACGAAGCTGATGATATAGAATGGAGTTGAGCAGAAGCAATGGCGAGAATTAGAGTCAGAGAAGAAAACGGAGAAGTGAGGAAAATTCAGGAAATTGAGTTTGGTTATGCAGGGAAGTATACGGTTGGAAAATTCCACCGTAGGAAATATTAGATGAACTTACGGTATGAAACTCAACCGTAGGTAAAGTCAGGTGAAGTTACGGATGGATCTTTCCAACCGTAAGAAAAGTCAGAGAGAAAAGGAAATTTTTGCCGTGAAGAATAGAAAAAAGAATGCACTGTCAGTCACGCGAAACTGGCAGGCTTTTCTGCTTAGGCCGTGACTAGTTTTTGGAAATTGCGGCTCTTGGCAATTGGTTTTGCATGGGATTCCATGCACGGACACTTCTACTAGTTGGACATCTATAAAAGAGACTTCTTAACCTAAGTTCTAGATATCTCTACATCTCATAATACACTTTTGTTCTTCATTAAAATTCTAGGGTTTACCCCTTTAGGGGGAAACCGGGTAATTGTGTAATCATGAGAAGCTAAACTTTAATTGGTTAAGGATGAATTCAATGTTCTAGCGTGAAGCTCTATTATTATAAAAGTTTTTTCGGATTTTTAATCATCTTATCGTTTGTCTTTACCATATTTAATGTTTATGAGTGATTATTGGATTGATTTGGAGTGCACGCTAGATTGATCTACTAATTTTTTTTATTGCTAGTATTGAGTTAAGAGATAAGTAACCGTCGAATAATTCATACACAAGTAGAAATCGCGAGACCTTGCAGAGGGATTCTGTGGAGCAATTGCGAGTGAAGATAACACCAGCAAGTGAACCTTGAGCTAAGAGTTTAACTACTGGGATCAACCTAATTCACAAATCCTAAAGCGTTCGATTGGATTACACCTTGAGTGAGCTACTACTTGGTGGTTCGGTTGGATACAATCTGATATTGGAGAGCTTCCGTATCCGTGGTATAAGGAGTTTTGGGGATAGCACTGAGCTAGCTGTTATTCTACGGTTGGTGATGAATGGTTCTAACGAAGATAGATAAGTATATTAATCCAGCTATCGCTTGGTAACGGCGAAGGATTCCTTGATCATCTCTTTCTTTTATTTGTTATTCTTTTTATTTTACTTTAATCAAATAATCCCCTTTGTCTTTTATTATTTTGCTGAACTAAATAACATATCAATTACACATCTCTCTGTGAGAACGATCCTTACTGCCGCTATATTACCAGTTAATTAATGGGAAATATTTTGATTAATTTGTCGTGGTTACGACACGCATCACGTAGCCTTTTGTGAATTCGTTAGCTGATCTGGTGTTTATGCATCCCGGAGCCTTTTGTAGATTCATCGGCCGACCGGGTGTCTATGCATCCCGTAGCCTTTTATATATTGTGATGTCGATACATTTTCCTCAGAAACACCTCTATTTGTTATTATAAATTATCATTCATGGGAGACAAAGGGGTATACAACTTGCTTTTTGTCTCGGGATATTGTTATTTGTTACTGGGTTCACAAAGGGAAAACCATGGTCTTTCCGCTCGCCGGTATGCTTACTTTGCATATGCCTCGCCCAAATATGATTTAATGGTGAGGGAGGGGGTCGTGTTCAATTGCTTGCTCTGCTATCTCGATTTATCCAGCTGCGCGTTTGCGGTCAAAAATGCTTCTAATGGCGAAGCACTCTACTGTCGGGTGGCCTAGTCTTTGATGGTAGTGGCAGTATCTGGTCGCACTCTTATATAACTTGTTGATATCCAGTACTGTCGGCGGTAGCTTGATTTCCTTGTTCATTATCCACTGTTCCATGAGTTCGATTATCTGTTCTTGGTTGCACGGTAGAGGAGGCGGAGGGTTGAAGTCTCGTCTTGCTCCTATAGTTCCTCCTAGGTTCCCCTCGGTGGTCTGAAACGGGTCCTTCCTTCCCTTTCCGACGTTGATCCTTACATTGCGTGGTGCTTCAGAGATGGCATTGATTGTTTGGTGCCAGGGGTGATCTGTATGCGTCTCTTTGACATAGCCGGCGATCTTCTCTGCTGCCTCTTCCATCTCGACAAATGTTTGGAATCTGAAGTTGACCAGGATCCTCTTAAAGGCGGATGTCATCCCGCGTATGCATATCTCAACCAGCGCTCCTTCACTGATATCTTCGTGGCAGTCCAGCGTGAGATGTCGGAATCGAAAGATGTATTTCCTTATTTCTTCTCCTACCCGCCCACTGGCTGCACCTGCTCAAGTCTATTGATGTGATCTTTCTTTTGGCAGAGTAACTAGTAGGTAGCGAAAACCCAGTACCTTGGTCTACTAGTGCGGAAACTACTATGTACAAAGTTTGATAATTACCCTTTTGTTTTTATCCAATTTATGAATCTGACATCCATCTAAGGAATTTACTCTTGCAGATAAATCTTTCTAGTTGGGATCTTCCTGTCCCTTTTCTTGATGGGCGAATGACGGGGATTGAACCATAAAAAAAGATACTTCTTTTCTATTCGATAAACGACGAGCACGACTGAAGTAGCTATACATACAAATCTATCTACGGATCTATATGCTTCGATTGGAACAGGAAGTTCCAAAACAGACGGCTAGTATACGACCCAATTTCCTGAGGAAGAGGGCGGACATGGTCTGCCATGAGTCTATACTTCCTGCCTTTAGGTTATCGTACCAAGTGAACGCCGTTCATGTGAGTGACTTGGGGAATTCTCTTAAGCATAGCTTCCCGTCAGGAGCCTTGTCATTCATTGCTGACAAAAATCGGCTAACGTGTTCTCGCGCATTGCCTTGTCCGTCGTATACCCTAAATTTTGGTGATGTATAATCCTTTGGGTATTTATACTCACTAATACTCGCTAGGTAGGGACTGCTCATGGTGTCGTAGTTATCTTGCTTTACCACGCGGTAGTTTGTCTCTAGGTATTTTACTACGGCTTCTTGTGACATTGTCGTCGGCTTGCTATCCTTATGTTCTTCACTTGTCGTCGTTTCCTCGGGGGTGCCTCATTCTATTATCGTAGATTGTTCCATCCATTTCTTCATCTCCTGTTTCCTTTGTACGCGCCCCTCCAGCTCCTTTCGTATGTCTTGTAGTGTTAGAGGTGGGGGGTGCGGTGGCTGAGTAGTTTGTTGTGTGAGCTTTCCCTGTGCTACTCTTATCTCCTTATTCTGGGGTTCGTGTGCTGCCTGCTGTGTAACCGCGCCTTGTGCTAAAATTTCCTCTTCACTATCTTCATTTTCTTCTTCTATTATTACTTGGTCGAGATTAGCTGGTTGATTGGACGATTGATTTTCTAGCGCGTTTGAGCTAGTGCTTCCTGGGTGCGTCATGGTGAGCTAGGCACGAGCCTCCGGATGTGGTCGCCAAATGTTGAGGGGTGAATTTGATATTGGTTCTACCCGTCCTAGTCACACCTAATAACAACACTTTCTAGGAATGGTATGAGAGAGAGCTTGCTTTCCATTGTACTATGTACCTCCTTTTATAGACTTTCCCAAAAGCCCTTCCTTTTATGACATCATGCCACATGTCCTAAACCTCTTTAATTTCCACTAATGCCATTCTTTCTAATATAACTTTCTCATTTTTCCTCAATTCCCTCCTTATTCTCTCTTCCTCATGGATACTTCTTAATGGACTTGGGCTTTAGTCCCCATGTTCCATGTTGGGTTTGGCTCCCCTTTAGGGGTTCCCTAGCCATGTTAAGGGGTAATATTTTTCATGTATCAACAGACAGCATCATCAATTCAGAAATATCACCAGTTTCTCTGATTGGCTAAACATCTGGTTCAATCCTCATAATCGACATAACGACTGGATTCCGATCTATGCTATTATATGTTGGTATATATGGAATGCAATACGTGACTTCGTCTTCAACAAAACCAAGCCCTCTGGTTGTATAACTGCTAAAAAAATCACTCAACACCTTTGCTTCTTTAACAGAGTCATGCATAACCAAGCTCATACCCTGAATGATCTATACTACAGAAGGGAGAACCAGCAGAGAATGGAAAGACTAGTTAGCAATCACAGACAAAAATTTGGAGTTATCATCATCATTAGCTACATGAGTTATATAAACATGGAGTCCAATGCTGATATCACCTCTTATACTAACTTTGCTCTAATTGCCATGAATTATGCAGGCACTTGTGTCGGAGAAAGGAAATTTAAAGACACAATCACTGGAGTCGGAAGAACTAGAAGAGGAGCTGAGCTAGCTAGCCACTGAGTGGGCCAAAGAGTTGCAGAGATCCAATGTTGACTTCTAGGCAGAAGATTGTACAACTCTAGCAGAAATTCAAGCAATATACCAACCAGAAGTACATGAAAGGCTTAACCAGGAATACCATCAAATGCGGGATGAAAATTTTGAAGCAGTCTCTTTTGTCCTGGAAAAACTGACCAAAATAACTAGACAGCAGAATTCTACGACAATTAAACTGCATAGCCTAGCTTTCAACTCAACTGGTTCAGAGAATATTAATTGGAAAGGTCCAAACCTTGTGTATTTGCTAAATCAGATTCAATTCGTAAAGTTCAACTTGGATATTTTAGAAAACTCAAATCTCTTTTGGCTAATGGTCGGTGCTGATGACATCCCAACTGTCGGTTATGTAACTGCCGAGTAACTGTCCGGCTTGGGCAGTTATCTCGTTTTTCCTTAAAAAAAAAAAAAAATCGGTGCCTCATACTTCACGGATTGGAATGGTCCTTCCCAGTTTGGTGACTCATACTTCACGGATCTGGAATGGTCCTTCTCGTTTTTCAGCGCTTGAACTCCCTTGGTGGTACTCGCTGGTTGTATGCTTGCGTTTCTTTGGACGTACAGGGCAATGGCCAACACTATATCACCTTTCTCGAACTCCCTTGGTGGTCCTCGCTGGTTGTATGCTTTGGTTAAACGATCTGTGGAGCAGTTTATTATGTTCGCGATTTGAAATTTTTAGCTAGGCCTGACTTACTTCGTGGGTCCAAATCAGTTGCCTGGAAAATGAAAATCACTTATCTACTACGACAACCAAACAAAAGTATAAGATTCAGATTGAAGTTCTGCGCATCACTAAGTCTTTCCGTCCCACTATATCACTAAGTCCTTTTGTCCCACTATTAGTTAACCTATTTGTTTTTAGATTTTGTCTCATTAATAATTGATTTTATATCATTTGATACTCATGTTTATATTCGTTACGTAGGTGTTTTAAAATGTTTTTCAATGATATAAAATTTACGAATATCCGTGATATAGTTTGAAAGATAAATCATTTCTAAATTATACTACTAGGTCAACTAATAATTGGACGGAGTTGGTATGACTGAAAATCAGGCCAATGTTGCCGCCCCACTCGCAGCAATCGCTGCCAAATCTACAATCCTGATAATGGATCGGGATTATCAAAAAGAAATATATATATAGTTGGATCGGCAAAATAACTGTGACAGCACTCGCAATAGTTGCTGGATCAAGAACGAAAAAGAAGATTGTTTTTTGTTGTGAGGCGAGCAGCTGAGACATTCAACTATTAGATAAGGAGAACAACACAACCGAGGAAAGTTAAAACTAAATTCTGTGATTTTTTTTATTAGATCAGTTCTGAGGTACACAAATGACGTGTTACCCATTGTTGTAAAGAATAAAGAAATTGATCGGGGAAACATAGCAGGAGACTTAACCTAAACTAAGACTCTGATAGACCTGTGTAAGGAATAGCCTAACCCTGTCTCACAAGATGTTGAGATTGATCAATCAACCAAACCAATTTACACATTCACATTTCTCACAACTACCCAACAACTCCTAAATATTCTGTGCAAACAAGTTGCCCTAGCCCAATGAGCGAAAAAAACCGCCATCGGCCAGAGAACAGAAGAATCCTAAGTGATAGTTGCCTCCATTAAGGCAAAGCACGAGAAGAATCGGTTATTTTCTCTAAAAACCCCGCTTTTGTTAATAGCTGTTGTGTACTCCCACTGTCAAATTCAGCTTTCCCCTAAAAAAAATTGTTAGAGCCCCTACATTGAGTTAAGAATGAAGTTAATAGCGAAGTCGGGCAGAGGATATACATCCTCAAGCGAAGGATCCTCATTGTTCATTCCATGTTTCTGTCAGTTCCCCAGTATCTACTACTGTTCGGCCCAGCCTGCTCACTGCTGCTAAAGTAATGTGACGGGCCTTTAACTTTAAGACGCTTTGGCTCAGTATCAACAAATGATGGTTCTCTCTCAGTCTTTCCTCTGTTCATATGGAAGTTGGGTTTTCTGCTGATTTCTCTTGCTCGCAAACTGTCATCCTTGTTAGAAGCTATGAATTTGGTGCCTGGTGTAATTGCATTCCCTAAGTTGATCCTGTACTTCGAAGCCGAAACAGAAGCTTCTTTCGAGTTAGAAATGGTCATAAAATGCCGGTCCATTTTCTTGGTAGTGTTACAGTCAGATGATTGTATCTGCTCATTGCTCCCTTCTGGATTGAGCTTCTTAAGCCTTTTAAGCCTCTGATAAGAGAAAATAAAGAGTTTGTCAAGCTACAGGAGAAAAGATTAATCCACAAAACCTACAGTAAGTAGTATTCAAACCAGTGCTTGTCAAAAAGTCATTTCAATTTAGGCTCTTGTACCACGGATCTATGGTGGTCTCTAAATGTTGAAATCATACATGCAAGTGAAGTTGTACGCAAACCCGGAGGTAAAACAAAAATGACTACTTGCTCGTTCAAAATTCAAATCAAATTTCACAACATAAACCAGATATCAGTTTCTGGACCCTTTCTCAGTTAAATGGGCTGCCTTGATACAAGGATGAAAATAATGACCTAAATATCAATGCTGGAAATCACTTTCGCTGTCCAATTGTAATACAGTACCAGATATAAATATTTACAAAACCCATACCTGTTGCTCAGAAAACTTCAAGTCCATATCATTTACAGACCTTTGCTCCATTTTCATGGAAGATCTACGTTTTACTCTGAATATCTCTGTATCAGAATCATCATCATATTGATCAACATTGGATGAGATATGAGATCCCTGAGAACTGTCTCTGGTATTACTCAAAGACTTGTCATATAACGGGGAATATTGTAAAGGTTTACTTGCACTGAGTAGTACTTCCTCAGAACCCTTGGTAGGAACAGCCTGTTAAGAGAGATTTTGAAACGAGATTAACTAATACGTTCAAGACCTCAAGAAACAGAAACACCAATTTCATGAAAAGAGCTTACCTTGGGCTCTAGAAACGAACATAGTGTTGACGCTGCAGATGCGAGAGAAGGTTCAGTTTTAATAAACTCTTCACTGTTCAAATCTCGCACATGACACATTGTAGCTGTTCTAGCTTGGAGATTTTGCTCAAATTTTATATCACAGTACGGAACATAGCCGGACTGATCAGGGCCTGGAAATAACTTTGACTGCAAACACAAATCACTTCCAGATTTTAGTTGTAGTTGAACCTCGTCCAAAATTCCATCTTCCTTCTCAAATTTCTGGGCCAGAGCTTCCATTTCGATAAGGTCTTCCCTGACATAAAGATCACGACTGCTGCCACATGGGCAAACTGATTCACTCCCTGCATTAAGCCAAAACAGAGACGAAAGATCAAACTAAATTTTTCTGGCATAAAAGGATTCATTTACCCTATTGTAAGTGCCCCTATAACACCTTAATAAGTGCTGATATTAGGCAAAGACAAATCTTGATTGCATTGACAATCCTGGCAAATATCTGCCTTTGGCTCAGCTCATCTCATACGACATAATAGGAGGTTTCATTACAATCTTCAAAATGGTGAATCTAGAAGGGGGTGGAAGATATGCATACCATGAAGGAGGCAAATCGGTTGAGGAGAACAGTTGCACTGAATGGATGCTACATAGCAATCTCGTTTGCAAATACCGCAGAGAACCGTACCACGAGATGTCAAAGAAACACTTGAACAAGCTCTTTGCTTCATTAATGACCAGCGAGCACGATGCTGGAATCTCATTAGATGCACAAATGAAACCTTAACGCAACGGTTAGAATCCAATTTCAAATACTCTCCATCCTGGACATCAGTTGTTACAGATGAAGACCTAGAAAGAAACATTGCTTCTTTGCAAAGAAGTTCCTCGTGAGGAAGAAGAGGAGCTCTATTAAGAAGTGCATAACGTCGGCTAGCCACAGCCCCAAGTGGGAACCAATCACCGATAGCAAAGTTCACTGCCTCACCACAGTTGAAACCTGAATTTGCAGAAATTCAGTTGTAAAAATGAATATAAATCCCTTTTTCTTGTTAAATGAAGACCTCAAAATGACTATAGGAAATATAACAAGTGCATACCATGACTAAACCCTGCATGATATGCCCGTGGAAAGGTGATAACAAACTCCCCAGGCTTTTGTACAGCTTTATACACAGGAACATCGTGTTCTAGCAAAATGTTTGGAGGAAATATCGTCGTTTTACCCAAAAGTTCATCAAAGGCACCATCTTCCCCATCAGTGGACAGAATATCCTGAGTGTAGACATGTTCACGAACAACCTTTTCAAAATCAGGAGCAGCGTCACCGGGAATCCCATACCAAGTTTTTGATGCCCCACAGTGATGATAATTTATGCTGACAAATGAAGAAAATGCACTCTCAGTGGAAAGGTTAAGGGAGAGAGGGGGAGGGGGAGGGAGGGAGGGAGGAAGGGATTGAGGGAGGGGGTGAGAGACCACCTGTATAAGTAGTGATCTTCCACATGCCATGCAAACAAACTGAATAGCATTCCAATGTAGAGCATGGGATCGGTTACCCCCTAAAATAAATACAGCCCAATCATCATAAGAATCTCAAAAGTTATGATTTATTTTTAAAAGAAAAAAACTTAACACTAAGCAAGAAAAGGAAAAATTTCAATACCGGAATCGCATTTTCAAGAAGACGCAGTATGGAATTAGGCAACCGAGAAAGTGTCTACAGAAAAGAAAACAACCAGTGAGTTTCTTGGCATCGCAATGTGATCACAAATGGAAGTGATACTGACTAACATAATTCCTGTTACAATATTATGGAACACCTAAACCAGACTACAGTTACGATTAGGTAGTACGAGAAACATGTTAACAGAAGAGCTAGCGGAACTAAAAATCCTAAAGAAGTTGACTAGCATGATCCAAGTCAAAGGTTCTACCAAAGTAAAAAAGGTCGACAATTAATGTGTATAGAGGTAGATTAGGAGCACGTAAATTAGGAGCAAATATATATACCGCCAAAATAAACATGTCTAGAGCAGAGAATTAAGACCAGACAACACAACAAATACAGATGTAGAACATAAAAATTTCTTCGCGACACATCAAACGACTGAAGGAAAAAAATAAGTGACTTGCATGGTAAAAGAATAAACACCTTTAAGTTCCATTTACTTTTCCCAAGATGATCAACAGGAGAAGACGAAAAAGCACTACCATCAATATCACATGCATACTCAACAGATTCTGTCTTGCCACAAGCTATTTCATTCCAAAACTCCTTCTCCATATATGTGGAAGGAAGACATCCAGCACTATAATATCTACGAGCAAACACCTTGTTTGCCATTTTCTCAAAGTCCCGAAATGTATAATTTCTGAAAGAATAAAAATAAAAAGAATTGAAGACCTGAATGATATAAGATGACACATAACTCTTTTTAGATAGTAAATTACCTTCCACTCATAAAGAAAGTGACTTTGTCTTCGGTGCTCCACTCAGCGAGCCGAAGAGGTTGCACTCTAGTCGTGAACTTGAAATTAGCTTTCTCTTTCGTCAGTACAACCCCAGCTGGAACAGAAGCATTGACTGGAGAAATGATCTTGCATATGCCTGAAATTTGATGCTCGGATTTAATTCTATGTAGAAAGGAAACAACAAAACAAGCACCCATTAAGGGTAGGTAACTGTATTTCAATTACTATGCGAATTACCATATTTTGCAGCTTCTGGAGCAATCTTTTGCAGATATATTAAGGGATCTTCAAATTCATCCTTAGTTGGATAAAATATAGGGCACTCTGGAATTTTGTCAGTCCAATCCAGATCAGCTATGTCAAACTTATCCACCTTATGCTTAGAAAAAGCATCCCTTCCACTTGAACCAAGCCGAGGAAAAGTGGCTGGGTGAACATTCAGTCGAGTCCCACATGATGTGCCTCTAAGAGCATCTCCTCCACTTCTGGTCAACATATTAGTAACATTTAAAAGTTCAGGTGCAACACCTGAACTCATCCGCTGAAACCTCTTCTGCTTCAAAATTTTTAACCCATTGTTAGCATCACTTGACAAACAACCCCTTCCTTCCACCTGTAATCATGTGAAACAGCTGAGTGCTTAATACCAGACAAAGTACGTAACAATCAAAGTATCTTCTTCAAACATACTGCATACAGGGGGAAGGGAAAGGGCGCCACTAAGGTAACACATTATCCAAACAAGTACTTTATCAAACAAGATGTATGCGTTCAAACCAAATTAGTTGCGGACTAGTCAGGATGACAGTTTATAATGACCCTACTTCACCAACATTACATATTATTATACACTGAGAAGCATCTTAAGGTCAAAAAATTTCATGGTTGACAACAATTTTAAATAAACACCTGCATTCTAGAATCTAGAAAATGTCTCATTAATAATTATAGTTGTTGTGTTATTTGAAACCTAATTCAGTTGAAATTTAATATGAAACACATTTTAATAGTCCTACAAAAATTATATGTTTTGCATTAGTTCAGTTAATTAGTATTAGAACAATATGACCAGACTATTCAGCATTCAGAATCTCTAACTTAACAAATGGCAGGACACAACTTGAGACATAGAAACTGCAAGTATTCATCTGTAATACATTTGCCCTAACAATCTCTACTGATACAAAATCTTTCAAAAAACAACAGATTCAAACATAGCTTCACTATCCAAATTGATACAACAAATTAAAGAACATGAGATAATGACCTTCCAGAAGAAGAAAAAAATGCTATGCTAAAAAGGGAAATTTAAAATATAGAAATTTAATGCGAAATTTATGAATCCAAACAAGATACAACCCTGTATATTTTTTGCATTGAACATTTTTGCAAATTTTAGGACATTTAACAGAAAAATCATGAGTGCACAACAACAAGGAAAACATAATTTCACATATACTCTAACCTTATTCGTATCGAAACACAAATTTTCCATTTTCCAAAACTAGGAAAACAGAGATGAAATATCACCAATTGAAATGAAAATAAAAATGGAGATGGAGAGGGAAATAACTAGCTGAAAATCCTCGAAAATCTATCAATACCCGAAGATAATCAGATAATTTTCAGCAGATCCAAACAACAAAAATGCCAAGAAAATAACCAACACAGCAAAAAAATATATATATATAATAATAATAATCCAAAACAACATACCATCTCATACCGAGCAATTTCTGAGAAAACCTCCTTTATAAATCCTTCAATTAGCAAAACACACCTCAAAGAAAACCCTAACAGAAGATCTTCACCGTGAAATATCCACAATAATACTTATCTAATCCGCATTCTACAAAATCACAGAGATCTAAAAATTTCCGTTTCCAAATCAACAGAATCTTCAGGCAGGGAAACAAATGGTTGAGCAATTTGGTTCTGGTGGTTTTCCGGTGGAGTAAAAAAAGGAGGTTTACCGGTGGAAAAGAAAGGAGTTTAAGAAGAGGAAGATGAGAAACAGTAAAGGAATGTTAGAAGGAATGCTTAGAAAACCGGAAAATAAGAAAGGATTTGGTTATTTATAGATTCCATTAATAAAAAAGGAAAAAAAGTTATTTTAGAATAAGTGATTATTAAAATAAATAATTTTTTAATATTTAATAAAGAAAGTGTGAAAGAAAGCGGTAGTTCTGCAGTAGTTAAGTTTGGTTCAACCAAACAATACGCCGGCTTCTGCAAAACGCGGTTTTCATTTTGTAACTTCCTTTCCCCGTTTTTGGCTAATTTACTTAAATTGACATCATAAATTACTCCAGTATACTAATAGGGCGTTTGGATTCCAGAATCAGAAGTCAGAAACAAAAACAGTTTGCTTCATAAAATGTTAACTTTTTTGTTTCTAGAAATTATTTTGAAATTATGTGCCCAAACTAATTTCTGATTTTCGAAGGAAAAAAAAATGTCTCGAGGAAATCTTTTATACCTACATTAATTGAGGATTACGAGGGTTATTCTTATTCAGGGTCCGTTTGGCATGTCAGTATAACAATGCAAGACATTGCTAATTACATGTGGTTACAATGTCATGTATTAGGAATAAAAATACATGTAGTTCAATGTTTAGTGAGTGTCATGAATTTTTTTTTTTTTTTTTTTTTTTTTGTGGAAACAGGGGCTTTGAAGCGCCCTTAAATTTTATTTATTCGACTACCTCATTCAAATTGAGGTTTGAAGGATTATGCTGATCAATTACATCAATAAACAGGACAATACAGATAGTACAAGATTTACAATCGAAACTTATTGAAACGAAATAAGAAAATTGTATTAAACTTATGCAGCCCGTTGAAGGATTTGATGTCCCCATAATGGTGCCAAACATTCCTGATCATCAAATATATCAGATGCTTCCATAAAAGGGAAGTAATATGCCCAAATTAATTTCTTCACAAACGATCTCCATATCTGCTGAAGTAGATGGTTTTCATCCATAACATGCTTGATAATAATGCAAATCCAAATCCACCAAAAAAATCTAATAAGAGGTTAAGAAAACAAGTCCTGATAGTATTGTGAAACCATCAGAACGATCAGAATAACAATAAAAACAAAAATTATAAATACATATAAAATAAAACATATTAAAAATAAAAGAATTTTTTAAAAATAAAAAATAAAATAAGGAAAAAAAGATAAAATAATAACAATAATAAATAGAAAAACTAATAATAAAAATAATGAAAGAATGTATAAAAATTAAAACTAAATATTTAATAAGAAGAAAATAATAATAACATTTTCATAATAAATTGAAAATAAAATATACCAAAAAAATATTAAAATAATAAGAAACAAAACTTGAAATTGAACATTTACAAAGGAAACTAATGATAAAATAATACTCCCTCTGTTTTTGGAAAAGAGATACTTTCACTTTTTCATTTTAGCCTAAAAATAGGCCAAATTGAAAAAATGAAAGTATCTCTTTTCCAGAAACGGAGGGAGTAAAATAATAATTAAAAAAAAAATAAAAAATAAAAAAGTAACAAAATAAGCCAAAAAAATAAATAATTAAATAAATAAGAAAATAAAAATTGGGGTAGACCTGACTAAGCGGATTCTGCCCACTTTACCTAGGTTTACCAGTCCTTTCAAGATCACTACCTCGTAACTTCGAGAGAAGGGGTGCTCTCCCATTAATTAGGAAAGCGGCACATAGTACGGGGTAGCGACTGATTATTAAAAACATAGGAGAGAAGGGGTGCTCTCCCATTAATTAGGAAAGCGGCACATAGTAAGGGGTAGCGACTGATTATTAAAAACATAGGACTCTGCTAAGTTATAACACGGTTAATAATAAAAGAAACCAAAAAAGCATAATTAAAACTGAACATTTAATAAGAAAAAAATTGAAAATATAATAAAAGAAACAAAAAAATTTAAATGATAATAATAACAAAACTGAACATTAACAGTTAAAAAATAATGTTTAAGAAAACAAGCGGTCAATATTGGTCAACGGTGTAGCTGGAGGGCGTAATACAGGGTCGCATTCGATGCAAACCTCAAGAGATGAGTATTCAATGTAGCCCTTTGAGGGTAGTAGAAACTACATGTAGTTGCTATGTTGTGTAATTTTTTTATTTTTTTTTTGAAGGAACATAAGAAACTTTCCTAATTTCATATATTAAATATGATTGTTTAAATCGATCGAGTACACACGAATTGAGATACATGGATAAATACAAAAATACAAAATTATTAAAAACATGAATTTCGTTGAGGAGATCGATTTAGGGGTAGTGTGAAAATTCGGATTTCGCCATTTGAAATTTTCCAACATTGAGAAAAAAAATTCTTCTCCATTAAGACTAGATGCTCCTGTAGAGGAGTGGTTTGCACAATAGATCGAAATTGCTCGTCCCCATGGATCTTCGTAAACATGTAGATCTATGTCAAGCCGATGTGAATCACGCTTGGATATATGCTTGGAACGATTATGAAAATCGAAAGGCATGCCTTGAAGGTTATATGAAATTATTATGGAGATATATAATAAGTAATCTAATCGCCTAAAACAGACCATTAGATATGATAATCACCTAAATGTGGATTATAATTTATTTATTTTAAATATAATAATTACATAATAATATGAGGAACTTATATAAATATTACCTCGATCTACCCGACAAATCCGAGTAAATCTAGGTTGAAGATGAAGGAGAAGAAAGAAGTTTCAAAGAGTATCTTTTTTTCCTTAGGAAAAATAATTATCAGGATAGAGGATTTGGAATATTTGTCCATATCACTATTCGTGTAATTGGAACCATGGCAAACACCCAATATTTGTATGTTTCCTTGACAACTCTCTTTGACTGCACTACACCCTCCAATTTCCTCTGATTTAAGCACGCCAAATGGATCCTTGGAATAAACACTAAGTAGTATGTTATGGGTTGGGTGTGTGGGGGTCGGGGAGGAAGGGTATAACTCATGCAAATTCTAATTTTGAAAGTTACTTCATTGGCCTTACATCATACAAATTCTAATTTACTTCAAAATGATTAAAGTCATATTTTGTTTTATGTGTATTTTCCAGTATAGAGGGGGCAGGGAAGGGTATAACTCCTTCCAATTTTCACACAGAACCGGTTTTCTTTTTGACCTAGACAATTATGATATTTCAAAATTGAAATTCATCATAATTGTCAAGATTTTCATTATAAACTTAGCCGATTATGAATGTATTCTTCACATATGTATAACTCATAATACTCATCGGGTTTGTTTTTCTAATGTTCCATCAGGAATTCAATTCGAGCGTGTACTATCTAAAATGTAAATATATAAAATTAACGCATGTTTACAAATAAACATTATTAAAACACACAAAACAAAAAATTCACCAATTCTTCAGGTGGACTAATTATTTTCGATCGATCCTCGATACAGTGTTCCGTGAATTGCGATAAACCATCTAATTTATTTTTCGATAGTACATATTTGATTCTCTAAAAAAAAATTCCAGTTATTTAGATTTCCATTGGAGTACTCTTCAAATATCTCAGTAGTTCATTCCTACAAATTACCCTGATTTTTCACATGAATGGATGACTGAGTGTCGTTTGAGTGAACTAGAACCTAGACTACACTCAATATGTCATTTGGGTGATTTAGAATTACAAATGATAGACTAAAGTTCACCTGGTATACAAGGTGGCAGATAAAATGTCATTCCTAGCATATCATATTGTTTGTTGTATATTGTCCTCTTTTAAACATTATTTTGTATGAATTATAACTCAGAAGGATAATGAGAGAATTAAGGGAGTAACTCCTCACATAATATCAATGTCTTTCCTCTTCTTTCCTGAAACAAAATATCATGAAATCTAACATCTTGAAGCCGCCTCTGCTCGGATCGGCTCATTTGGAGCAGGTCCGAGCAGAACATCCTTCATAACATATTCTCCTCTAGTTTATCTTTCAATGTTAGTTATGGCTTAAGTTTAATTTTATTTTTGCTTTATTTTCATTGTTTGTCGTCCTAAATCTAGTTTTTTTCTTCAGATTGTGGCCGTTTTTTATTTTGTTTACTTGATGTACTTTAACAACTAGCTAGTTCTTGTTTGTTGTCTTGTTAACTTTATCAAAGGGTTGTAGTTCTTATTCTTACGAGAATAACAATGATGTGATTTCAACTTTGTTGTAGTAAAAGGTTCGTTGAGACTTGTGAAAGCAATTGATTTTAGACTTATTTAAACTAAAAATAGAGAAAATTTAATTTCAAGATTGAAAATAACCAAGACACTAGATTCCACTATTACACATGAATGGATGATGGTAAAATTCCAAAACTCTAATTATCTTTAAAACTCTTATTTCTTAATTCACAAATAATCAGACATACTCTCAAACATTAATTGTATTCCTTAAGCATAGATTATCTAAACAAAGTATAACCTATCTAATTGAATCACAACTAATTAAGAAAATTATGCAAACAATTAAAATTCTGCAAAGCAGTGATTTGAGTGAATTATAAAATGCAAATTAGAGAAAAGTAGAATAATTACCAATTATTCATGCATCAATAGCTTCCTCCGTTCCTTGATTACGCGAGAATTAGCTCATCATCATGGAAACATGCTCAAAATTCATCTTTATTAATGCTCAAAAATGGTTCACAAATGATGAAATGGGAGAAAAATAATTAAAACCAGGTTTGTAACACTTATATTTGTTACAAACTCAATTGTTACAGGAAACGATAAGAAATAACCGTCACTAGCACTGTTGAAGAACGACTGTCTTTGAGTGTCTTATGTTCTTCGTAAGTTCTTCACCAGCAGCAAAAATATTCTTCCTGCAACTTTGATTTTCCGGCTCTCTAATGTTCCAAACTGCTCCCAATTCTCCCCCCTAATCCTGCACGGGTGTCCCTTTAGCACTTGTCTTATGGGGTGCAAATAGTAATTTTTGGGCGTAGATAGTAATTTTTCCGGAGTTCCTCCGACACATTTTTGGGGTGCTTCCGGTGCATTTCTGGGGTGCCTTTAGTACTCTATCCTGGTTGTAAAACACCACTTTTCGAGCTAATTTTGCCGCAAGAGCTTATTCCCTAGAAAATACTTAAAACAACTTTATTAGAAATAAAATGAGTCCTAGATAATGTAGTTATGGGTGAAAATGCGTCACACTTACGTGCTTATCAAATTCCCCCACACTTACATTTTGCTAGTCCTCGAGCAAAACCTCAAGACCCGCTCAACAGCTGGTCATTTGCGTAACACCAAGAGAGACCCGCTCAACGGCTGGTCATGTGAATCAAAAGAATAGACTCGCTCAACAGCTGGTCATTTGTGTAACATAGAGAAAGACCCGCTCAACAGCTGGTCATGAGAAAACAAAAATAATAGACCCGCTCCACAGCTGGTCATATCAAAATTTGTTTGTTTGTTTTTTTGGTCATTTGTGTAACATAGAGAAAAACCCGCTCAACAGCTGGTCATAAGAAAACAAAAATAATAGACCCGCTCCACAGCTGGTCATATCAAAATAAAATAAAATTGATGACCCGCTCAACAGCTGATCATAAAAGTAAATTCCTAAGGTAGACCCGCTCAACAGCTGGTCATAATATGATAAGGAAACTCCTACAAAAATAAACAAAAAGTTAATCACTCCCCCACACTTAAATCTAACATTGTCCTCAATGTTATAAAGATGAAATTAAAAACATGAACAAGGAGAAACTGTTACTACTTAAAGGAAGTGAAGAAGGATATTACCGTAGTCGACGCATAAGCATGGGTTACCTCCTAAGAAGTGCTAAGTTTAAAGTCTTCAGCCAGACTAGGAAAGGATTAGTAACTCGAATCATAAAATAACAGTCGGAACAACTGTGGGTCTTCAAAACCAAATAGAGCTGACCAAAGGAAACTGCAATAAACCAAGAAAATGAACAAGACTAGCATGCCCTTATCTAGTTTCCTGATTAAGATATCTAAATCCAATTGTGGTTCAGGTTCAGGTTCTATGAAAGGGTCTAAATAAAATATTTTTATTGGTTGTCTTTCTTCATAGGTGGGATCCGAATTATTAGGTCCTAAAGTATGGAAAAACTCAAATAGGAACTTAGAAGCACACAATAATAACCTAAATAACTGAAGATCCTCTAAGTCAATCAGATTTGACTTACATAATTGACTACAATGAGAGTAGTGGTCATTCTTAAGTAAATGTGTCGATTCTATTAACCTAAAGTACTTAGGCTTAGTCTCAGAACTTAATATTCGACACATTTGAAATATAAACGTTCCCACAGTTGGAAGAAAACTATTTGGTGGGAAAACAAAGTCAATCTGGGTATCATAGCCTGGACAACCACATCAACCAGAGGATGGGTTTCTAACGACTGAACTTCTTCCTGGACATCATTAGGTTCGGGAAAACGAGTATGACGGTAATCTTGTAAAATGGTTGAGGCACAGATATCAAGTCCTAAGTGAGGGGACTTTCTGAGAGTTAAAGGTAAGGCACTAGGAAAGTGATAATCACCCCCAAACTTAGAGTTTTCAGTGTCTCTAGATAGACTAGTCACAATCTCCCTAATTTCTAGATCATCAGATTCTTGGAAATGGTCAATTAAGTTTTCTAAGTTATTATCAGGTAGTGCATCTTTACTCATCTTTACGGGTCTATCTTCTTCGTCTAAGACTATTGTTTATAAGTCGCTAGACTCTAAAACAACATTTTCAGAATAAACCCGTTCCTCTAAACCACTATCGGCTTCGTAATCAAAAGGAAAAACTACATCGTCTAAAACGGTGGTATCCCTAATCAAATCCTCGTCCTTTTGAATAGGTGAATAATCATAAAAAGTATTTGGATTTGAACTAGAAATAATATCATCATTACAAAGCTCAATTGGATTAATAGTTTCCTGATCACTATGCCTACATATTTCAGATTCTTCATTATTACTATCCTCATCATCATAATAGTACGAAGATGATTGAACCTTATCTAAATAATTAGTGTCTTTTATTCTAACCTCATCCTCTAAATTAGGCAAATATTCACCATTGATATCAAGGGTAAAATTGGAAACACTATTTTGAAAAATTAGATCTTTTAGAGAAGTTCTTTTCTGGGTCTCTAACAAAAGCTTCTGGGTCGACTCACATGATTTCCTGACATAATCTAGGAAAGAAGGTAAAGAAAGTTCACTCGTTGCATTTTCGTCCATAACTAAGTTATTCATTTCTGCAAACTTACGTGATGTCTCAGCTAACTTACGTGTCGACTCTAGTAAAGAGGAATTATCAGAATTATTCTCATAAGACCAATTCGTGTGTGGATAGTACTTGGGCTCACCATGGGATGCACCATAACCTTTAAAAGATTGGCGTTCCCAACTACTATTCCCACCATGGTCATAAAAATGATGATGTCCATAATCAAATTCAGGTCGATACTCATTGTATTGGCTTCTATCATACCAGTTCGACATTCTTAATTGCAAGGGAATTCTACACAATCACAAGCAAGGCTGACTCGACCAAATCAAACCTATAAAATCTATCAAACAACAAGCATGATGGCTCCCTTAGATTGTTTCTAGACCAGCTTCTATTCCTCCAAAAGGCAACTAGGTATCGTTTTAGCAAACCTCTCTAGATCGATCCGAATAAAGTGAGTCGAAGAGAAGTAGGGGAAGCTCAGAGGAGCTTTGATACCCCCACCTCTTTGGCAACGTTTCCCGTTAGGGCGGCTCTAGTCGACTCACAGTAATCTTCCTGAACTTTTGAGTTAAGCTAATAACATACCCAATACTTCCCTTTGAATGACTTTCCTACAAGCTCGTTACCCTATCGGTCTCGTTCTAATCAGTATTTTAAGCTTGGGTTCGCGTAGGTTATGTGTTCCTAAGGCGGGCAAGAAGAGAACGGTGATGAAATCCGAACCCTTATCTTGTATGGCATGGCCTTGCCCTTTACTAGGAAATTAAAGTCCGTATTCAAAACCTCAACATATATGCACCTTAAGGAAGACAGTAAAACCGCTGACAGGGGATTCGCGGGTGTTTAGAAGCTTACCTCCCGTACCAGACGGGCGATGAAACGGTTGTAGTCGACTCGGGCCACTGACTCCTGTGTCAGTGTACGAACCCGAGGGGCCGAGACGATATCGTAATCGTCGTCCTTCCCTGCAAACAGTTTATATTTATTAAAAAAAAATGTACCCTTCCGTAGGGTTTAAAAATAATTAAAGTCCAATGTTTAATGTTCCAAAAATAAAAATAAAATACAAAGATAAAGTCCTATTTACAGTTTCTAAAAATAAAATCTAATTAATTAAAAATAAATAAAAATATCTTCGTCTTTTCTCCGTTCTTTTCGCTTTGTCTAGCTTTTAATCCCCCGGGTCTTTCGTCTCCAATTCCTCTTTGATTCAAAACCTGCAACAAAAAGACAAATACCCAAGAAACGTAAAAAAGAACAAAAGAATAAAAATCTAAAAACTCTAAATCTAAAAATTGATGTGATTTCAACTTTGTTGTAGTAAAAGGTTCGTTGAGACTTTTGAAAGCAATTGATTTTAGACTTATTTAAACTAAAAATAGAGAAAATTTAATTTCAAGATTGAAAATAACCAAGACACTAGATTCCACTATTACACATGAATGGATGATGGTAAAATTCCAAAACTCTAATTATCTTTAAAATCTCTTATTTCTTAATTCACAAATAATCAGACATACTCTCAAACATTAATTGTATTCCTTAAGCATAGATTATCTAAACAAAGTATAACCTATCTAATTGAATCACAACTAATTAAGAAAATTATGCAAACAATTAAAATTCTGCAAAGCAGTGATTTGAGTGAATTATAAAATGCAAATTAGAGAAAAGTAGAATAATTACCAATTATTTATGCATCAATAGCTTCCTCCGTGCCTTGATTATGCGAGAATTAGCTCATCATCATGGAAACATTCTCAAAATTCATCTTTATTAATGCTCAAAAATGGTTCACAAATGATGAAATGGGAGAAAAATAATTAAAACCGGGTTTGTAACACTTATATTTTACAAACTCAATTGTTACAGGAAACGATAAGAAATAACCGTCACTAGCACTGTTGAAGAACGACTGTCTTTGAGTGTCTTATGTTCTTCGTAAGTTCTTCACCAGCAGCAAAAATATTCTTCCTGCAACTTTGATTTTCAGGCTCTCTAATGTTCCAAACTGCTCCCAATTCTCCCCCCTAATCCTGCACGGGTGTCCCTTTAGCACTTGTCTTATGGGGTGCAAATAGTAATTTTTGGGCGTAGATAGTAATTTTTCCGGGATTCCTCCGACACATTTTTGGGGTGCTTCCGGTGCATTTCTGGGGTGCCTTTAGTACTCTATCCTGAGGTGTAAAACACCACTTTTCGAGCCAATTTTGCCGCAAGAGCTTATTCCCTAGAAAAGACTTAAAACAACTTTATTAGAAATAAAATGAGTCATAGATAATGTAGTTATGGGTGAAAATGCGTCACACTTACGTGCTTATCAAACAACTTCTACTAAGTTTGAATGAAAGTCAGAGAAACATATGAACAAAAAAAAAATTAGTAAAAATAACTCCATCACCAAAAGCAAAAGCAAAAGCATCAACAACCTCATATGAAACATCATATTTTGCAGCAACTTGGGTTATCCATGCCGCAATCACCAAGATTCGGATTCAGATACATATGCAAACCTATTTAGACTGATTTTGATTGATCCAGACCGATTAGTTACCAGATGCTACTTTAGTTTAGTTTTAGTATGTTATATAGTTACTTTATCAGGAAAAATCTCGAAAAATGGATGGATCATTTCATGATCTTAACGTCGTTGTCTAGTGCGGTGTTGTTTAGTATTGTCTTCAATAACCCAAACACGACCATTTAACTTACTTATGAAAAACCTTGAGAGAAAAAAACGTAACCATTCTTAAGACAAGGAAGACCTAAATAGATGACCTAGTTCAAGTTTGCACAATTCTTAAGGCAAAGAGGAGATAGGAGAATTTTTAAGTATTGTTTACAATTACACCCTTATTATGGATAATTACTAGTAAAATTTAGAAATAATTCAAACTACACAACGGATATTCGTAAACTTTATACCATTGAAAAATATTTTAAAACACCTACTTAATGAATATAAACATGGGTATCAAATTATACATATTTCTTGTACTAACAATAATCAATTAAAAGGGTACTTTTAGAAATATCCCATTGTTTGATGATATATCTATTTAGGGACAAAATTTTAAAACTAAATAGGTCATTTATTTAGGGACGAAGGGAGTATTTTCATTGTGATCCAAACATGCATGTTGGATATGATTTGAATTTTTCAGATCTTTTTCACAAATTTGGTTGCAAGTAGTATTTGTATATATTAAAACTTCCATCTTACTCTTCGTTTTTATCTTGATGTGCCCAGATTTGATCTGAATTTTCGGATATTTTGGGCAGATCAAGGTTACTCTTCCTAGTTTGTATAGTTTTTAATAAAACAAATTGTTGTTCCAACAATTTTTAGGGTTCTTTTTATATTTCTGATCAATCAGGTGGCTTATGATGTTATGTCGATTTCTGATTATATGTTTGTAAAACAATTTCATATTGCCTTCAAGGCGGTTCTATCGATCATTGCAATCGTTTCAAATACATTTTCTAGTTTGAATTACATTGGCTTGACGTAGATCTACATTACTGTGAAAATCCTTGGCTACTGGATGTGATCATTTTTTCGATACACATCGCATATTACTCCTCTGTTATAGGGGCATCAAATCTTAAAGAAGATAATTTTGTTCTCAATAAAGAATAACAATTCAAATGGTGGAATCAGAAAATTCACACAATTCCTCAAATAACATCGATTTCCTCAACGAACTACATGAATTTAGTATTTTTGTTGTATATTAGAATACATATATTTTGTATTTGTTCATATATTTCAATTAAGATGTATTTAATTCTTGTAAGAACTATTGGCAATATTTGAAATTGGGAGCATTTGCTCCTGTTCCTTGGAGAAGAAAAAAACGTCGCCAATTCAAGCGATATTTAAGTTTTCTGTTAACCAATTTCTATTTTATTTTCCATAGAGTTTCTTCTCTAATGGCTTATAAATGCTTGATACAGTCTCTCATAGATTTGAAGGTGTTTCAATCGATTGGTGTAATCGTTTCATATATATCAACAGAGACGATTCACCCTGGCTGAACGTGATTCTCCATGCTTGTGAAGATTGATGGCTACCGGAAGTAATCGTAAATGTTGTGTGCATATTACTCCATTT
This sequence comes from Papaver atlanticum, assembly GCA_023531105.1. Taxonomy (NCBI): domain Eukaryota; kingdom Viridiplantae; phylum Streptophyta; class Magnoliopsida; order Ranunculales; family Papaveraceae; genus Papaver; species Papaver atlanticum. The sequence goes on along the minus strand of JAJJMB010005149.1, from coordinate 7,041,779 downwards.
TTGGACAATTTTATCTTGATAAAAAAAGTAGTGAAAAAATATAGTTTATTCAAAAAAAGAAAACCCTCAAAAAATGGTATTGATCTTAATATCTCTTGCCTTGTGCAGTCATGTTAGATTGTTTGGTTTTGTTTTTAACGTCTCAAACATAACCAATTAACCCTGATCAGTATACTTGAATGGTTGCTTGACTGTAATGGTTAAATACTCTGAGCTATCGAGAGATCAAAAAGTCAATAAAAAATAAAAAATTATTGATATCACATTTCAATTCATTCAAATCAAAATAGTGATTACATGATTGTTTACAAGATTATCAAAAACACCAAAATACAAGATAATCAAAACCCAAATACAAATGACGATACCAATTGCAAGTACATCAAGAAGAGAAAGAGCCATGAACAACAAAGACATCCAATTTTTGTAGATGTATTAGTGATGAATGATGGTGTGAACCAGAATCAACTCCAACCATTTAAAATGATTATCTTCTTCAATGAGAGATGCTCAAATAAAACAGAGTATTTTTTCCCAAAATCTTGTAGGTCCAAGCGAATCTGGATGCCCTAAATCCCTCTTGTTAAAGATGAATCTAAGGCGTTGCCGAGCAGGATCGTTGATGTTCTTGAGGATTCGAGAATAACAAGCCAATAAACACCATGGAGATTTGAAGGAATCACTATTACATCGAAGAAAAAATCGTCCTAAAGACGAATAAAAGTTCTCCCAAATAGCGAAGAAATGTGTCCAAAACAACAAAAATAAAACATAAAAACATAAACTAAAATATTTTTATTCGTAAAAAACTAAAAGTTATTGCTCAGGTCTTAATCCGAGTAAGAATAAGAAGAAAATTCCAGAGTCTTTTTTCTTTTAGGAGAGAGAAAAAGAAATGAAAAGTAATTTTTTCCGAAAAGTCCATGTTGGTAAATTAAATTATGTGCTTAAATCAGTTTGTAACGTATAAGTTGTAGTACGAACAATCCAGTTTCAGTAGCTTGTCTCCTCTCCTCAATTTGTAACCATTTTTTCTAATTACTGATCTCCAAATCTTTCCTAAATATTTTCACTGTGATCCAATTCTGTTGGATTTGATATGAACTTTTCAGATATTCTTCACAGATTTGGTTGCAATTAGTATTTGTATATATTATTAATATTAAATAATACACCACTAATTCAAGCGATATTTATGGTTTTCTATTAACCCATTTCTATTTTATTTTCCATAGACTTTCTTCTCTAATGGCTTATAAATGTTTGTTAGATGTTTGTAAAGCAATTTCTCATAGCCTTGTAGGTGTTTCAATCGATTGGTACAATCGCCTCATATATATCAATAAGGGTGATTCATCCTGGCAGAAAGTTATTCTCTATTTCTGTGAAGATCAATGGCTACTGACGCAATCGTAACGATGTTGTGTGCATATTACTCCCTTTTGGGACAATTCTATCTTAATGAGGAAAATAATGAAAAAGATAGTTTCTTCAAATCCTCCAAATGGCCAAGTTTTAATTCAATGGCCATCCCTCAAAAATCGCCAGATTTCTCTCTGATGTTAATGTTATTAGTATATATGTTGGTGTATTACAATGTACTTGTTGTTATAGTGATACAAGACATTTGTATTTTATCATGTATTTCACTTTTGATGTATCTAGAATCATTGTATGCAATTCTATCCTATAAATGAAACAGAGGGTTACCTGTTTCCTAAAAAAAAAAAAGTGACGTATGAGTTGCACCTCTTTGGGTATAGATAAAAAAGACCCCTCACATAATAGGTGTTTTAGTTCACTAATTCATTGGAAGGAAGGACTAGTTAATCACTTTTTACGCGGAGCAGCTACGATGTGGAAGTATGTGGTTCCTTTTTTCTTTTCTTTTTTGCCACGTCTTGAAAATCTTTATTTCTCTGCTTTTCAGAGGATTTGGAGGGGGTTAGTTTTTAGGGTTAAAAGTAGTTTTCATGTTTTTTTGGGGAAAAAAGTAGTTTTCATCTCTCTCTTATTGCTCTGCATAACTAAATATCCTAAAAAAATTCAAACTACCTTTTCTTTTTCTTCTTCTTCTTCGATTCCTTTTCCAAAACTTTAATTATATATCAATTTTTTATTAGATTATTGTGTGTTGCCTAGATTTACTCTAATATTAGTTAGAGTAAATTTGGGTAACATTTAAATTAGGTTTTCATGCTTTCAATAAAACTTATCCTTGTTATATAGGGATTTTCAGGTTTTGTATATATTTCTCCTGATCGTCTTCTAATGGATGACTATTGTCATTATGAAGAATATAATAGCCTTAATCGCACTTTGCTAACATGTGATGGTATATTTATGTATATCATTGACGACGATCTCCTCCGGCGTGACGTAGATTTCTACAACTCGATACAAGATCCATGGCCATCGGTTCTAATCGTGATTATGATGTTATGTGCTTATTACTCTTTGCTACAGGAGCATCAAGAAGAAGTTATCCAAATGATTGGAAAGAGTTTCAAAAACCATCAATGTATTTTTTACTATTCTTTGTTGATGATGTATGAATTTCTGTCACTTGTTGACATTTTATTAATATAATTAGTCTAGGGGCTCTATGTAGCCCTTTGTTACTTCAAAAATGAAAAAAATAAAAAAAGGGGGGCCACATACTTAAAATATGTGGGCCGACAACATCGTAGCCCTAGCGCTTTTTTCGAGTGTTTCATGTAAGGTTGGTGTCGTGCTCTCATAGTCAGAAAGTGGTTGAAGGATTTTTTTATTTTTTTTTGAAGGAATAAGATTACATTTTGATTTCATTGAAATAATAAGAATTCATACATCATCTTCAAATAAATCAACCATGAAAAACATGAAAAAATTAAAAAGATTAGGTATCAAATACATGAACTTCAAAGATAAATCTGATGATGTCGGAGGAATGGCTTGTGATTTAATAATCTGCCATTTTGAATTGTCTTCTTCTTCAATAAGATTTAGATGTCTCAATCGGGAGTAATTTGCGCAAAATATTGGTACCACAATCAATTTTGATATCCCTTGTTCTTCACATAGATGTGAAGTCATGTCATGTCGAAATAGATTGCCCTGGATGAAATATCTGAGATGATTGATTGAATCGCCATGAAGGCTATGGAATTCTTCTTGGGAAGTATTCAAGAAATAATCTAAATGACATATAAAAACCATTACAGGATAAAAATAATACATACTAGGAAACCTAATATTATACAAACGATTGTTTTATTTAAAAGTAATATACATATAATTACAATTAATTGTATTCAAATCCATTGAAGATCTGAAAAAAATCAGATCAAATCTGGTAGATTTGAGATATAAGAATATGTAAAGATTTAGAGAAAACATGAGTTATTTTGAAGAGAAAAGCGGGGAGGAGAGAGTTCATTGTAATTAGATCCGAGTTTATGGTGAAAGGATTTAGTGATATTTTTTTGTAATAAATTAAATTATGGATACCTTGGATATTTAGTTTCAAGGCTTTCAATTTTATATAAAAAAAAGAAAACTAAAATCGACCCTCACACATCAAAATCCTGATGAGTAACCCCTGAACAGTGTAACTACCTCCCGCGTAAGTTAGATGACTTACTTACGGATAACGAAAAGTGGTGTCAAACATGAAACCTATGCGAACACGTGGGCCAATCAAAATCCGTAAGAAAAACACGTGTCAGAATGGTAACTATCTTATTATAAACAGCTCGCGGAAAAAACGAAACTGCCAGAACGGAGTTAGCTGGCGGTTACAGCAGTGTTCCACGCGCCAAAAACCACTTTCACGAGACGAGACATGTGACATTAAAGTAAAACTGAAAAATATAATATATATATATTGATAAATAAAATCATACAGTATTAAATAGAAAACCGCTTCTGGTTTTCCTTCTTCGGTGAAAATATAAAGGGCGGTTTTTTAACGCGGAGGTTGGTGTAATCATTAGTATGTGTATGGATGGGTAGTGGGCGAAAATGAAATGTGGGAGTGTTGAAGTAGTCGTCCAAGGCAACTCGGCTTGAGACAGTCAACTCTGCCAAACCCTTCCTCCTGTACATACTGCGGCTTTAGCTTAGCTTAGCTTGGCTTTGGCTTAGAAGCTGCGGGTGCGGCTTATGTTTAATTTTCACGTTTTGGGACCAAATGGAAATGGAGAAATGTTTCCGATTAAAGAATATGATGTTATTTTTTATGTGCAAACCGAGGAAAGCTAACCTACGTCATTATGTAAAAACGTTAAGCGTTGCGTTTATAAGTTACGTTACGTGGTTATAAACACATGTTACATTATGCATTGTATTTTATTTTTTATTTTGATCAATCAACAAATTCAATTCATTCAAATCAAAATAGTGATTACATGTTCCCTTACAAAATTAACAAAAACATCAAAATACATAAAAAAAAATCAAGATAATCAAAACCCTAATGCAAATAAGGATATCAACTGCAAATAGATCGCGAAGAGAAAGAGCAATAAACCGCAGAGATACCCAATTTTTGATTATGTATAAGGGAGAGATGATGGTATATTCCGGAAATAATTCCGACCATTTGATTTGATTGTATTCATCCTTGAAAAGAGATGCTCCTGGAAGGAAGGAGTATTTTTCCCATAAACTTGTAGATCGAATTGTTGATGTTTTTGAATCAAGAGTAGCAAGCCACAAACCAGCCATCAAAGATCGAAGAACTCGCCCCACAACGACGAAGAAAAATCGCCCCCAAACAGCGAAGAAACATGTCAAAAGACACAAAAATGATGTAGAAACATCTTATTCAATAAACTATTACCTAAAACTAGAAAAAAAAAAGAAAAAAAATCATTGCTCAGATTTGGTCCAAATTTGAGCAAGAAAGATGAAAAGACTCTTGGGTTTTTTGTTAGAAGGGAAGAGAAAAAAAAGAAGAGAGAAGAATACGACGTCTACATTATGCATTGTATTATTAATTCGATTCTAATGTGGTGATTATTAATTAATTTGATATTATTGGATTAGCTACTCCTTAATCCTTATATATTGTTATAAAATATATGTATAACAAATGGATATCTAATATTCCACCCCTACTTTCACACCAATTTATTTAGTTCTCAATTATTAGTGGTTAGTATAGATAATAATTAAAATCATTGGCATGATTGTTTTGACTTGTGCAGTAAAGCCATTTTTTCACATTATTCAAATAAAATATTTAAATGTATTGATTATTGAAAATTAACACTTTGAATCACAGACATCTCTGATAGAAAAATATGCACGGATGATATTTTGGTAAGCTCAATTTAAACATCCACAAATACCCAAATTTGTTGGCCCTCAAAATATTTAACCTTACTTTCGGTCCAAGTTTGTTTTTTTTAAGGAAAATTCGTCTAGCAGAAGCTGCCTTCTATTATGATTTACACACCATTCTTTTGTATATTTGTTCTAGCAAACTTGATCAACCTGTCGGTTGGTTTATTACACACTCTATATTCATATAAAAACCACACAAGAAGGAAAAGAATATGACAAAGCTTTAATATAGGTAATGACTGTAAATGGTGTATAATATATTCTGAAGTAGCGAACCAAACAACTTGGGTAAAAGTACAACAAATAAAAAGATCAAGAGTAGTTTCATTTGCTTCACCACGAACAGGACATATTTGATGTTGTTGTTGGGAGTATCTAAACACCACCATAACAACTCAGAGGATATTATGACAAAGATTTCACAAGAAGAGAAGTAGATTGTATGGTAGCTTCATATGCCAGAGTTTAATCTAAAAAAGTTTAGAGAATTGTGTGTTGAGATGCATTACTTGTTGATGTTACAATATAAGGTGGTGATAAGTAAAACTTACATAAAATTGCTTTGATTTGATGAGAGACCACTTTAGCAAATCTATAGTGTGTGGAAATAAGCATATATGTTGAGTCTGCTTAATGTTCACATGAGTGAAATAATGATTAAGCTAATCAAGATTCCAATTATAGTTGTAAATAAAATGTGAAAGAGTGGTCGGGGGAGGATGTGTACCATGATTTCTTGAACCAATAGCTGAGGTAGATAATCAATTATGTTGCCAAGGGTTAATGAAATTGCCATCTCCACCAATCCTAAAGATAGTGTTGTTTAACTATTTGTAGACCCTTAAGTATATTCTGCCAAATCCAAGTACCTTGTGTGGAAGTGCATCGAAAAGGAGATCTTTGTTTTTGAGATATGTTGCTCTTAGAACTTAGACCCATTTAGTATTCAGTTCTGTAACTAATTTCCAGGCTAATTTTGTTAACATTTCCAAATTAAAAAAAGTAAGGATTTTCGAAACCAAGACCTCCAAAGCCCTTAAGGAAAGATAATGAATTCCATGATTTATAAAAATTACCTCTGGAAGGATGTTTGTTCCACCAGTATTGCCGATGAATTTGATTCAAGGAGCGAATGGTAGACCGAGGCATAATAAGATAACTCATATGAATAGTTGTCATAGAACCGATAATTGATTGTATTTGAGTTGATCTTCCCGCACGATTGATAATCTTGCCTTGCCAACCTTTCAAATTTGTTTTCATCTTGTTAATAATAGTGGAGATCGCAGAGTTAAAAGTCTTTGCACAATTTGTTTTTGATCTCGATAAAGCAACTCATAATCAATTAGCAAGAGGTCAACATTGCGACTTATCTTTGCAAGTGAATAAATTGATCCTTAAGTACTTTTCATCTAGTGTCATATGTTGCATTTGGAGCATGTGCATAATGTCTTCACAAGCTGACAGACTTGTTGCGAGAGCCTTTCTTTATACTAGATAACCGCGCGACGGTGGGGGCCAACCGAAGACCGGACTTTTTGCAACTATATTTATCACTTTCATCAAATTAATTAGTCATTCAAAGCTATTGTAATCAATTATGATCAAATTACAATTACTTTATAGTGCAGTTGAAAGATTTTGATTCCAATTCGAAGAAATTTGAGTAAGATTTGAAGGAATTTGAAAAGCGTTTTGCCACACTTTCAAGACTTTTGCAACTATGCCGAACTCTTTTCTTAGAATCGTAATATGTTCATCACCTATAAAATGCTTCAACAAAAACACCTACCTTTAAATATCTTCATTAATTTTGACTAACAATTGTATTCTTCGGTGAAGCACTATGTTGGTGCTTTTGGCTTAGCTTTAGCCACAATATAGCTATTGCCAACCATTATGGTCCATTTCTTAATTATAATGTGGCCAAAATCCTTTAACTTAACTTAAGAGGGAAACATATCTATTCCGCTCACTAACTAAAGATACTCAGTTTTCATATGATTTTGGATGGAGATTGAGTTTTCGTACTGAATTATAACTAAATTTTGGTTTTTACCTATTTATATTCTTAAAATTTCTCTTTCAACTCTTTTATTTACATTTTTTTTTACTATTATATCTCCTATTTTTCTCTCAAATATTATTTAACCATAACAAAGGTTTATTACTATCCAATTGAATATGTTTTGAATAAAAAAAAAAGAATCTAACTCTATGTCACGATTTTGCTAAGAAATGTGACTATCCGATAATGGGATAATTTTGCTGGTTTTTTGACTTGGCTAGAATGAAGCTGTATAGCTAACCATAGTACTTTCCCTTACAAATATTTCAACCGCTCCACAATTCCATGCCGACCATACCACCCCAAAAAGTTATATTAGTTTTTTGTCAGAACACAAGGCAACAATCGATCTTGGATAAATTACCCAACAATTATTTGTTTTTACCGAAATTTAATTTTACCGATACAAATATATCTCAAAGTAATAGAAACTATGTTTCAGAAGAAGGAAAAAGAAATAATAATAATAAAATCTAAAAAATAACGGGATTTAAAACTTTTTTTGTTCGGTAAAGACTTTGATACTGGCGAGTTTCGAACTCAGATCAGTGGTATCATCACCCAATAACTTTACCAATGGATTACAGTGACACCAACAAACAACGGGATTTAAAGGATCAAAGTAACATGAAAGGGGAAAAAAAATTATTTAGTTTTTTTTTGGAAGCAAAAAGGCTATTTATTGAAAATGATTAGAAATAATTCAAATTAAAAAATACATGGAAAGAAAAATAGATTTATAAGAAATTATCATGAAATGACAAAGGATATCTTTTATAAACAAAAATGTAAACATGAAAGATTTTGCTCTAAAAGTACCGAGGAAATTGATTAGAAGTAAGAAAATGATAACAACACCCCCCTTAATTATTCCCGATTGCAGTGGCCTACCCTACCATTAGGGGAGTCACACTCAGTCACTAGGCATTTCAGTCTTTGTTTTGTTCAAGTCCCCATGGAGATATATATTTTGATGGATGGGAAGAGGATGATGTACTATCATCTTAACCATATAAGTAACCGACCCTCTGGAACATTGCTTCCCTAAACGTACGAATGGAGCGGGTCCAACCTAATTTCGAGTATTTCGAGTGTTTCAACTTTTATCTATTGTGTTGTGGATGAAGAATGATGGTTGATGTCGTTTTATAGTTGTAGTGGTAAAAAGGTTCGTTGTTCGAATTTGTGAAGGATTTTTGAAAATTAAATAGAATTGTTTTGATAATAATAAGAAAATACCGAGACTTTGGATTCCACCATTGACCAATTAATTGATAAACTCTAATCAATATTCATGCAATATTCTTCTTTAAAGTGATTATAATATTTGCCTCTAATAGATTTTTGAAGTAATAATTGTAAGCACGAAGCATGAAACATCAAAAGTATTAAAACTAAGCATGTCCCATCAAAACACTTCACAACTACTCAATAAAAACCAATTTTTCTTTTAAGTTCTATGCAAATAATCATATAAAATAATTGCAATAAATAATTAAAATAGAATTATACCACTTTTCATGGAACAATGGCTTCCTCCGTCGCCTCGGCTAAGGGGTTTAGCTCCTCATATTAACCACTTGCTCAAAATACATATTTGATGTTCAAAAGTTGATTAAAAGAGTGAAAAGTGCTAAGCAACGGATTCTGTAGTTGCTGAAGGTCTAAAACAGAAGTCCGAGTTGTTGCTGAAGAGCTTCTGTGACTGCAGAAAGATGCGACCGTACCTCGTTGTCACTGAAAATAAGTCTGCCTCTGCGACTAACTCTGAAGGTCTAATGTTCTTCGTGTTCTTCTTCTTTGCAGCAGCAGAAAAGTTTCTGAACTCGACTCTGTTGATTTTTTTCTCGCTTCTCTATAGCTCTAAACTTCTCCAAACTCCCCCAAATTGTTCTTACTCCTAAATATGACTCGAATCAACCTATATATATCCACCAAACCCCAAAATCACTCGAGTTAATCCAAATATTTTCGTTCTTTTTCAACCGCACGTTACGGGATTTTAATCTTCTTTTTACGCGTCAACTTGGTTTCCAAACTCTCTTAAACTCTCCCAGGACTGAATAAGGACTCCATACACTCCTATCTTGCCGTAAACTCTTCACAAATTCCTTTGTAAACCGAAAATAACTCAAATTGTGAATTCTCCCTGTTTCGCTCCAACACGGATTTCTATCCCTGTTTAATCGATTCTACAGCTCATACCATACTTGTTTATCCTTAACAGAGTTAACCCAACGAAAATCAGCCATTGAATCGCCTTAAAAATCATCCAAAATTCGAAACAGAAATTCTGTTTTTCTGATAAAATTTTCCCGCCAAAATCTGTTTTGAAAATTTGAGAAGAAATGTGACCTCCCCCTATCCAGTGCCGGTCTGTGCTTAGCAGCTGCTTGGAAATGGGTTACCCCTTATCCAAAATGAGAGTCCGAATAGCAAGTGTCCTCCCAGGAGCCTTTTCGAGCCAATTTTGCCGTAAAAGCCTATTTCTCCAAAAACACCTACAAAGGGATAAAATAACAAAATTAGTACAAAAATGGGTACTAACAATATATACAATAGAGATGAAAATAGACACATAAATGCGTCTATCAATGGTGATGGATATGGACCTTTATTTCATGTTGCGGGACCTTAGAGCAAATCCATTAGGTACCATGTGGGTCATGAACCGTCTAAGTAGATGTATCCATGCAACCTGCAATTTGGTGCATCAGTTAAAAAGTACAGACATGTAACATTATCATTCTAAACTTACAAAATCTAATAGAATTTCTGAATATACACGGATAATTTTACAAGATAAACTAGACCAACTGGAAACTCTTTTTGATTTTTTTTTTCTTTTTTAATAAGAAAACAGGGGAATCCTTAAGATTACATCGTATAATGACGACTCCCATGGATTACAGGTAGGTAATTCATATACTGCAAAAAGGAACTACCATTCCAGGACTTAGATAAACCATCCCTAAGACTGACCATCGCTAGATTTCTATTAGTAGTATTTTCATAAGAAGGAATTAAGTTAAGGTTTTTGATTCCTTTCATACATAAACAAAAGTTTAAACTGTTGCCATCAAGCCACCTTGTTGAGCTTTTGGTTATCTTGTTTACTTCTTTTCTAGTAGCTTCAAGAACTTTCGAGTTGTCTCCTTCGATTTGTACCATCTGAAGGTTCAAATCACGTGTCCACTTGATTGTAAGTGAAGCCGCTGTGTCTTCTAACACTTCTCTGTTGTTTCCTGCGACATAGATACACTTTGCTCCTGAGTAAGCACCTGTATGATCAGAACAAATTAGTGCAATTCCTGAATTATTAGTACTTGTATCCCATACAACAGCTACATTTATTTTCATGGTTAGAATATGAGGGTTTGTCATACACTCAGAGTTTGAGATAGCTATCTCTTCCTCCTTGTCTAATAGCCTCCTACTTCTAACATTATCTTTCACTAAGGAAGTAATATTAAACTTGGTGTGAGCTACATTAAGTCTGATTTTTCTAAACACTAGATCACATCTAGTTTTCCAAATACTCCACATAATGGTTGCCATTGTTTCTGGCCAGTTAAGGATTCCTCTTTCTATAATATCAGTTCTTGTAAACCAATTGCTAACCCATCCAAGAAAGTGTACCTGGTTATTCAAAACAAAAGCAGTATTAAACCCAATACTCATAAAAATACTTAAAGTGAAATCACATGTCATGAAAATATGGTTAAGAGTTTCTCTATGTTGTCCACACATTGGACACAACTTGTTTATGGCCTGGAGGATCCTTGTAATCCTCTCATTTAGAGGCAGGATAGATTGAACACACTTCCACAAGAATGTTTTAATCCTTAGGATAGTGTTGAGATTTCACACCTTTCTCCATAGCTCTTTATCATGCTGCTGCACCTGATTACCACTTGTGATAATCTGATTGTAAAGGGACTTAGTTGTAAACTTGCCATTGGCCTCTAGCTTCTAGACCATCTTATCCTCCTCCCCCTCATTGATTCTTACTCTACTAACTATTTCCGCCACTTCCTTTTGAAAGCAAATGCTCAACACACCAGAATTCCATTTCCACTTTCCATCAGCACACTCCATTAGCTCAGCAACAAAGGTGAAACATTGACTTTGTTGGCTAAGTGGTTGCAGATTACCCACTATCTCAGTACACCACACATCCTCCCATATTCTGATTTTTTTTCCACTTCCCACCTTCCAACTGCAGTTGTTTCTGATTCTGGGCATTTCTCTATTAATGTTCTTCCAACCCCATGAAGCAGTTGCCGGACACACCTTTTCGCTGTTGAGAATGCTGTGGTGAGGATAGCAATTGTGCTCCATAACTTTAGCCCACAGAGCATCTCTTTCCTTCACAAGCCTCCAAGTGATCTTTGCTAACATTGCACTGTTAAACTTCCGCAGATTAAGGAATCACATCCCTCCCATGTCCTTTGGAATGCGAACATTACCCCAACCTTCAAGGTAGACTCCTTTAGAAATTGTGATATATTTCCCCCCAAAAAAATCTCTTTGTACCTTGTTGATCTTATTTGTCACCTCCACCGGAATCCTAAAACAGTTCATTTGGTACATATGAACTGCTGTAGTAGAAGTATGAATAAGAATTGACTTGGCAGCACAAGATATATTCTCGGAATTCCAATTCTGAAGTTTACTGTTCACTCTATCAAAAACACTTTGAAAAGAAATGACTTTTGAAGTGTGTGTGAAAAGCGGTGAGCCTAAGTACTTATCATTCAATGCTATTCTACTAACTCCTAGTATGTGACTAACACTATCAATAGTATTTTGGTGCGAGTTAGTGCTAAAAAAGATACCAGACTTCTCGAAGTTAATCAACTGACCTGAAGCAGTACTAAAGTCAGTGAATTTTTTTAATATGTTCTCACCTTCTGATCTTGAGGCGGAAGAAAAAACCAAAAGGTCATCGGCAAAAAGAAGATGGGATATTGGTGGTGCATTATTCGCAACCTTTATTCCATGGATAAGGCCAGACTGTTCTGCATTGGATATTGCCCTCGAAAGAACTTCCATACACGATATGAAAAGGTAAGGAGATAACGGATCTCCTTGCCTGAGACCTCTAGTGGGAACAAACTGATTCCCGAGGACACCATTTATCAGCACTGGAGCGGAGATGGTGCCAATACATTGGTCCACCATCTTACACCTCTCTTCACTAAAACCTAACTTTCTCATGACATCTAGCAAAAATTTCTACTCGACTCTGTCGAAAGCCTTCGACATATCGATTTTGATTCCCATAAGAAACTCATTTCCCCTTTGGGCTCTCATTGTGTGAATGATTTCATTCGCAATCAGCACATTTTCAGAAATTTTCCTGCCTGGCACAAAAGCAGACTGATATGGAGAGATCAGTCTGGGTAAGAGACGCTTCAACCTATTAGCAAGAGTTTTAGATATAATTTTGTAGACAATGTTACTCAAACTTATGGGCCTGTAGTCACTAGCCGACTGTGAAAACTCTTTCTTAGGAATGAGACATATAAACGTGGCGTTTATTTATCTCAAAATGTGCCCAAAAATAAAGAAACTATTGGCCATTTTAAAAACATCATCCTTTACCACTTCCTTTTTTTTTTGGAAAGAATCTAGGAGTGAAGCCATCCGGTCCAGGGGACGAGTTTGGCTTCATAGAAAATACCACCTGTTTCAGTTCTTCCAAGCTAGGCGGATGAGTGAGCATTTCATTATCTAATGGTTTAATTACCTGATTTACCATGTTCAAGTAATCATCACAGGGGCAAGGGTTCGAGGTAGACGCCACTTTACTAAAATGTTGAGTGATTATGCCTGCAATTCTATCTTTTCCTTTAATCAAGATTATCACAAAGATAAACTGATTATAGTTGGATCCCCAGCCGATCAAGTTTTGTGCACACCAAAGATTATGAACTCAAATAAGAAATCTTTTTTGTCTTCAAATCTTCTTAGATCTTCAATAAACACCTGCACACAAACAACTTGAATCTCTTGTGATCAATCACACACAGAACGGAGTCTGTTAACGATGGATTATCACAAGACGTCTTTAGATCTACAAACAGTTCTAAAGATCCCCGTTGACACTTCGATCTAGTTTGAGTGAATCTTATATCAGAAGAGAAGATTCTCAAGCATAAAAAAACTAGGTGCAATCAAAGTTCAACAACCGTTAGTCAATCAAATCAATTGAAAACTAATAATAAACTGCAATTATCTAGTTTCCCACCAACGGTACTCGTAGAGCTTCTCAATCCCAAAGAAGTTTTTAAAACGAGCGGTCGTAAGATATTTCGCCTAATTAGGGTACTTTCCTCCCCGAATAGACGGCTCCACCAGTAACAACACAACTAGGTAGTTTTGCTGGCTCTGAGGATTAGTTTGCTCGAAATGCAAACTTCAATATTTATAGATCAAGGAAGTTTGGACACCAAGGAATTTCCAAAAACGAATATTCTCAAAGATATGCAATAAAGTCCAAATCGGTTTTCATAATTCCTGGAAATGCTCTGTCCAAATATTGACCGAAATCTCAGTAGAAAATCTCCAATTAGTAAATGCACATTACAAATTTTTATTTTCTAAAGATATGCATTTAATTGCTGGAAATTAAAAGCATATAAAACTAAAAACCATAATTAAAAGATTCTCAATTTATTTCGATCCGGGATTCTCCTTTAGTTATTAAGGAATATCTTTGAACAATAAAAGATAAGAATTACTGCACATGTTCAAAGTATGTCGACATCTTTACTTTGTAAATCCTTTTTCATATTTACAATCTTGGAACCGATTTGCCACACTTCCAAACGAGTTTATAATTGGTTCATCTGACTTCCAAGAACTATGTGATTGATTATCCTATCAAATCACCATTAATGGGTTTCACGGTTCTACCAAAACACAAAGCTTCGGTTCTACCTCCATGTGGGTACTAGGATCGGTCACACTAGCTTTCAAAAAATTGGTTGACTAGGTACTAGGATCGGTTACCACATAATTATGGTATTTTACTTGTGATCGGTTGCACAAGTCATAGAATCGATTACCAATTATTAAGACTTGTTGTACCTCTTACAAGGATCGATTCCACATACTTGTGATCGGTTTCACCTCTTACTAGGATCGGTTCCCCAATGTCTAGAGTTGGTCATACCAATTACAATATATCGATCATACCATCTCAGGTGATTACTTAAGATCGGTTTCACTAATAAAAGCCATACAAATACAAAAGTCAGGCATTGTGAATAGTTTTACCAAGATACATAAACAAGTTATGAGCGGTTATACTAAAAACACATATTGGTAATCCAAAGATTTGTAATGAATAACAATACCAATAAGCCTAGCGATTCCCTTTCGATTCACAAAACAAGTTTATGAATTGTACTTCCTTTAAACAAATGTAAAACATTGTTTCCTAGGACGAAATCTTCACCCATACCCATACATAATCACAATAGCATTCATACGATTATGTCGATGTCTTATATACGAAGTTCAAAAGATAGACGTTATACTTCGTATTGCAATTCCTTAATACTATGTCTAACTAGAGTATAATCATTCACAGCTTCGCAGTTATGTTTTCAATATGCACGAATTGAAAGATACGTTAGGAATGAAACAGTTGAAGTCAAATATTACTAACCTCAAGAGGAAGGATGATGTCGTCGTTGTAGCTCTTTACTTCTTCACATTCATCAAGTCTTCACGTAATACTTGTAAGTCTCATATCCTATTAACTTTCTAGCTAACCTATACGAAGTTGACTCTAGTAAATAATCAAGCGACTCTTTAAATTAGTTTTGATTCACTAAAATATGACAACCAAACTTGACATACCAACGCTCGGTGGGTTCAACCGAGCTGTGCTCTAACAATCTCCCCCTTTGTCAATTTTAGTGACAAAATTCTTACATCATATGGATAAACACATTACAAGAATTCATTACACATACGCTTGATTCCAAGTTTCAACAACACAATAACCTGTATACATTCAATCCATAAATGCCGTTGTTGACATTATAATAACAAAGCTAATACTCCCCCTAAAGGTAAGATAGGTAGATTTTCAATCCGCACGTCTTTGTTATTCCCTTTGTAATTAAGATAACCACAAGTATCAATATGATATGTTACTCCTCCTTAGTCTACGCTTTACTCTTTCGTTAGATATAACGTTCAAACAATTGATACCAAACAATAAAGTAAGATAACAATAGTTTTTCTTAACCGGAAACAATTGAATCACACACATACATCCATACACAAATAATGAAATAAACATCAATTGTACCGAAATTTTGTTAAGCAAAAGCAATAAATATATGCAATAAAATCAGGCTTTTCTTAAATAGGAAAATGATTAACTAACAAATTCGTTACCTCAAGCTCCGCATCCTCTTCTCCCCAGAAAGATATATCATTAAGCGCAAGTTCACATAGAACTCTCCCCCGTTGTGTTGTCATCCTCTCGCCAAACAAAAGAACAACAACAAAGAGCAACCTTTACTAGAGAAAGGTTGAAAATCGGTTTTAACTAATGCGATGCAAAAGTTGAAACCCCGAAACACATATGCTTTTATGCTAAACCAAAAACGATTCAACATATTGTGACTTTTTCACATATTAGTTTCAATCGGAACCCCTTATGATCCTTTGATAAAGCCTACCAACATGGGCTAGAACTTAATCCTGCTAAACCAAAAAGTCACCCAAACCATAAGGGTTCACACAATATGAGATCGAATATTAAGGTTATGAAAACCGAAATCAAACATCCCATAACATACATAGCAATAATATAAAGCATTCAAGCATCGGCTATCTAATCGAAAAACTATCACAAGAAAATTATAAAATAATAATTTTAATTTTATTCATAAATAATAGATAGTTTTATTCAAAATAGACCTTTTACAATTATTGAAAGAAATCAAAACTGATGTCTATTTTCCAGGATTAAGTCTTGCAGTATATGACTTAATCTCTAGTGGTACTCTTATTGTTTACTGAAGATTCTTCAGAAATCAGGTTCTTCTGTCTTCTCTTTTCTTTTAAAAGATTGAATCTTCTCTTTAAGAGGTTCACCTTAACGATCAACTTCAAAAGAGTTGATTCAAGCCATTTTTCATTCTTTACAGAAGCTTCCAATTGTTTTTGAGCAATTTCAAAGTCCCTCATTAAATAGAACATGAGATCACGAGATATGTGATTCTTCTTGTGTTCCCTTGAAAAATAGCACTTAATCTCAGCGGGGGGACAGGTTTCAAGCTTTTGTAATTGTGAACCAATATCAATAGTATTTTTATCCATCTTGAACCTCAGCAAAAACTTGAGAGAGGAATCGGTTATTAAGATGGTTTTTATAAATATCAAAAAGAACTTCGTTTCCTTACTCATACCTAATCAAGGTATTTTTATTTGATAAATATATACTTACGAAAAAAAAAAACATTGAGAGTTTTTCCAAATTAATACAATTTAGAGGATTTGACAATACCTTGCCCAATTTTGTCATGAATTCTCCAACATCAAAAATATGTTTCTAAAAATAGAAGAAGTATTCCAAATCTAGAAAAATTCTTTAGATATTCATGATACAGATAGATTGAGTAGTTTTTACCTCCTTTATGTCCTTGTGCTCTTTTTAAGAACTTCCCATTTATTTGAATCGAGCACATCTAGTGAAATTCCGATTACCAACATTAGTTGTTGGAGTGAGCTTGTGATAGCTCAAATTTTGTGGAACATGATCCATCATGATATTTTCGAATATGTTTCCCTTTGGGACTATTCCAAGAATAAACTTCTTTTAATAAGTCACAGCTCAAGTGGTCTGATTTAACAGAATGATCAGTTTGATGAACAACATCATAGGTGTGACATAAATTCTTTTGAGTCGTGACATAATCATAACTCTTATATCGACCCAGGAATTTCTTGGAATATGACAACATCATTTGATGAGATTGTTTCCTGTATTCTGTTTTAGACAGTTGATCAATAACAAAACAGCATGATCTGAAATCATTAGATTTTGTGCACTTGTGCTGATCTTTTTCTCTGTCTAAGAGATAATCATTGTCATAATGTATGACAGATGGTCTTGACCGGATATTAGTCATAGGATTACCCCTTGAGACACATCTATTTTGATTCTTGTAAGTGGTTAGACTATTAGAATCACAATGTTGTATATTAGTTAAGAGATTCTGGAGATTAAAATCACATATCCTTGTTTTAACTAATATAACATTTTTGTCTTGAACAAAATCATGTTCCTTAGATTCAGCTTCTTCATGAATCCTAGTTTTTATCAAAGATTCTCTGATAAGCTTCTCGACAGAATGATAATATAAATTATCTTTTAGATTGTATTTTTCAGCAAGTTTTATGAAAAATTTAATCTCATAAATGTCATGTGAATCTAACTTGTTTGTCACAAGTATTTGGTTTCTTATTAACGCATCATGGTTAATATTTCCTGAGTTGTGTTCAACTACTAACAGTACAGAGCTGTTTATCAGGTTTTGAAACCAAACCGCCTTTCTGAAGTATATCATCTTCTTGCTCTACGTTAACTGAATCAGACATAGATTCAATTTCGTATAGGTTGGATCGCACCAAACACAAATTATTAGATCTTTTCGTGTTTGCCTGCTCTGATACCAATTGAAAAGACGAGGGTACCCAAATATACCTCAATCTAAAACTTTTCCACCTATAAGTCCTTTTTCCGAAAGTGATTGTCTATGGACTGAGTCGAGACAATACAACTAATCGGTTCACGCTTTGTGTGATCGTCTATGGATACGAGATCGAGACAATACGACAACAAGATAACTTGTGTGATTGACTATGGATACAAGATCGAGACAGTACAACAACAAAGTATGATTACTTGATAATAGGTTCGGACTTAACCAAACACTATAGGATTGCTATCAAGTAATTAGGAATTAACATTTGTGTATTTTACTTCTAATTATAATAAAACAATTATAATTGCGGAAATAGAAAAGTAAAAGACACAACAAGATTTTGTTAACGAGGAAACCGCAAATGCAGAAAAACCCCGGGACCTTCTCCAGAATTGAATACTCTCAGAATTAAGCCGTTATACAAAATCTAAACCAACTTCGTATAGTTGAGACCAAGCAACTAAACCTATAGTTCACCTAGTTCCCTCAGTATCCTTGCGCCTCCAACTTGTAATAAGTCACGCACTTGGAACAATTCCTTTGGTTCGTATTCCAAACAGTAAAGGAACAACAAATCTGTTCGGTAACAACTCTTTTCAAACAACGTGATATGAATTTGACAAAAGGCTCTTCCGTTTATCCCAATAAACTCCTTTGTCGGGTTCTTAGATCAATCTCTTCAACACCTACCAAAGTAATTGTTTAGACTATGCAATCAATACTTTTAATCACAAAGAATTGTATTGATGCCGATCTACTCAACTAATCAATCAAGATCATCACAAAGATAAACTGATTATAGTTGGATACTCAGATGATCAAGTTTTGTACACACCAAAGATTATGAACTCAAATAAGAAACCTTCTTTGTCTTCAAATCTTCTTAGATCTTCAATAAACACCTGCACAAAAACAACTTCAATCTCTTATGATCAATCATACACAGAACGGAGTTTGTTAACGATGGATTATAACAAGACGTCTTTAGATCTACAAACAGTTCTAAAGATCCCCGTCGACACTTCGATCTAGTTTGAGTGAATCTTATATCAGAAGAAAAGATTCTTAAGCATAAACAAACTAGGTGCAATCAAAGTTCAACAACCGTTAATCAATCAAATCAATCGAAAACTAATAATAAACTGCAATTATCTAGTTTCCCACCAATGGTACTCGTAGAGCTTCTCAATCCCAAAGAAGTCTTTAAAAAAAGCGGTCGTAGGAGATTTCGCCTAATTAGGGTACTTTCCTCTCCGAATAGATGGCTCCACCAGTAACAACACAACTAGGTAGTTTTGCTGGCTCTGAGGATTAGTTTGCTCGAAATGCAAACTTCAATATTTATAGACCAAGGAAGTTTGGACACCAAGGAATTTAAAAAACCGAATATTCTCAAAGATATGCAATAAAGTCCAAATCGGTTTTCATAATTCCTGGAAATGCTCTGTCCAAATATTGACCGAAATCTCAGTAGAAAATCTCCGATTAGTAAATGCACATTACCAAAAAAAAATCTTCTAAAGATATGCATTTAATTGCTGGAAATTAAAAGCATATAAAACTAAAAACCTTAATTAAAAGATTCTCAATTTATTTCGATCCGGGATTCTCCTTTAGTTATTAAGGAATATCTTTGAACAATAAAAGATAAGAATTACTGCACATGTTCAAAGTATGTCGACATCTTTACTTTGTAAATCCTTTTTCATATTTACAATATTGGAACCGATTTGCCACACTTCCAAACGAGTTTATAATTGGTTCATCTGACTTCCAAGAACTATGTGATTGATTATCCTATCAAATCACCATTAATGGGTTTCACGGTTCTACCAAAACACAAAGCTTCGGTTCTACCTCCATGTGGGTACTAGGATCGGTCACACTAGCTTTCCAAAAATTGGTTGACTAGGTACTAGGATCGGTTACCACATAATTATGGTATTTTACTTGTGATCGGTTGCACAAGTTATAGGATCGGTTACCAATTACTAAGACTTGTTGTACCTCTTACAAGGATCGATTCCACATACTTGTGATCGGTTGCACCTCTTACTAGGATCGGTTCCCCAATGTCTAGAGTTGGTCATACCAATTACAATATATCAATCATACCATCTCAGGTGATTATTTAAGATAGGTTTCACAAATAAAAGTCATACCAATACAAAAGTCAGGCATTGTGAATAGTTTTACCAAGATACATAAACAAGTTATGAGCGGTTATACTAAACACACATATTGGTAATCCAAAGATTTGCAATGAATAACAATACCAATAAGCCTAGCGATTCCCTTTCGATTCACAAAACAAGTTTATGAATTGTACTTCCTTTAAACAAATGTAAAACATTGTTTTCTATGATGAAATCTTCACCCATACCCATACATAATCACAATAGCATTCATACGATTATGTCGATGTCTTATATACGAAGTTCAAAAGATAGACGTTATACTTCGTATTGTAATTCCTTAATACTATGTCTAACTAGAGTATAATCATTCACAGCTTCGCAGTTATGTTTTCAATATGCACGACTTGAAAGATACGTTAGGAATGAAACAGTTCAAGTCAAATATTACTAACCTCAAGAGGAAGGATGATGTCGTCGTTGTAGCTCTTTACTTCTTCACATTCTTCAAGTCTTCACGTAATACTTGTAAGTCTCATATCCTAGTAACTTTCTAGCTAACCTATACAAAGTTGACTCTAGTAAATAATCAAGCGAATCTTTAAATGAGTTTTGATTCACTAAAATATGACAACCAAACTTGACATACCAACGCTTGGTGGGTTCAATCGAGCTATGCTCTAACAAGGGTTGAATGGATAGGTCTACGTCTGACCGCCTCAACCGAGGTCAAACGGCTCACCCCAGCCAGGGTCAAATGACTCGCCTCAGTCGATGTCAAACGACTCATCTCGGCCAGGGTCAACCGACTCGCCCTAGCCGAGGTCAAACGGCTCGCCCTAGCCAGGGTCAAATGACTCGCTTTTACACTCACGATTAGGTCACAATAGACCTTAGACAAGCTCGTGCTCTTCTTATTATACACATGGCTACAACAATGCTTTTGGAGCTCTTCACATGACTCCAGAAAGCCTTCACGTGCAAACACATGCAAAGTTGGACCACCCAGAAGAATGCTAACACGTCACACGATACGTCACATACAAATCATGTGATCTGGCGGTCTACGACAACGTGTGGGTATCAGTCTACCCACACAAAGAGAATAGTGAGAAGTCAGATTAGGATATCTATTCCTGGGATTTAGGAGAAAGTGATGATACTCTCTCCTTATTGTTATCCCACCGACTACAGATTAGGGTTTTGCAGAGCTATAAATAGACCTACGATTGGTCATTCACAACAACACAGAACAAAAAGTTCTCTGCAACTCTCTTCTTCTGCAACTCAATGCAGCTGAGAAACTCTAATATAATCTCTTTCGGTGTACCTCCCTAGACCCACCCTACCTTCCATCTACGACTGAAGCAGTCTTTTAATGACCATCATCTTGGTTTAGGCAAGGAATGTTCGTCATTAGCCTCCCGTCCTCACAGTCGAACAAATCAGATTACCCGACTAACCCTCGTATATTTTTCGACATATATATTTTGGCGATCACGGTGGGACGGTTGATCACTCAGTTATAGTTACATGTTACGATCATAGTTGTCATAATGGAGAAAGTTGATTATTCAACCCCAACCATAACACAAACGTATCCAGAAACCCAAATCGATCTGGACTTCAATTAGGAAGAATTTTTCGTCGACTTGCAGAATGCTTCCATGATATGAAGAAGAAGTCCAAGAGGCGGCACCTCAGCTACAAGGAGCTTCCACGTCTATCACAGGCACATTCAAGGCAGTGATGTATTATCAATATCTCTCTCGTATCAGAACTTTCAAACTTAATGAACCCGCTAGTTTGTTGACCGGGATCATCCTAATATCGACCTGACGGAGCTCATCCAGCTGACCTGACGGAGCCCATCCATCTGACCAAACGGAGTTCATCAGCTGACCGGATGTAGCTCAACGTCACTAAAGACATATCTCAGCCTTATCTCAAGGCGATACCCGAACCCAAAGACACGTGGTGGAGATCCTCATCATCGACATACTCCTTATCTAAAAAATATACCGGATAGTCCTCGTCTTGAAATACTTTCGAAACTTCTCGAAGCTGCTAAGTGATCTAATATCTCAGCACCTTCTCTGCTCGATACAACCAAACTTTGCAGGGAAGAAATATTTCATAGAGTAACGGGAAGTACACTAATAAGCTTCACTACTTAGAAACCAACTACCATGACTAATGCAAGCAAGAGAGATTCAATACCATAACTCTCGACAAGATGTATGCAACTCATGCATGTTAACGCCTCTCTTATCAAAGATGACCAGCTCATGGGCTATGTCAAACGTCATGTCAGAGTTCAATACATCACTTTCTGCATGAAAACAAACCTAAAAATTTATGGAGAACCTTCTCATCAATGGGGTTGACGCAAAACGGTTATTCTTCTGTTCTTGAAGAACCTCCGCTGCTCTTCTAGCCCTGAAGCACGTTTGCTTCGCTATTATGCTACCCTCATAGCGCATCTACTACTCTCGTGCCCAATAGATCATCTCCTTTAATATAGATCGACCTCGGCAAACACTTTATCAAAAACCAGATGGGTCCCAATCTGTTTTACTAACAGAAGAAGAAGTACAACTTCATCATGCCAAGCTTGTTTCCTTGGTAATCAAATATTGGTATTGTGAATTCATGATTGAACAAATGAATTAGATGATTCTTTTTAAAATAATACTTGTGTGGTAATCTTGTGGGTTAAATATATATACCACTAATTGCTCGAAATTATGGCGTATACTCATGTTCTACGTTACTTGATTCATTGATATTTTTTTTTATACGTGTTTTGAGATTGAGAATGCATTCTACTAAGCTGTTGTCTCACCCAAATTGACATTCTTGCAGATTTCATGGAAGTTGGAAGTGAAAACTGATAAGTTAGTTTAATTATTGTTTTACTTGAAATGTAAATTTGAACTAAAATGTTGTTAAAGATGTTTAGTAAATTCATATGCATAGATTCACGTTTCATAAAGATTTTTTCATGTTTGGTATAAAAAATTTAAGTAAGAGAAATATATGCATCAGTCTAGTTCCGACCTGTAACGCCTTGAGTTCGGATATCCATAAGGTTTGACCCTGGTCCGGGACTCGAGGTGTTACAAAAGGTCTCAATGTTAGAGGCACCAAGAAACATTATTTTCATGAGAAAAATAATTTTTTTTTTTTTTCTCTAGGCCAGTTACGAAGAAAGAGCGTAATTTTAGCGATGTGATTCAATATAAGAATCATATCTTCTCTAGCCATGTACGAGCGTAGAGATTAAAGTCCTCGATCTTATTCCCTGCCAGTTAAAGTTTCAGGGAGGAAAGGAGACAACTAAGACCATGTTATGGAATCCCTGCAATATATTCACAAAGTGTAATCGTGGAAGATCAATATTGCAATTCTCAAAATAATTTACTCCTGCTTAGCCAGTTACGTACCCAAAAAGTTAATAGCTTAACCTATGAAAACATATGAGATATCCGTTCTCACCAAAAATATGATAGCAAAAAACAAATCTCAGAAAATAAGCAATACACATAATAATCGATAAAGATTAGGTATTGCAATCATCTCATCTCCAAAGTAAAATTTGACTGAATAAACTTTAATAATTGAAAGATGGTAATATTTGAAGTAGCCAATGTAGAACACATAAATAGGCTACTCCAAAAGCTGGTGTTCCTCCTTAAAACGCTAAGAATAAAATTCCTACAAGGAGTTAACTAGAAAGGTATATCCTTAAACAATTCTTCATCATTCCTGAACTCATTGTTAGCAACCGGCATTGGAACATAAGGTTCATGATCGAGGATTTTGGTTCCTTCGAACCTATTAGACTGTTTTTCGACAAGTGCTTCTTGAGTCCCGAGAGACTTTTGCAAAATACTTTTAAGGGATTACACTTCCATTTTACTCTTCTTAAGTTCTCCAAGAAGGGTTGCAAATCTTTGATGGTTGGAGCAGTTTAGCTTCTTCAGATTCTTCTTTTCCCTTTTAAAGAATGAATCTTTCTCCTTATGTTAGAATTTTTGATCTTCCTTAGTAATTGTGAGATTATTAACAACCATATGAATACAGGTCTCCATGGAAGAGAGAGTGTTTGGAGGCTCCATGATTTCTCAAAGGATGTGATTTTAGAATTCTCATGAATCACATATACATGTATATATATAGACACTCCAATAGAAAATCTTTTGAAGAATTCCAAAAATAGAGTGAGAATAGAAAAGGAAGATGACCGACCTTGAGGAGTTCAGGAACGACAGAAATTATTAATAAGGATTCCGTTCACGAACTAGAAATCAAACATGAATAGTGAAATGCAAATTTTAGTTTTTCTTCAAGTTTGTTCAAGGAGAAGTGTTTGCAACACCATTACTTGAAATATAGAGAATAACGAAGATGTTAATTGAGGTAAAATATGTGTCCCAAAATTATATGAATACCTCACCAATTAACTCCAGTATCTATAAGTTTAAATATCATGTGGTTAGATAGTTTTCTAAGAGCATACTTTGTATCGTAGCTAGTCAAGTAGAAATTCCCATGAATCATGTTCTCGTCTCTTTCTTAGGAGTTAGATAGGCAGGGAGAATCTTCATACAAAGAGCATAAGATTAATTGATACCCACATCAAGTCATTATATTTTGGACTCGCTATTAGCGATATGGTAGCACCAATTCATGGGATGACTTATAAATGGTGCATATAGAATAGTTTGACAATTCAGTATTGCAATAATGTCAAGAACCAGATAGTATACATGACCCAAAAACTGGACTGATCTCAATGGAGCAAGATTCGACAATTATAGATGAATGTTTGTTATTCTCTTTTTGTTAATGGCTACAATTGATAAAGGATGTCATAAAACCAGAGCCCAACTTTATTACGAAAAATTAACATCAAAGAAGATGGAATTTCAAGTAATATTATTCAAGACACAAACTAGGTTAGTTTGTTCTCAAGCCGTTGTTGTGCACAATTCTTGTATCTTAAATGGGTACATGAGATAATCAAGTTGTATTGAGGTGAGTGAAAACTCAGGGGATACCAAATACACCCAACATTTTCGTTCGACAACCTGTATAAATAAAACTTAATACAATAACAAGTAGACCAACTGAATGATCCTTGACAATATGTATATAGAGTTTATATCTCAACCTCTACTCAGTCAGTATGTATATAGACACAAGGTCCATGAACCTGATTGTTAAGCAGAGTACTTGGACGATCTCAAAAATCAATATCCAAGATCAATCTAGTCGTATCCAAATAATCCAATTGAAGTTCTGCAAAGTGATTAAACTTGTTATCTATCTTTCAAGATACAAATTCTACAAGAAACAAGTCTCGTAATTGGTTATAATTAAGCGGATTTATCTACTTAAATTGAGCACGTACGAACCTGTGTAAATCCAATTATAAAGATAAACAATATAATGCGGAAAAGGAAAAACACAAGACACTAAAATTTTTATTAACGAGGAAACCGCAATAGCAGAAAAACCCCTGGACCTCATCCAGATTGAACACCACACTGTATTAAGCCGCTACAGACACTATCCTACTATAAGACTTCGGACTGACATGTAGTTGAGACCGAACCCACCCTCCAAGCGATTCAGTTACAGTTGCGCTCCTTACGTCTCTTGAACCTGGCGAGGCTTTACGCACTTGATTCCCTTAGCTGACGTCCTTTACAGCCTAAGATTTGCTTCAGCCGAAGTGAAAACTTTTGATACCAATCTTCCTCTAATAGATAATCCTATTTGATTTCCGTTTAGATCAAATATCAAGGTGTGGAAATCTGTTTGCAATAGACAAAGCTAGCAAACCTCACATATCCGGAACTTACGACTACCGAAGAGCATCCTAGATTCTTAACCACCTGTCAAGAAAAATCTTCGAGAGATCAACTAAGATCAGTCTTTAGATATCTATCTTGAGGAATTACAAAGTCTGATATGAAAAGAACTTTGCCAGTACTATCTATCTTGCCTGAAAGAGATTGCAAAAACCTCGATAACAGAAAAGCAAGATCATGATTCACGAACTATCAAGGTAAAGATAGTTGGACCTGGATTCATGAATCCCCAAAGCGAAGTCTTTTAGTCGTAATCCTAATAATGTTCCACAGAGGAAACCTAGGTCAATAGAGGACGACTCTAGAATCAACTAGGACATAAAGTGTCAGGGATTGATTTTCCCAATTGAAAGAGCATCTCTATTTATAGTTTTCAAATACCAGGGTTAGCTTAGAATTCAAGCTAAGATAACTTGAGAATCAAGCAAACACTTTAGGTCTTTAAAATACAATAAAAGAGTATACACATAGGTTCAGTTACAGAACGTGTATAATGACTGTTCGGTTTAGCTAAAGAACTAAAAGCTATTTGATGTTCATTTTACACCTAAGAATTTAATCATGATACACACATATAAGTGTTTAAATGATCAATGAAGTCTTAGAAGTGTTTAATAGAGTTCTAGCAATGCTAAACATATTATGAAAATAAGTTTGTAAGCATATACTAAAATATAAATTGGGACAGTTGGTACAACGGTTCGTGAATCGCAGGGCTTGTTCACGAGTCAGGGTGCTACGGTTCGTGAACCGGGTTCGCCAACCCTACTAAACTACCAAACACAGTTGACCACGGTTCGTGAACTTTTAGTCTATTCATCTAACTTGCAAAATTCAGTTCACGACGGCTCGCCAACCGGGTTCGTGAACTGTTCCCAACTGAACTTGCGGATTGCGAACTGGTTCGCCAACCTTCCTATATTTATGTAACTCAGATATCTATGGTTTGCGAACTGGTTCGCCACCCTACTCTGAGTAGAAATATCAGTAGGTTCATATTTCTCTCTTATGATGTTTGAAATATTCCCAAGTGATATAATCATTTGCATGGGCAATTTTTAATTGATCCACAAATTAATTCAAAGAACTGATGTTGTTAATGACTGTTGAACATCTTATTTGCTAAATCATATTTCGATATTTTTCACAAGACAAGCTTGACTCGAAACTTCTTCTTTGTAATTTTACTAGAAGTCATACGACATAGTCTCAATAGATAGAATGATGGTATAGTGGGTGAAATAGAATGGTTCAATCTTCACATACCTGATACAGAATTTCTCTAAATGTCTTTGTCGATCTCCAGTCTTCAAGGGTGATCTCTGATACTCAACTACAATTCTAACCTAGTCCGAGACCTGACTTAATAGACTAGAAATCAAGATATATTTTTAATCACCTAACAATCGAGATTGAGATAGCAAAACTTGTGGGTTCAGCCAAGAAATTCCCTAATAATCTCCTCATTTGTCAATTTTAGTGAGAAAACTATTCAATACATATGTATAAAAATAAATAAACTTTTCAGCTTAATCCACTATGCTTGATTTACTTGGTTCTTCAACACATGTCTTTAATTCATCGTACTTCAAGTCCTTCTAATATTCTGCATGTTTTCATTCAGCACTTTGTTGTTGAAGATCCGTAGCGATAACAACTTATGGGAATACTCGTAAAGAGCTTTTATAGAATGAGGTAAACACACTCTACTCATTAGGCGTTATACAAAAACATAGTATTGCCACCTTCCTCAAAATTCAATTGCACCACAATTTTGAAGCAATACTACGGTGATATGTTCTCCCCCTTAGTCAACACATACTACTTTTACAAAATAGGTAAAACCTATAGATAATAATTCACTCCCCCTTACATGATGCTCAGTAAAGCCATATGTAATTTAGTAAGATACTACTTAATAATTCTCCCCCTTTTTGTCAACAAAATTGGAAGAGGTAGAAAAATCGGGATAATCATGAATTAATCAAAAGATTTTCAAGACTAGAGAACACATACCAACCTTTAGTTTAGACGATTTCAACCAAGAAATATCGATTTGCGTCAAGGAGACATAAGGCATAAGCACCTCCTATAATTCCACATCCACTCTCCCCACAAAGATATGACAATTAAGCACAAGTTCAAAAGAACTCCCCCCCCCTATTAAATGTCATCCCCGAAAGAACGACATGAGCGACCTTACTCTAGTCACAAGAGAAGGATTTTCTTGGACTTTAAATTTAATAGGCCAGTTACGAACAAAATAAATTTGTATCCAATATTTTTCTCTCTTTTCGCCAGTTACGAACAAAGAAGTTAACAATAACGATCTTAATGTTAGAGGCACTAATATACAAGATTTTCATGAGAAAAATCATTAACACAAACTATTCTCTACACTAGTTACGAACAAAAGAATAATCAGTGCGATATGACTCAACATAAGAATCATAACTTCTCTAGCCATGTACGAATGATGCAGTTCTACAAGTGGTAAGTATGGGATTCGATTCTCGGACTTTTTAAAAGGTGGGTTTTAAGATTATAGGACAAAATACTCGAAAACTAATTAATTTCTATTAACCAATGAGAGATAAGCCTAGGGTTTTGGATTCCACTACTTCTGATGCTTGTAAAATTAACAATTTATTATCTCAAAGAATTACTCATAAATTACTCAAAACCATATTGAACTCAATCTCAAGTTTTGGAAGATAAAACGTTTAAAATTAATTATGCGATTTTCGTCGTTACACAAAAATATAACCTCCTTCGCTTATAAAAGATCAACAGTTTTAAAACTGTCCAGAACAAATAAAATGAAGCATTTATAGAATAGAAATTATTAGTCATGAATAGCACAAATAATGAAATAATTATTGTCTAAGAAATAAAACTATGAATAGTACATATCAAAAAATAGCTTCCTCCAAAACCCTAGAAAATAATTTAGCTACTCATGAATCGAAATATGGAGAAAATTTGATTAATCATTCAAAAAGATATAAAAATTGCTTACAAATATTTTGGTCACTAAAAGTATCCAGCGACTAAAGCAGCTCAGCTCCAAAGACATCAACCACTACAGGTTCCAGTAGCAAATGGTTTTTCTCTACTGAAATACAACGATAGAAGTCTCTTGTGGTTGAATAACGATAGCTTCTCCGACTGTGTCTGCAACTGTCTCTAACAGGATTTGTTCTTCGTGTTCTTGAGTTTGCAACAGCAGAAGAACTTCCTGGAACTTTTATTTCTCTCGATTCTAAGCATTATTTTTCTCCCAAGACTCTCCGTCACCTTCTGTTCATCCCAACCACCTTATTTATACTCAACAGGCATAAGAAATCTCCTCGAATCACCTCCAAATATCTCTCAGTAAAGAGAGAATATTTTCTTTCCTTTTCACTCCATATTACGGGATATGCTTCCATTTTCTTCTCTGCACGCGTATGTAGCTATCTAACACAATCCAACACGATGATATACGACTTTTGAATGAGTTAAAATTCTTCTAACCACACACAATCTTCCCAAGTTTAGAAAATCATACCCGATAAAACTCTTCTTCCCTGTTTTACTTAAAGTACCTGGAAACTTCGTTTCTCTTCGAATCCAAGACTCTTACCAAGCATGTTTGAATGAAACAGGCCTAAACCAATACTAACCCGTCATTGAGTCTCACCCAGAACTCCCCAAAATTCTGCCAGCAACAATCACAGATAAACCCGAGAATGCATAGTCACACTGTTTTCTTCGAATCTGGTTATTAATCCCAACTGGATCGAATACCACCACCATATCATCCCTATTTAGTTGATACAAGTCATCCCAAACGATTTGAGCCATTAAATCTCTCTCAGACAACTTCAAATATCAAACCCTAATATTGCCAGAACTGGTTTAATTCAAATCCACGACTCTAGCCAATTCCAACCGAAACAGAACCCATTATCACTCCTGTTAGGATGAAAGGAAGATACCCAAATGATTACAGCGATTGAATCTCAGTTGAACACCTTCAAATCTTCAACCCTAAATCTATTGCCTTAAAACCCAATTTTCCCGCCTTTTTGTAAATTCAAATTGTTGAAGAAGGTCACCCCTTATCCAACAGCTAGGGGTGGCGATAGTAATTGGGTGCCCCTTATCCATTTTAGAGGTGCCTTTAGTACTTTTCTCCGGAGGTTCAAACACCACTTTTCGAGTCAATTTCTCCGCCAACAGCAGCCGTCTCTTACCTCTCAGATCCACTTTTTCTCTTCAATTTTTCTACATCACTAAAGCTGCCATGCTTTTCAGACATAACTTGCATCACTAAAGCCGACATGCTTTTCAGATAGAGATGAAGAAATAAAAGCAAATAATGAGAAATAATTCTACTCCAACAGCAGTTGCACATGAAATGACACTTTAGCTATTTTAAGCGACGTTTCTTCTTCTTTTGCTCCAGAGTACCTAAAACTCAAAATTAAATATAAGATACATAATTTACAAGAAAACTTAGCAAAAGAAGCATAAACAATTAGGGCTGCACATGGTTCGGTTCGGTATGGTTATTGACATAAAAAAACCGAAACCGAACTACTCGGTTTTCCAGTTTTGAAAACCAATGAAACCATTTAGTTTATTCGGTTTTGTTCGGTTCGGTTTTGACTCGGTTTGGTAAAAAACCAGTTGGTTATGTTTAACTGGCAATACCATTATCATCCTGTTTCTAAGAGGTGGATTAAAAATGCATTCAATCTTTTTTATCTTGTTGCAAATAAAAAAATACAACGAATCAGAAATTGATTCAATCAATTTCATGTGTATGTTCTCCAGAGCCTGATTTCATGTTGCTGTAAATCAAAAATACAACAAATCTAAAGTGGATTCAATCAATTTTATGTCTTTGTTCTCCAATGGACACGGATTTCATGATGCAAAAAAAATAAATATATCTAGTTATCTTCCAATTTGCATGATACAAATCTGCAATCTAAAATAAAAACCCACAAAGAAAATCATGATTTAAAAAAGTCAGTATTAAGAAAAACAATACATCTAGATTCTAGTCTTCTTCCCTCTCTTTGTACTAAAACTCAAACAGAACTAAACAACAAGAACAAGAAGAATCAAACAGAACTTACAGAGAAGTAACAAATCTAAACCTTACCTCAATCAAATTGAAACCCAAATCTAAACCTTACCTAAATCAAATTGAAACCCAAATTCTTTATAAAAAATAACCTAATTTCTCTAGAATGGTTAGGGTTTCAGTTGAGATTCGATTAAAATCAGTCGATAGTAATAGTAATGATCAATGTTCATATCGAAACCTAATTGAAACCCTAAATACCATCCTACAAAACCCATATTCAGTTGTAGACCAAAACCCATCATGTGCTTGGGTAAAGAGGTTTTCCTTTGTTCAATTCCTTTTGAAGAATGATTACATTGATTAGTGATGGATGAACTTGAGAAGAACTTGGAATGGTAGTTTGCTGATGTGAGGGATAAGAAGATACGACTAAATATGTAGATCTGGTAAGAGGTAGAATAAAAAGATGAGGAGGAGGAGAAGAAAACAAGAGGAATCGAGGAAGAACAGAAGAAGTGCTCAATGAAGGGAAATGAAAAGAAATTATACTTATCACCTAAAGTCAACGGCTAACATTACCTCACATACTAATTAACCTAAAGTCTACGACAATGATTAGTTTATAAAATCTGTAGATATGAATAGTTATTAGGAATCGGTTTTTTCGGTTCCTTCGGTTTGGTTTTGGGTGCAAACCGAAATTGAAACCACTAGTGTCGGTTTTAGGGAACTGACAACCGTGGCAATATTGGGATAATATGGTTTCGGTTCAGTTCGGTTCAGTTTAAAATGATCGGTTTCGGTTACGGTTCACGGTTTAGGTTCGGTTTTGTGCATCCCTATAAACAATAGATAAATATCAAGGTGTTTTAGACACCTATCAACGAACATAGAGATTAAAGTTCACCACTTATTCCCTGGTGGCGACATAATCAAGGAAGTAAGTCGATCCCAAAAGAACATCTTACGAAATCTTGTAGTAGTTTATTCACAAAAGTATAATCGTGGAGAGATCAAAACTGCAATTCTCAAAATGGTTTACTCCTCTTTTGCAAGAGGGAAAGAGCTTAACCTATGAGAAAAATATGAGATATATGTTCTAATAACCAAAGAATCACAGCAAAGAATAAATCTCACAGAATAAGCAATACAGATATATAATCCATGAAGATTAGGTATTGCAAGTCACCTTAAAAAATAAAATTTAATTAATAAACTTTAAACATGCAAGATGATAATATTTGGAATAGCTAATGTAACACATAAAAACTACTCCCAAAACTAGTGTTCCTCCTTAAACAATAAGAATAAATTCCTACAAGGAGTGAAACTAGTGAAAATAAGATAGACCATCTCTAGGAAATTGTGCTGAGAATTCCTTCTCATTGTTCAAGAATCCATTGATGATCAAATCATTCAATTCTCTTGCATCTTTAAAGATACCAGTCAACTCGCTAAGCTTTAATTCAAGACTACACAAGGTATTTTTCCACAGATTAAACTTTTGTTCATAGTGAGTTACCTCTTTCAAGGAGTGATTAATCTTGAACAATAAATCGTTTCTCCTAGTCACGAACTCTTTCACTTTGGCTCTAAAATCATTGTCACGGTGACAGATAGACAAGAAACATGTAGCTGAGGAAAAGTCTACATCTTATGAAGACCTTCTTTTCTTGGTTCTTGATAATGTGATTCCTTCACATAAAAAAACATTGACAGCTTCTACTGCATCCTTCTCCGTAACACCTCTAGTAATGGGAGACATTGCTCTCTACCTTCTTTGGGAGTTGAATGACATAAATATATATAGAGGAAAATCATAAAATCAATAATTTTAATAAAATAAGGAAACTGGTAAATTAAACAGAACATTCCATAGGAAGTTCATGACCCAGTATATCATAGGTTATGGAACCCAGTAATATGCCCTTAATAACTTAGAAACACAGAACACTGATTATCTTTATATTTAAGGAACTGCAAGATACAATATAACACAAAACATTATGACAGACTTGAGTAAACTTGACATCAGAAAACATAGTTATCATATGTTATTTTGTGCGAACCTCATATTCTCAAGTTAATATTGTGAGGTTGCACTCATCACTAGAGTTAAGTAGTGACGGGTGAGTAGAAAACTCACTACTCGTGTGAACTGACACAACAAGGTTAGTTGCATTTTTCTTATCATTTTTGGGCTTCCTTTTTCTTTTCTCTTGTTGATACACTGAAGACTATGTAATATTTTTCAAAGCAAGACTCATCATTTCCATATCATTCTGAAGTTTGACAAGTATCTTGTCATTATTCTTCGATTTCTGGCACTTCCCTTTAGAATGACCACAACTACCACCAAAAGTGCAGTTTAAGGATAGAGAATTTTCATAAGAAACTAACTCACTTCTATAATGGAAAACAACCATGCACAACACTTGCACACGCATGGATCAGCCACCTGTCCTATAGGGCAGTTCCATAACCGCCAATAACTGTGCTAATTAGTCAGTTTCTTCTCTAACTCGAGCAAGCCTTCGGCACCTATTCCCAAGTAATTATAAACACTCCGTCATGGTTATAAACTCCTTCTATAATTGTTCTCCCTTGGCTCACACTTTTAGCACGTTTATAAATCCAATAACCAACTTATAACCGTCACTTGAGCCATAACGTGCTAACTTTGCGCATTAATGAACTTGGCCTTCCTTCAATACTCAGCCAATATGATCCTGTAAACTTATTATCCTAATCCAATGTACGTCCAACATTGCGCTTCAATCATCTTGGCCATTTTCTTAGCCTATTCTGGTTATTCATGCGTCATATGCTTCACTTAGCCAATTTGCTCGACAATAGCAATGCCTACTCTTGCACAACTAGCTTGCTTGCACTGTCCAAGATTTGGCCATTCTTGGACTAATGCATAGGCCAACTCTTGGACTATTTTACACTCTCACATCATCCTTAAGTTTGTGTCAACTCAATTCCATGGATATGCATCAATGCCAACATCGCATGTTGTATTTTGTCAATTTGGCCTTGTCTTTCCTTTCCCTCAATGAAGCTTCATTGTGTCGGCCAATAAGCTTCATTACTTGTCCAATTTTCTTATAGTGTAGCGATATCCTTGCGCTTCACTGGCCCCGTAGGGTCCTGATGTCTTAGCGCTTAACAGTTTATTTAGTGTAGCGCTATCTTGGCCATTCACTGACTAGGACGGCTATGCTGTAACGCGCCATCTTGGTCATTCACTAGCCTGACCAGTCATAGACCTCCCCCACCTAATCTGTTCAACATCCTCGTTGAACGCAACCCAGCATGAACACTATACTTTTCTTAAATCTTCGCTGCATGCATTCTCAGAAACCACTCTGAAATTCAGCAATCTTTGTTGGCTTTCGCAAAATATCCTTGGACAACTCTCACGCCTTAGCATCAACACCACTTAGATTTATTGCCTTGTTATTGATCTCATATACTTGAGATTTATCTCGTCGTCGTGCACTATGCTTCAACTGCTACTCAAATCATGCATTAATACCCAATTGCAAACTTCAAATTCTTCTTAGCCAATTCTTTTGCTAAGCTTGAATTCTATTTGAATCCTTTGTGCCTAAGTGTACGCACATAATGATTTTTCTCCAACTGATCGCTACAATCATTACCATAGCCTTTTGCCTCCCAACTTTGCCTTTTGCATCTAACTCAAAATGACAAGGACTTATAAACAACTTGGCCTTCAGTTTCAATCAATTTTACTGGCACATGCGTTGGACTGTTGTCCTCCATGCCCTCCGTTAAGCACGTTATAAAGTGCATAGGGTTTCCCTTTACATAAGATACCCGAATCTTACACTTCATGCCTTGTAAATTCTGATTACGCAAAAAATATTCAAGAACTTATTTCTATGAATGTGGCCAATAAGTATGAGTTCTCTATACTTATGCCATATTGCATACTTGAACAAAAACTTGCATGTTTTATTTTCTTAACTCGCTAAAGCAAAACTATTGAGTTGCACATCCCATCTACGCAACTGCGACTAACTATCTTTTGGACATAACACAGCTAACCTTTTAGCTATCCATATGTCATGCCTTCAAAGCTAATATGTCTCTAACTATTCCTTTAAAATGCATTGATACATTGTCTGGAAAGAGTGTGAATTTTTCTAGGCCATGATTTCTACCCAACCTATGCTTGTCGATGGAATGATTTCATTCTTGCTGCATTGCTCGCACTGTCGCTGCCCATCCGCCGTCGTGCAATATTGCAATCCCCAAACAACAATATCATTTTCGCATTAACTAGGACCCATGTCCTATGGTTTTCTTATTAGATTTCACCTTGTCTCACTATTGCATACATTAGGCATAGTATGCTATCGCAGTACTTCCGCATGAACTAGCTTTACATCGTAAATAAAGAGGCAAAACTTTATAAACGAAAAAACCTTCATTCATTACTGCTCTCACATAGTAAGACCATGTACCATTACATGATTAATCCACTGATCATTTTGGAAAGCTAAAACTTTACTAAGAAAGAAAATTCCTTACACCAAAGAAAAGTTTACACAAACTTGAAGACTCAAATAAAAGTCTATACAACCAAACTCTACACACAGAGTTTGCAACAACCAACAACTAAATTTAAATAAAACAAGTTCAGAAAACACTCTTGTTTTCTTATCCATGTGTCGCCAGTGGAGGCAACAACACATCTTCTTGTTCTATCTTAGTTTATTCCTTTATCGAAGTAAGCGACAACTTCTCTGCGAGGTCTCTTCCTCGTACCTTTATTTCGGCTTTCATGAGTCTTGCTAGAATGACTCCCACAGCCATCCCCAACTAAGTTTCGCCTTGAGTGGACAACTTCTAGCGAAATGTAAGCCTTTACAAATGAAGCATCCCCTATACTTCCGGGTTGAAGGGAATAACTCATCTTACTTTGGCTCATGCTTATGCTTGCTGCCAACATATTTTCCTTTCCTTTGGTCTTTCCATTAGAGCGTTGCACATCCTCAGTTTGTGTGCAATCATTAATCCCCCGTACTACTTGAATAGCCATTTGAACACTTTGAACTTTACGCTTCTCGAGTTCAGCAGTGACCCAAGAGCTCTCATCGGACGAAAATTGGAACATCTGATCTTCTTCACTCATGCCATGCACTTCTTGCACCGATGCTTATCAGTATTGGCATACAGTGTACCCGTCATTTTTAACATACGTAAACTTTCTTTTGCGTACCAAGCACTATTGCTCGGCCAAGATCGACCTCTCGGTCATTCTTTCATGTTATTCCAAGACATAGGATTGGCATGACCAGAAACTTCATCTTTTTGCAGCATAGTTCTCCACCAAACCTTGGCATCACCACCTAGGTAATTGTCTGCGAGAGTTACCATTTGTCCTTCCCCAGTTCTATTCGCCTCAAAGTATGCCTCCACGTCATAAAACAAATTCTCAATTTCTCTAGCATTTCTGGAACCCACGTAAATTCTTGACTCAGAGACTCGATTAGAGCTTTCTCCATTCACATTTTCCCCTACAAACATGCTATTACTGATTAACCTGCGAAGGCTTGTCATCTCCTCAGATATTAGCTTCGCATGGTTTGTTAGTATGGACTTCATGTCACTAAATTTCCCCTTCAATTCAGTCACTTCAGCATTGGTTTCGCAATATAACAAGGTTGCATCAGACACCTTGTCCTCTACTGCACCTATCCTTTCGTCAAATTCTTTGAACCAATCTGATGTTATTCCTTTAAGTAAATCTAGACTGTAATTTTCTTCAGAAACAAGAGGAACATCTAGGCCACTACCACCTATATCCATGGCAATATCACCAAGATCACAGTATTCCTCCAATTGATCAAACGTACCCGGTAATTCTTCGTTGATCATAGTGCCATTATAACCCATTTCTTCTCTGACTATAATGCGCCACTTACTTGCTCACAGAAAAACAACTTTAAGAGAGAAAAAAGTACATGTGTATTATCTAACAAATACACTTGAAATGTGTACCAAACACAGTTTTGATACCCGAATTGTCACACGCGCAAATGCACCTTGCAAATTTATGGCACAGATGTACCCGACAGCAACGTAGTTCAGTGAATCAAGCTTCACCCACAAATGTTTCTGAAAAAGCGGGGGTCTAACAACCACACCCAATATTTATTTCGGCAATCTGAATAGACAAATTCCAATATACTTTCAAGAGAATCAACTACACTATCAGACTCAATCTATAGAAAAGTATATCAAAGAGTTATATCTCAATTTCTCAATTAAATCTACAATCAAACAAATAGGAAATTGCGAGCCCGATTGAATAAGAGAAATAACTTGGACGGTATCACAAACCAATATCCAAGTGTCAATCAATTTAATTAACAACCCAAAGGTCGGATTTAAGAACTGATTGAACTTAACGCACAACCTGTGATATTTCTATTATATAAATATAATGCGGAAAAAAAATAACACAGACACCAGAAATTTTGTTAACGAGGAAACCACAAATGCATAAAAACCCTGGGACCTAGTCCAAATTTGAATACCACATAATATTAAGCCGCTACAGACACTAGCTTACTACCAATGAACTTCTGACTGGAATGTAGTTGAGCCCTAATATATCTCACACTGATCAAGGTACAGTTGCGCTCCTTTCGTCTCTGAACCCCAGCAGGATTCTACGCACTTGATTCCCTTAGATGATCTCACCCACAACCAAGAGTTGCTACGACCCAAAGTCGAAGACTTGATAAACAAATCTGTCTCACACAAAAAATTCTATTAGAATGGATAAATCTGTCTCCCACAGAAATACCTATGAGTTTTGTTCCGTCTTTTGATAAATCAAGGTGCACATGAACCAATTGATAAACAAGACTTATATTCCCTAAGAACAACCTAGTATTATCAATCACCTCACAATAATCTTAATCGTATGGAAGCGAAACAGGATATTGTGGAATCACAAACGATGAGACGAAGATGTTTGTAACTACTTTTAATCTTACCTATCGGAGATAAATCTCAAGCTAATGTTAGCAAAGATAAAACTCAATCACGATAGTAGAAGTAAAATCAGAACACGCAACAACAGAGAAAATAGTTGGGTCTGGCTTCACAATCCCAATGAAGCCTTTAAGTCGTTAACCTACAGGGTTACGTGAAAAACCTAAGGTTAAAGGAGATTCGACTCTAGTCGCAACTAGTATCACACAGAAGGTGTGGGGATTAGGTTTCCCAGTTGCTAGAGTTCTCCTTTATATAGTTTTCAAATCAGGGTTTGCAATCAATGTTACCATGGTAACAAAGCATTTAATATTCACCGTTAGATGAAAACCTGATTAGATTCAAG
Source organism: Papaver atlanticum (assembly GCA_023531105.1). NCBI lineage: Eukaryota > Viridiplantae > Streptophyta > Magnoliopsida > Ranunculales > Papaveraceae > Papaver > Papaver atlanticum. The sequence continues at coordinate 7,003,172 of JAJJMB010005149.1, read as the reverse complement.
CTAATATCTTTCAACCGTTAGATCGAACTTAGCTTGTTATACACAAATGAAATGTACCTTCATTTAGGTTTGAGTAACCGTACCTAAACGTGTACACTAGGTTGGCTCAACAATAGTTAACCGAAGTTATCTATATGAATACTCTCATATCAACCTTATTCATCTTAACCATAACTAGTTCAAATGACTCAAATGAAACTAGTTATAGAGTTGTTCAATTGTTATATTCTCAGAAGTATACAAGAACACAATTGAAGCAAAATCGGTTTGATTCACTCGAATCAATTCATGAACATTATAGCCACGGTTTGCAAAGAATGCATTCCTTATTATGTAAATGTATTAGTTCATGAACAAACCGATTTTAGAACTTTAACCACTCAAGCATGCAAACGGGTACGCATACTTGAATAGCTGATAAGCACGTAAGTGTGACGCATTTTCACCCATAACTACATTATCTAGGACTCATTTTATTTCTAATAAAGTTGTTTTAAGTCTTTTCTAGGGAATAAGCTCTTGCGGCAAAATTGGCTCGAAAAGTGGTGTTTTACACCCCAGGATAGAGTACTAAAGGCACCCCAGAAATGCACCGGAAGCACCCCAGAAATACACCGGAGGAACCCCGAAAAAGTGTTGAAAACACCCCAGAAAAAGTGTTAAAGGCACCTACAAAATTACTAACGGCACCCTCAAAATGGATAAGGGCACCCCCAAGGCAGCCGAGCTGTTAAAGGCACCGCGTTTTTGATTCAGGGCACCCCTTCTTCTTAATTTGAATTTCTTGTTTTGGCGGGAAATCATTTCATTCACTGGCTGAATTTCGATCAAAGATTTGATGGGGTTGGAGGTAGATTAAAGGGCTGATTTTTGATGGGTAGTTGTGATATGACCTAATAAACATGTTTTGGGCTTTAGTTTCGACTGAATTTGGCTAGATAATCCAAGAGTTGAGAACAGGGCAGTTCGTGCATGGAAAAGATATTCACGTTATTTGGAGAAGTTTGAACGAGTTCTGTGCTAGTTTGTTGGCTCGAGCAACACTTTGGGGTGTGGCAGAGATAAATATGGCAATTTGGCAGCTTCAGAACGCGTGGAGAAATAAAAAATCTGAATTATTTACTAAACAGGCCGTGAAGAATAATTGAGAATTATATGAAGTTATTACGTGAGATTTCGATGATGTTGGGTTATAAATAGTTGTTGGGGACTCAGATAAAAGGTGTCGAGAGTTTGGGGAAGTTTTGGAGGCTACGGAGCGAAGAAATCACGAGTTGCAGGAAAAGTTTTCTGCTGCTGCAAATCAAGAACACGAAGAACAAAAGCCCGTAACAGAAAGCCATTGAAAACTGTCGCTTAATTGCGGCAGTTCCCAACTCCTTTCCAGCGACTGTGCAACAGTGTTTACAACACTTGTCTTTTATCGTTCATTTAGTGACGATTTTTGTGCGTCGCAAAATCCTGTTCTACACCATTTTCTCTTTATTTCATCTTTGTAAACCATTTTTGAGCCTAAATAAATATTTTGAGAGCACGTTTACTATGATGAGCTAAACCCCAAAATTGGGGCGAAGGAGAAAGCCTTATTTCACACTTGGGTAATTATATTTAATTCTTTTCATGACTTTTGCACTAATTTTAATTGAAATTATGATTTGATTTAATTAGTTGTCATTTGATTAGATGGGTCATGCTTAGCTTAGGTGATTTGATGTCCCATGCTTAACATTTACATCTAATATTTTGAGAATCTATCTTGGATAAAATAAGGGTCACTTTATTTTATATTTTTATTAAGCTATAATTGTTAAAAGAATTATTATTTGAACCTTAAGAAATGAATTTGGTGGAATCCTAAGCCCTAGTACCTCTCACCCACTTTGTTAATATTTTTGTATATAATTTTTATTAAATTTAAAAACTCGAATCTTCACAAGTCTTAGAGTTCGAATCCTTTTTACCACTATATTAAAACCACAACAATAGCCGGACTGAGTTTGGGTTCACCAGTATGCAAACGGGTACGCATACTTCCAAACACAGCAGAAATTCCCAGACCCAAACCCTTCGCCAGTAAGCGTACGGGTATGTGTACTTAGGTACTCGGAATTTCACAACTAACAGGTACGCATACGGGTTTGCATACTATAGTTCCGGTCATGGATCACATATATGCAAGAACACATACTATGTTTATATTCCAATGATGGTTAAGTGTTCTGAACTCTATTTCAATCGTTGAAACATTCTTAGAGGATGACAATAGTTGTTTTCACGAACTATTAGCATCAAAGCAATTTTCAAGTTATTGAAATAATCATTACGAAACATTCCAAGTCTATACCAAATGATTGTATCACACAGATCATGTAAGATGTTACTCGGAGATTTTCACATGATCATCTTTTGACTTTCGTCAAGAATATAAGATGAACTTGGTTGAAGCGAAAGCTTACCAACACATATTTCGATAAATATGTAAGCGAGTTAAACTCAGCTCGAAATCTCAAATGTGTATAATCGAATACTATATAGTAATACGACTTTTGTCTCAATATAGGAGATATAGTACAAATAGACTTTCCAAGTGATAGATGAGTTTTAGTCTCCACATACCTTTTGTTGATGAGTTCCACAAGCTCTCCTTAGTAGTTCTTCGTATTCAAATGATGAACGCCGTGAAGTCTAATGCTCAATTACACAATCTATCCTAGTCCGAGACATCACTATAAGTAAACTAGAAATCAAGACTTATAGTTTTGATCATTAACATTGACAAATAAGCTTGAGATAGCAACGCTTGCGAGTTTGACCGAGCAGTGCTCTAACAATCCCCCCATTTGTCAATTTTAGTGACAAAACTATCAATAAATATGGATTACAAAATAAATAGACTTTGTAGCTTCTCATCCAAATGCTTGATCTCCTTGGTTCTTAAACATTACTCGAAATCTTCGTCATTTCTAAGTACTCCAATGATTCTAAATGTGTTCAAATCAGCATCATAGTTGTTGAAGATCCGTAGCAATAACAATGAGAAAACAGTTGCTCTGAATCATTGTTATACAGTGTCATAGTATTATTACACAACATCAAAGTCCAATTGTATCACAACTTTGATAACAATACTATGGTGATATGTATCACTCCCCCTTAGTCAATACTTCATCTCACAATGAAAACCACTCCCCCTATCATAATGATCCGTAAACCATATGTATTTGCAGTGTGAACTACACATTAATTCTCCCTCTTTTTGTCAATATAAATTGGCAAAGGTACGAAAACTAGTGGGATCCCCATGAAATTTTCATAGAGATACTTCATGACCAAAAGAGAATAACATATCAACTTGTTTCGATGATTTCACATAGTCGAAACTTAGTGTATTCATAAAGGAGTTTATAAAGATACAAGAAAACTCATACAATATTCCACATCCGCATTCCCCACAAAGATTTGGCAATTAAGCACAAGTTCAATTAAGAACTCTCCTCCATAAAATGTCATTCCCGAAAGAACAACAAGAGCGACTTTACTTTTACAAGAAAAGAAGGATTTCTTTGGACATTAACAAATCACATGAAACATGAATTTGTATCCAAAAATATCAATTGAATTAACCACAAGTAAAATGATCAATTCAATTGGTCATGCTCAACATAAGAGAACTTATGGAGCCGCACAATACATACACAAAGATATCGATCAGGGAAAGACCAATGCTGCGGAATAATCAAAGATTCATTCTATTTTTCATCACTATTTGCACAATGACATATAATAGACTTAATCTTTGTAAACAAAAGTTCATCCTATCTTTCATCAATATTTGCATAATGACATAATAGGCTTAACTTTTGTAGTCAAAAGTTCATTCTATCTTTTATCAATATTTTCATACCGACATATAATAGAGTTAACTTTTGAGCATATATGGGACAGTCAAGGTTCACGGACGTAAACAACATATCCCATAACAATTTGCAATATATAAAATCGTAAAGATTGATACTGCAAAAAAATCATCTTCCAAATAACTTAGAATTTAAATAAATAAATCTAAAAACATTGTAAGATGAAAACGTTGGCAATAGCTATGTGTACTCACAATAATAGCTATTCCAAACCCTAGTTATCCTTCTTAAGAACACAAGAATAAATTCGCATAAGAAGTTTCCTAGATAAAATATTAAAAACCAAAAAAAAAAAAAAAAAAGCCTAAAATATTTTTTTTCTTTTCCCAAAGCCTGAGGTGTGCACAATCTTGTCTCTTTTGATCAGGCACATGAGACAAGATGCACCAAACCACACAATCAAGTTGTGCTGGGGTGAACAATAATCTGTCCACCATAATCTTTTTGAAAGGAATTCATAGAACCCTGTTTCTCATACACTTTAGACCGTACCTTTCTCTCTAGTTGTCTAGTACTTTCTTTGGAAACTAACTTCTTCGAAGATGAGATGGGTTTACATACCTCATGTGATTTTTGAACAAGTTTGAGCTTGTTTGCTAATCGATTTGCTCTTCGTTGAAGTTTGTTGACGTATCTTATTTTGTGTTTGTACTTGAAACACTTTGAGAGTTCATGACCTTTGAGAGAACAATAAGAACATGTTAACATGAAAGATGGTTCAGACGCCAGAGATGCGTAAGCAGCTAGACACATAGTGGAACCTGAAAAATCAGACAGAGGGTTTCCAGCAGAAACAGATAAATCAATTTTTTCTTTCAGAACAGTTGAGGTTTCTTCTGGAAAAATATCAAGATTGATGTATGTATTGCTACAATTATCAAAATCAATATTTTCACAAAGAAATGCAACACTTGACTTTTCTTCCTCATTAGAATCATAGTGATCAGACATTTCATCAAGAGTTGCAGCAAGACCTTTGTTCCCAGTGTATTTTCTGCGATTCGGACACTCATTTGAAAAATGACAAAATCCTTTACGCTTAAAGCACTGTGGCATATCCTCATTATCAGTTTCGTCAATATCCCTGTTTTTAGGAGGAACACGATTATGAGGTTTAATTGATGACTTAGGTTTATCTCTGGAGAACCATTTACTTCTCTTCAACAAAAGATCTCTAAACTATCTTATGATCAAAGAGACTGACTTGTCAAGATCTTCATCTGATGAATCAGCCTCAGAAAGATCATCTTCAGAGATGCAAACACTTTAACTTTTGTCAAGTAATTTAGTGTTCTTTTGTGCTTTGAAAGCAACATCCTTTCCGGATTTGGATATATGATCATGATCAAAGATCTTTAACTTTCCAACCAGAGTATTTCTGGAAAGAGTTGCAAGGTTATTTCCCTCAACGATGACATGCTTCTTAGAATCGTATCTGGATGACAATGATTTGAGAATTTTCATCACAATGTCCTTTTCAGGAATAGTCTTACCCAACGCAAAAGATGCATTAAAAATTTCATACACTTTGTGATTAAACTCATCAAATGAATCTTCATCAGCCATACAAAGGTTTTCCCAATCGGAATTTAGGTTTTGAAGTCTAGCTTTTTTTTCACAAGTATTCCCTTCAAATACGTTTTCTAAGATATCCCAAGCATCTTTAGACTTTGTGCAAGTAGTCACATGATGCTGAAGCTCTGGGGTAATGGCATGGATGATGGCATTTAATCCATCATAATTTTGCTTTGCATCAAGAATCTCTGCAGCATCATATTTACTAATATCCTTTGGAACAGTTACATCGCTTTCTGTAACGTCCGGAGGATCATAACCATTAACAACATAAACCCATGATTGAAAATCACGCGCTTGAAGAAAGGCACGCATAAATTTTTTCCACCATAAGTAATTTGAGCCATCGAAGACTGGTGGTACGTTTATAGAGATAACACTTCTGTCCATATTCAGATTGCTACAAACACAAACTTATGAGGTCTTAAATGTGTTTGCCTGCTCTGATACCAATTGAAAAAGCGGGGATCTAACAACCACACCCAATATTTCGGTCGGCAATCTGAATAGACAGTCAGACTTAATCTATAGAAAAGTATATCAAAGAGTTATATCTAAATTTCTCAATTCAATCTGCAATCAAACAAATAGGAATTTGCGAGCCCGATTGAATAAGATAGATAACTTGGACGGTATCACAAACCAATATCCAAGTGTCAATCAATTCAATCAACAACCCAAAGGTCGGATTTAAGAACTAATTGAACTTAACGCACAACCTGTGATATTTCTATTATATAAATATAATGCGGAAAAGAAATAACATAGACACCATAAATTTTGTTAACGAGGAAACCGAAAATGCAGAAAACCCCCGGGACCTAGTCCAGATTTGAACACCACACTGTATTAAGCCGCTACAGACACTAGCCTACTACCAATGAACTTCAGACTGGAATGTAGTTGATCACTAATCAATCTCACACTGATCAAGGTATAGTTACGCTCATTACGTCTCTGAACCCCAGCAGGATTCTACGCACTTGATTCCCTTAGATGATCTCACCCACAACTAAGAGTTTCTACGACCCAAAGTCGAAGAATTGATAAACAAATCTGTCTCACACAGAAAAGTCTATTGGAATAGATAAATCTGTCTCCCACGGAAATACCTACGAGTTTTCTTCCGTATTTTGATAAATCAAGGTGCACAGGAACCAATTGATAAACCAGACTTATATTCCCGAAGAACAGCCTAGTATTATCAATCACCTCACAATAATCTTAATCGTATGGAAGCAAAACAAGATATTGTGGAATCACAAACGATGAGACGAAGATGTTTGTGACTACTTTTAATCTTACCTATCGGAGATAAATCTCAAGCAAATCTTCGCAAAGATAATACTCAATCACGATAGTAGAAGTAAGATTAGAACACACAACTACAAAGAAAATAGTTGGGTCTGGCTTCACAATCCCAATGAAGTCTTTAAGTCGTTAACCTACAGGGTTTCGTGAAAAACCTAAGGTTAAAGGAGAATCGACTCTAGTCGCAACTAGTATCACACAGAAGGTGTGGGGATTAGGTTTCCCAGTTGCTAGAGTTCTCCTTTATATAGTTTTCAAATCAAGGTTTGCAATCAATGTAACCTTGGTAACAAAGAATTCACCGTTAGATGAAAACCTGAATAGATTCAAGCTAATATCTTTCAACCGTTAGATCGAACTTAGCTTGTTATACACAAATGAAATGTACCTTCATTTAGGTTTGAGTAACCGTACCTAAACGTGTACACTAGGTTGGCTCAACAGTAGTTAACCGAAGTTATCTATATGTACACTCTCATATCAACCTTATTCATCTTAACCACAACTAGTTCAAATGACTCAAATGAAACTAGTTATAGAGTTTTTCAATTGTTATACTCTCATAAAAGTATACAAGAACACAATTGGAGCAAAATCGGTTTGATTCACTCGAATCAATTCATGAACATTATAGCCACGGTTTGCAAAGAATGCATTCCTTATTATATAAATGTATTAGTTCATGAACAAACCGATTTCAGAACTTTAACCACTCAAGTATGAAAACGGGTACGCATACTTGAATAGCCGGACTGAGTTTGGGTTCGCTAGTATGCAAACGGGTACGCATACTTCCAAACACAGCAGAAATTCCCGGACCCAAACCCTTCGCCAGTACACGTATGGGTATGTGTACTTAGGTACTCGGAATTTCACAACTAACAGGTACGCATACGGGTATGCATACTATAGTTCCGGTCATGGATCACATATATGCAAGAACACATACTATGTTTATAATCCAATGATGGTTAAATGTTCTAAACTCTATTTCAATTATTGAAACATTCTTAAAGGATGACAATAGCTGTTTTCACGAACTGTTAACATCAAAGCAATTTTCAAGTTATTGAAATAATCATTACGAAACATTCCAAGTCTTCACCAAATGATTGTATCACACAAACTATGTAAGATGTTACTTGGCGATTTTCACATGATCATCTTTTGACTTTAATCAAGAATATAAGATAAAATTGGTTGAAGCGAAAGCTTACCAACATATATTTTGAGAAATATGTAAGCGAGTTAAACTCAGCTCGAAATCTCAAATGTGTATAATCGAATACTATATAGTAATACGAATTTTGTCTCAATATAGGAGATAGAGTAGAAATAGACTTTCTAAGTGATAGATGAGTTTTAGTCTCCACATACCTTTTGTTGATGAAGTTCCACAAGCTCTCCTTAGTAGTTCTTTGTCTTCAAATGATGAACGCCGTGAAGTTTAATGCTCAATTACACAATCTATCCTAGTCCGAGACATCACTATAAGTAGACTAGAAATCAAGACTTATAGTTTTGATCACCAACATTGACAAACAAGCTTGATATAGCAACGCTTGCGAGTTTGACCGAGCAGTGCTCTAACAGTTTCAGCCTTATAAGTTTACACCAATGCAAACAGCCACACTACACAATTTTGCAACGGAAGTCTTTACCCTTCTTTCACTTCTCTTTCTTCTCAAATGCTTTCCATAAAGCACTCAAACATTGCCATACATTCACTAACATAATCAGCCAACCAAAAACACTTAGAACATGACATAATTAACCCATTTTATTGCACCAAAGGGAAGATATACAAAACTTTCCCACTTAGAGGCTTACATAGACTTGTTCCTCTTGAACCGAGCCTTTTCCTTACCAAAACTCTCTCAATTTGAGTCTCACAATATCTTACGTAAACCTGCCGAATTTTATATGCCTCTGCGCTATATATACAACAGCTACAGTGGCCAAAAACCATGCACAACACTTGCTCACACATGGGACAGCCATCTGTCCCATATGGCAGTTCCATAACCGCCAATAACTGTGCCAACTAGCCAATTTTTTCTCTAACTCGAGCCAGCCTTTAACACCCGTCCCCAAGCAGTTATAAATACTCCCTCATGGTTATAAACTTCTTCTATAACCGTTCTCCCTTGTCTCACACTTTTGGCACGCTTATAAAGCCAATAACCAACTTATAACCTTCACTTAAGCCATAACATGCAAACTTTGCGCATTACTGAACTTGGCCTTCCTTCAATACTATGCCAACATGGCCCTGTAAACTTATTGGCCTAAGCCAATATACGGCCAACATTGCGCTTCAATCATCTTTGCCGTTTTATTAGCTCATTTTGGTTATTCATGCATCATATGCTTCACTTATCCAAGTTGCTCGGCTATAGCAATGCCTACTCTTGCATCACTAGCTTGCTTGCACTGTCCAAGCTTTGGCCAGCCTTGGACTAATGTATAGGCCAACTCTTGGCCTATTCTACACTCTCGCATCATACTTGAGTTTGGGCCAACTCAATTCCGTAGGTATACATCAATGCCAGCATCACATGTTGCATTTTGTCACTTTTGCCTTGTCTTGCCGTTCCCTCAATGAAGCTTCATTGTGTCGGCCAATAAGCTTCATTACTTGTCCAATGTGCTTACAGTGTAGCTCCATCCATGCGCTTCACTGGCCCTGCAGGGTCTCGCTATCTTAGCGTTTAACAGTCTATTTTGTGTACGACCATCTTGGTCGTTCACGGACTAGGATGGCCATGCTATAACGCGTCATCTTGGCCGTTCACTAGCCTGACCGGTCATAGTTAGGATGGTTTGCACTTTCATGCGTGTAAATAGTGTTTGCGATGATAAGGATAATTTAGTCAAAATAAAGGGTAAAACAGTAAATGTAGAAACACGTAGACTTTAAATTTAATTAAAATCAAACTTAACCTAGTCAACGCTATTTCCAAGTACCGACTCTGAAGTTGGACAAAAGTTAGACCAAACACTAATTTGGACAAAATGTAAGTACCAAATGCCAAATAACCCCAAAAAAACAACTATTGTTGCTTGGTTCATTTGGAAACATAGATGTAATGCTATGTTTAAGAGAAGTCATCTTAATCGTATGCATCTTATAAGGGACATTAAGTTTCATTTATCGCATTACTCGAGGAATAGAAGTATTAGTAGTAACTTAAGCAGAAATGTTGATACTCATTTCTTTGATCTGAATAGCTTGGTTGGAAAGATATGAAAATCATTCTAATGAATGTTTCGTTTGATTACCTTTCAGGAAAATATGGAGCATGAGCAATACTCTTGGATACAAATGGTGAATCTATCATAGCCAAGGAAAGCTCGGGTTTAACAACTGGTCCGAAGAAGCAGAATGTATCGCCGCCAAAGAAGTTGTTTTATGTGCTATGAATATCAAACAAACTTCAAACATTTTCTTTGTAGATGGTTCCAAAACTATTATAAAATCTTTTACAAATTTTAATAACTCTTTAGTTAGGAGAGCTAAGAAAATTATGAGTCAGTGTCAGTTTTTGGTTGTTTCACATATCAGTTTTTCTTGGTAGAGAACACATTGACATGGTTGGTGTGTTGCCAGAGGTATTAGGAATGCGTCAGTTTCTTTCTTTGAGTCTTGTAACCTGTCTCTAGCGGATAAAATGTTTTTCTTTGAACAATATTGTACTAGACAATATCCATATATCAGTTAAGTCAATGATTTTTTTTTAATTAATAAAAACTTCTACAATCTCACATAATTTTACTTTTTTTATTTTTTATTTTATTCTATAAATCAAAAAGTTGAACTTATGCTTTTTATCCGGTGAGTCATCTTTACAACTGCAGAGGCCAAGCACTATGGTAGTGCATTTTGCTTGGCTATAGTCACATTATAGCAAATTAAAACCACTATTGGGTCATCGATTAGCTATAATGTGATCATATATCTTAGCTTGGCTTAAGAGGGGAACACATCTATTCTCATCTTAAGCTAATAAATGCTTGACGGAAACTCAGTTTCCGCATAAAAATATAGTTTACGGATACCCAGTTTTCATAAATATATATTTACGTATACTGAGTCTCCATATAGTGTTTAGCGAAAACTGAGTATCCGTATATAATTCTCAAATTTTCACCTAATATTTATTTTTCAACTCCTTTATTTACTATAATTTGATTTTTCCATATTATATCTGTAATTTTTTCTATTACATATTTTTTAATCCATAAAAAATATTTGTTAGTATCCAACCGAATAAAATATGGATGAAAAAATATGACGGAAACTGAATTCTACTACTCTGACAGAGACTAAGCTTCTGTCCGAATAAGCTACGAACTACGACCATCTTCTTTCTATTGGCTCTTGGCTTGGCTATTTTGAAACTATAGCCAAGCAAAATGGTCAACCACAGTGGTTGGCTGGCCTAATCATTAACTTCATTTGTATGTAGCCTTGCATACTAACTTAAGGAAACGTTGAAAATGCTACGTATCCCCAAAGTCTTTCCCCCATAATATTTCGTAAAAGTATTGGTCCACGACATTCTGTCTCGAACCCACGACAAACCCCTAAAGATTTATCATTCCCGAATAAAGTGCCACGGAAGAAAACGATAAGGGAAACATTTAGGGACATGTAGCGGCTTCAAAAAAAAGATAGTTATCTTGGAATTGATAAGACCAAATGAACAACTATTAATTGTGGGGTACCTAATATCTATCTATGATATGTGATTATCACTAATTGTCTTTGTGGGGTTGCTGTAATTTGCTTACTTCATATAAGCTTGCTTAATACTTCCACTGTTGCCGTAGAAAAAATATTTTCTCTTTTCATTTTTGTATCAATATTAAAAGAAATACTTTCTCTCTTTATATGATATTTTAACAAAATAATCATTCATAATGATTTGTATTGTTGGATTTTATTCTACCCAATGTGCATAATTTAATAGTTATGTATGTACTCGTTGCACAGATTTTTTTAATAAATTTTTCAACGACATAAAATTTATAAATTTTTGATCTCTAATTTGAAAAATATATGAACTTTCAGTTTTTCATATTAGCATGGATACTCTTATCCTGGCACGAAGGCAATATTTATCTCATTTTGCTGATGCAAAAACATATTGTCACCGCAGTTGACGTTGGTGTAATGGGGGCAGCTAACACGACAACCTATTGTAATATTTTCAATCTCCAAAACTGTTGGAAAGGTGAGAACCTAGGCCATTTCTTAAACTTTTTCAATTCTTAGTATTTCAATGACAATATATCATGCTCGAACCCAGTTCCGATCATGGTTAGAAACTTAAATATGTAATGTTAGAGGGTACCTTCCTCTTGTTTTATGGAGAAAAAAAACCCTGCAGTTGACGTTGTGAATAAATATGCACGCTCTTGCTAAAAGTCACTCATTATAATTATAATGCTTAGAATGAGATTTTTTATATAGGAGAGTGCTTTGCTTGACTTGTTAAGCCCCTTTGACCATATATATATATACAACAAGTGTAACGTACCTATATCTATATGATTCGAGAGTCGATGACAAAAATTAAGAAAATAAAGAAAGACAAAATGATGGAAGAGTGGGTAACATATTATCACCACACAAGACACTATGACTACTCTTCCTTCTTTCTTCCCGAAATCCATAACCAATGGAATTTTGTGTTGATGGATTCAGCGTCGGCAACCAGGTTACCGGTCCCTTCGACGGTTGAGCGTTAAGGCTTTGATAAGCTATACCCTCAACATGCGAACATGTTACACCATCTGCTAGCAGGTTTTCCTTGTTATGCCTCACTGGGAAGGGAACATGTGGGTATGCCAATCTAACGGTCGTGAATACGTAAACCCAATTAGAGTGGTGTGCCCACCCCTGTCTGGTTAACCATTGCGGCACGGAATGTGTCAAAGATTTTGCCTACGTAATGTGGGTTGTGCAAGGTGTGGCAAGCCGGCGTAAAAACTATGCTAAACTTTTCGGAGATTCTCTCTCCAGCCTACCTAGTACTTGCTTCTGGAAAAATGTTTCGGTTCTCGGATTCAGCGTCGGCAACCCAACAAGTTCATATTTGTATACTTTTTTTCTCTACCAGTGACCGAATGGTCATAGTCAATAACGGGATAAAAACACTTCAATGAGCTGTTAAACTCGGTTATGTTGACTTCTTAATAGTTATACTCAAGACCTACTCAATTGACTGCCCATTATCAAAAGTAAGGGTGTTTGGCTTCGGCAGGAAAAGGAACTCCCAAGTTCCGAAAAGATAATCAAGCTAGGTTGGCCCTAATAGGCTTATAAATTACTCGTATAATACAACAGATATCATAATAGTTCAGATATATTCCCACCTGAGAAAAGAATTTTTTTTTTGCCGAAAAGGGAAAGCAGAAGAGCATTCTTTTTTCTTGATTTTTTTCGAAAAGAATTAACTTTTGATTCATAAATTTCGAGGCCATTTAGAAGAAGCAAAGAAAGATTAACAGACAGCCCAATTTTAACAGCTTTATTATTTGGTGGAGGGTTAAAACTTTTGACTTTATGCTACAAATTCCAGTTAGGTTTTTTTTTTGATGTGATTAGGATTTTTGGCTTTCCTCAAAAAAATAATCAGTACTCTCTAGTTCAACCCTCCATTTTTCATTACTGGGGGGCAGTTTCCTCTCCTGTAACTGTCATAGACTCATAGCCATTAGTGAGGACTGAGGAACATAACTCCATTGCTAGCCTAATACTAAACTGGTAACTGCTCAAGTCACCTTTTCTACTTCATCCGCTGCCTAAATCTCCGGATATAGCGAGGAAAATAACACTTTTCACGTCATGAACAATGGATGAAGTTAGAAACACATAAAATCCCAAAATATCAACTACACTTGCAATTTCTTCTTTTATATCATTATCACTACATGTGGCACTTATAAAAGGATAAAGATTAAAGAGGGTCTCGCAGTTGGGACGGTAGAGAACTTAGTTATCTGCATCACCACCGCACACACTTTATACATAAAAGGAAATTCTAAGGATTACTTAAACTAAAATCAAAGGAATAAAAGATTTTGTGGTTGAAAGTATTCCGACATCAAATATATTTTGATAAAGAAAAAGTGAAAAGGCCGGCTCTTTATGCATCTTCTCCTTTATCTCGCTTAAATGCACTCATCACCAAACCACCACCAACCCCACCCTCTTTCTAGATTCTCTACATCTCTTCTTCAGCTTCAAGCATAAGAATCCGTCTTTTTGAAGATTGCTAACGGGTGACCGAATTCGGGATGTACCAGGCCCAAGGTAAAAACTGTTTTGTTTTATATGAAATTTGGTACACCCCCAGAATTCGGTCCTCCCATTGGTAGTCTTGGTCTTTTTACCGTAACTTTTATTTCTGCCCCATATACGTGGTTTAACTATCATTTGTATTTTTCTGAAGCATAGGTTCAACTTTCGTGAGCCTACGATATATATATAAATACCTTTTTCTTTTCTTTTTTATACAAACAATATACGATTATATGAATAACAATTTGAGATAGTTAATGTTTATGTCGTAGATTTTGGTATGTTTTAGAGCAAACACAATGTTGTTGCCAAAAGCTATATATGGCAACAAAACCAAGCGCATTCTGGGTTGCTATAAGTTGTCATATTCCTATAATCTCAAACGAAGTGTCTAAATATGAGAATTTTTTTTTGGCAATTCTCATATATAGCTACACGCTATTATAAAAACCGTGGAATACTAAACGCACTTTTTAAAGTCGTGGAACGCTGCACGGTCTTTTAGTTAACGTTTCCTAAATGTAACGTTGTTTATAAAAGTATATGTGTGGGATGGTATTTAAAACAACGTCCATAGAAATGCTATTGTGAATTGCATCCGGCGTGGGACACGACTAATAACAGCGTCTCACTCCAATGTAATCTAAAATTATGTTTGCTCAGACGTGGTTGTTAATAGGGTCTCATGAAGACGTGAACTTAAAAAGCGTTTGTTTCGAAATTAAAAAACGGTATTAAAAATGTCGTTTGTGTTTGAACGTTTAAATTCAATAACCGTCGGATTTTTCGACCGTTTTAGCATGCAACGGCATTTTCTGATTCCTATAAAAAGGATAGTTTCCTATCCGTTGTGACAGCCCGGATTTTCGGACTTCCAGCGGACACGAATTCGACCTTGTGGGTCGGGTCCGATCCAGCTAGCAAGTCCAAATTTCCGGACCGCCACTCGTGTAGGATCAGATTTTTTGTTCCAAAAGTTTTTAATAAAATACAATACTCAATTCAAATTGAATTTATTAAATGTAATATAATACTACTTTAAAAATTACAAAACTATAAAATAATAATTACAAAATCAAAGTTTATTAAAACAAACCAACACACTGGTTTAACTCAAAATGCGCAGAGCCCAAATCCCCATGATAAATAATAATTTCTTTTACAGCTAGTGTTTCTTCATTCTCTGTGGAAAAGGAAGGAAAAGGGGTGAGCAAACCACAGCCCAGTAGGAAGTTTCAAAAAATAATAGAGTGCATCGAAAATCAAACACATGCAACCGATACTATAATTAAAACCATGCATAAAAATTCACAACAATACTTACGACATTCTCCACCACAAATACTTAACATTTTCTTACTCGAAATCTTCAATCTAAAATTCTAGATCCTTAATCTAATTGTCAGGGTTATTCCGGTAAACAAACCATTACTAATTATCAGAGTTATTCCGGTAACAAACCATTTCTAATTATCAGAGTTATTCTAGTAAACAAACCATTTCTAGTTGTCAGAGTTATTCCGGTAAACAAACCATTACTAATTATCAGAGTTATTCCGGTAACAAACCATTTCTAATTATCAGAGTTATTCCGGTAAACAAACCATTTCTAGTTGTCAGAGTTATTCCGGTAAACAAACCATTACTGTTCCCCGAACAGTCTTCCCAGGGTAGCCACCAGTGGTGGGATGCCATAAAGGCCTGACACTTCAGCAGCAGAGAGTTATATATATGTGTGTATTCCAATTCTAATCAGTACAGTTTATCCGCCTACAAACACCAAACTCATTTTCAACACTAATAGTCTAATTCAATAGATTCACTTTCACAAATCATAACTCAATTATTATGCATTAACATAATTTATTTTAAAAAATATAGAAGAAAAACAATACTAACTAGGTCAATTATTAAAATCAAAATATAGAATAATCTAATAATAATGGTCAATAATCAATATGCAAAACTTCATAAATAAATCAATTTATACTAAGAAAACAACTTAATAAATTTAAAACAACCATCATCATCATTATTATTAATTATTAGCATGAAAATGAAAAAGAAATCAATATAATTATAATGCTAAAATAGGTTTTGATTTTTGTATTAGGTAGAAACCCCCTACCTCAAATACCTTTCCACAAAACTTGATGCAAGTACAACATCCTTTCTTTGTCAAAATAATAAATCAGATTTACTTTTGCCTTCTTATACAAATAAAATCATGAAAAGGAGAACAAATATTGAAGTGATGGGAAAAAGGGTTTAGTTTTATTTTTGTTGTTTTAAAAGAAAATCAGAGATAAAAAAGGATGAAAATGATGGCTAACTTTTGTTTTCTTTCTCTTTTGTTGTTTTGTAAAAGAAAGTAGAAAATACGGCTAGGTTTTGGATTTTGTGCAAAAAGTAAAAAGAAGGAGGAAAGAGAAAGGATAGTGACGGCTAGGTGTAGGGTTTACTTTTTTCTCTACACGTACATGGAAGAAAAACATTAGGATCCTACTAAATAACATCTCCACAATTCCATATGCTACTTACTTTGTAAGACATCTCAATTTGAGCTATTTACACCCCATCTAATGATTATATACACCACAATCATGTAATTTATTAGTGGATATTGATATTGGCACAAAATTTAGCAAAAATACATATACACACACTCCATATTGCACATTTGCCACAATTAAAAATCATGTTCTTATTAATTTGTTTTATTTATTAACTTTGGATTTAGTTAAATTACTAGGCTCGTCCTATACAATAATAAATCATTTTTATTATTTTATTTTATTTTGGAAACCATAAATAGATTCAAACTAAGTATTTATTCTTTACGAATTGTATTAGATTAAAAAAAAATCAAATAAAATAGTATGGGTGGGTTTTAGGTACGAAAATCATATTAATAAAATTACGGGGTTTTACATCTGTTTTCACACATCTCAATTCTCAAACTCTTACTCGTTCTCTGTTTGTTCTCAAAAATAAAATTACACCACATTTCTTTAGTTCAGTTCTTTTCGAAAATAATAATGGTACCCAATCCTAAAGGTCCTAGTTTTACGACTTCTCAAGATATCACTCTTTGTGAAGCTTATTTATCAATATCAAAGGATCCTGCCGTCGGTGCGGATGAGTCAGCAGTGTTGTGGTTGAAGGTTAACGAGAAAATAGAATTAACGCTACCATTACCCAAGCGAACCCCGGGCTATATTAAGAGTCGTTTTCATGTAATAAGTAAAGAAGTTCAACTATATATTTCAAAATTACGTGAAGTCTAACGGGAATATCAGAGTGGAACCAACGCCGAGTTGAAGGTATAAAGCATGTTTTCTTACATAATTATTTAAAAATTAATTAATAAAATGATTAAATATTTATCCAATAATTTGTTTTTCAATGACAGCAAATCGAAGCGTTGAAGGGATTTCGGACAGCCAATAACGGGAAAAATTTCAAGCTCGAAGCCTGTTACCAGGTTTTGAAAGAACATCCAAAATACTCTGAACAGACGACGTATGTGTTTGATTCGACTAGAGATTCTCCCGATCTTAACGGCCGAGATGAAGAAGAAGAAGAGGAGAATTTTTCAGACTCTCAATCGTGGAGAAAATAATACAACAGGGGGATCCTCAGGTGGGTGGGTGGGGGGTGGGGTGGGGAGGTGGGGTTGGGGGGGGGGGGGGTGAGATAGATACATATTACATTAATATTCCTTACAATCGTCCGACGAGTAAAAGGAAAGCGAAAGCACTGAAGAAAGGGAAAACAAAAATGAATGGGCAAGATGAAGCGATGGATGAAATCGTTAAAAAACAACGGGATATTAATAGTTATTACAAAGAACAGTCAAAAATGAAGATTGCGACGAGAGAATCCCTGTTTGCATTGAGAGAATCTCAGTTTGCGGAAAGACAAAAAGAAAAGGTTTTGAAACTAGAAATGAAACGCGAAAGGGTGGCAAGACTTAAGGCACAAAAAACACGGAAAGAAGAATATCACATAATGGTGATGGAGGTCTCTCAATATGATGACCAGCAAAAAGAGTACATCCAAACACTCAAGGATGAGATAATGCAGAATCTTCTTAGAAGAAACCATTACTGATCCGAGACATCTTATGAGTTTACGAATTTGCTTTTAGTCTTTGCGTTCTAAGTTTTAGGTTTAAATCAAATTTGTAATTTCAGTTTATTTATCTTGAATTTTAATTTTAAATTAAATTATGTTTTCTGTTGTTTGAATTAAAACGTGTTGCTACCTTCATTTAATTATTAATTTATTATGGTCTAACTTAAAGTTAATAGACATAAACACGTAATATAACCAGGCACACGGAAAATAAAAATACCTACATGAAAGTCAAAGAAATAAAAATAAAAATAAGACATTTTAGAATTTAAATATGAGTTTCCCCCGACTTCTCAATCGTCTCCAAATTCATTTAATAAGTGATCGATTAAGTTATTGCACAAGCGGAAATGCATTTCTTTGTCGGCTATAACAATACGTCGTTGTTTAACTAATCTTCTCTGTAGTTGTCGGCTCCGATCTCTGCAGACTGCTACCGGTGGTGTTGGGCGGCAGGTGTCATAATCATGCGGCCATGTACGTGGAATATGTTCATCATCAACAATCATATTATGTAAAATAATACAAGTTTGCATGATATAAGCAAGATAATGTGGGTTCCACATCCTAGCAGGTTGTTTAACAATTACGAATTGTAGTTGCAATACTCTAAATGCCCTCTCCACATCTTTTCGGACTGCCTCTTGCATCATCCCCAAAATAAGCCGTTCTTTTTGAATCAGGTCGGTTAATGATTTTGACGATAATTGCAATCTCTGGACAAATTCCATCACCTAGATAATATCCCATGTTATATTGATTGTTATTGATGAAAAAAATTCACCGATGGTGCTCTTCCGGCATTCCAAGAAAGGCATGCCAAAACCAAAGATCATACGACACCACTGCCTCAAGCACGATACTCGGTCTCCTTTATAACTTGTGTACGCCTCTGCATGCGCCGACAGAATTTATCCCATTTTCAATACATGCAATCTACACTTCCCAACATTCCTAGAAATCCCCTTGCTTTGTTCTCCTTAAGTAAAATTTCAACATCAGCTGGAGTTGGTGAAAGAAAATATTTTTTTCTGTATATCTGCACAATCGTCTTACAGAACTTACGAGTGGCTTGTAAGACAGTACTTTCACCAATACGTATGTATTCGTCGACTGCATCGGCAACGCACCCGTAAGCCAACATTCGGATTGCTGTTGTAATCTTATGATGAGGTGTTAATCCAAGAATCCCACAAGCATCTTTTTTTTAAACAAAATAATAATTTTTGGAAACGACAATATTCGGTTGAATAATTCTCGGCGCATTCTAAAACGTCTTCGAAATATTTCGGGAGGAAAAGTTGGACATCCGTCAAAGTAATCATTCCAAAGTTGTATGCCGCCGGCAATGCGATTTCTTTTAATTTGTATACGAGTTTGAACGGTGTGGTAATTTGTAACAACAAGAGCCATTGCAGCTGCTTTGTTGTTAGCGTTCAATGTAACAATATCATCGTGTGATGAAGAAATCTCATCGGAGGAGTAAGAATAATAGGAAGAGGAAGAAGAGGTAGAGGAAGATTGAATAATTTCTTCCCCGTTAACGTCATAGTTTTGCATTGATAGTTAATTACTTCGAAGTTGAGTGCTGGTTTGATTGTGACGGGATATTATTTGGAAATGTAGTGCTGGTTTGAAGGTGTTTGCATTTGTTTGGTTTTTATAGAAATATCTCAAACCTGCTATTTGAATTCGGTTGAGATGACAACACAATTTTATTTAAAAACCAATATTTGCTGCAAACAATCAGATGTTGTTATGGTTATAACTTGATGTGTGAATTTGATTTAAATTGACATAAACACATGATCTTTTAATTATCTACAACTATCATACAACTTGTGTCTCACGTACATATGTCGGTGCCTGCAAGATAAGGTATGGATAATAAATAATATTTATCTCAATTGACATGACCAAACGATGTCTGTATTTTTAAAATGCCGATGTACGTAATGTCCTGCAAAAAAAAAACATGACCCCACCTTACTTTCAAATGACCATACAATACCGCCTGTTAATTAATTTAAAATATTTTTCTGCTGAAAAGACTAAAGATATATATTTTGATGGGTGATACATTGGAATTTGAGAACGTAACTTATAACGACGTTTATAGATACAAAATCCAAACTTAACATATAATAACGTTCATGTCTTTTTTGATATTAATAATTGATTTTAGAAATTGCATTAACTTGAAACGGTAGTTAAAATTACATTTAGAGTTAAAGATAAATGCATGTGACATGACTATACAATGCAACTTTATTAATTTGAGAAAAAAAATTCATTAAAAAACTAGGGTTAAAGATACATGATGTTGATGGGGAAATTTTTTAAGAAAAATCTGTGCAAGATAAAAGACATTGAAGATAATTAATTGATGTTATCCTTTGAAATCTCCAAACGTTACTTATAGTAACGTCCATGTATCTCTACATGATACTAAATGGATGCCAGAATTTGAACAAATCTAAACGTTAGTTATTTAATACAACATTTATTTTAAAAAAAATTAAAATTACAACCAGCCATTCAACTTATATGCGTTGTCTACAACACACAGTTTTTAATCCAAATGCTGAACGAGAAATTCTCTAACATTACCACAACTACATCAATGCCTGCGTGGCATGCATTCTGCAGTACAATCCCCTGAATGTGGCCAATATTATCGATGAACAGTTACAATCTTAAATAGGTTGAATCTTCCCAACACCTTAAGGATGTTGAAATGAATTTCGTAACGGAAATTAGATTTTTTCCATTCCAAAAGAGATCTTGCTATTACTTCATCATCATTTTCTCCCTCATTCGGTATCGATTGACATTAGCGGTTAAAGCCATAAATTTGTCCACCTCTTCGGCTATAGAACCAAATGGGCAAAACAAATCAGCTGTATTGCGATTATTCGGGTTACCAGTATCAGCCGAGAAGTTTGCAAGAATTTGGGTCGATAACGCATACTAGGAACCCCACCCTGTAATCATAGTGCAGACAACGACGGAAGGAATACGATATAATTTCTGCAAAGAGATAAATGTTCATCTTCTGAAAATTGTGCGCGATTAGTAATAGGTTGAGCCATATTTGAAATTGAAAAAGCGGCAGTACAACAACCATACCAAATATTTCATTCGGCAATCTGAATAGACAAACTCCAATATACTTTCAAGAGAATCAATTAGACAGTCAGACCAAATCTATAGAAAATTATATTAAAGAGTTATATCTGAATTTCTCAATTAAATCTGCAATGCCCGATTGAATAAGAGAAATAACTTGGACGGTATTACAAACCAATATCCAAGTATCAATCAATTCAATCAACAACCCAAAGGTTGGATTCAAGAACTAATTGATCTTAACGCACAACCTGTGATATTTCTATTATATAACAAAATATAATGAAGAAAAGAAATAACACAGACACCAGAAATTTTGTTAACGAGGAAACCGCAAATAAAGAAAAACCCCGGGACCTAGTCTATCTTTGAACACCACACTGTATTAAGCAACTACAGACACTAGCCTACTACCAATGAACTTCGGAATAGAATGTAGTCAATCCCTAATCAATCTCACATTGATCAAGGTACAATTGCGCTCCTTACGTCTCTGAACCCCAGCAGGATTCTACGCACTTGATTCCTTTAGCTGATCTCACCCACAACCAAGAGTTGCTACGACCCAAAGTCGAAGACTTGATAAACAAATCTGTCTCACACAGAAAAGTCTGTTGGAATAGATAAATCTGTCTCCCACAGAAATACCTATGAGTTTTGTTCCGTCTTTTGATAAATCAAGGTGCACAGGAACCAATTGATAAACCGTACTTATATTCCCGAAGAACAACCTAGTATTATCAATCACCTCACAATAATCTTAATCGTATGGAAGCGAAACAGGATATTGTGGAATCACAAACGATAAGACGAAGATGTTTGTGACTACTTTTAATCTTACCTATCGGAGATAAATCTCAAGCAAATCTTAGCAAAGATAATACTCAATCACGATAGTAAAAGTAAGATCAGAACACGCAACTACAGAGAAAATAATTGGGTCTGGCTTCACAATCCCAATGAATTCTTCAAGTCGTTAGCCTACAGGGTTTCGTGAAAAACCTAAGGTTAAAGGAGAATCGACTCTAGTCACAACTAGTATCACACAGGAGGTATGGGGATTAGGTTTCCCAGTTGCTAGAGTTCTCCCTTATATAGTTTTCAAATCAGGGTTTGCAATCTAAGTTACCTTGGTAACAAAGCATTCAATATTCACCGTTAGATGAAAACCTGATTAGATTCAAGCTAATATCTTTCAACCATTAGATCAAACTTAGATTGTTATACACAAATGAAATGTACCTTCATTTAGGTTTGAGTAACCGTACCTAAACTTGTACACAAGGTTGGCTCAACAGTAGTTAACCGAATTTAGCTATATGAACACTCCCATATCAACCTTATTCATTTTAACCATTACTAGTTCAAATGACTCAAATGAAACTAGTTATGGAGTTGTTCAATTGCTATATTATCATAGAAGTATATAAGAACACAATTGAAGCAAAATCGGTTTGATTCACTCGAATCAATTCATGAACATCATAGCCACGGTTTGCATAGAATGCTTTCCTTATTATATAAATATATTAGTTCATGAACAAACCGATTTTAGTTCGCCAGTATGCAAACGGGTACGCATACTTCCAAACAAAGTAGAACGGGTATGTGTACTTAAGCTCCCGGAATTTCATAACTAACAGGTACGCATACGGGTATGCATACTATAGTTCCGGTCATGGATCACATATATGCCAGCACGCATACTATGTTCATAATCCAATGATGGTTAAGTGTTCTAACCACTATTTCAATCATTGAAACATTCTTAGAGGATGACAATAGCTGTTTTCACGAACAATTAGCATCAAAGAAATTTTCAAGTTATTGAAATAATCATTACGAAACATTCTAAGTCTTCACCAAATGATTGTATCACACAAACTATGTAAGATGTTACTTGGCGATTTTCACATGATCATCTTTTGACTTTAATCAAGAATATAAGATAGACTTGGTTGAAGCGAAAGCTTACCAACACATATTTCGAGAAATATGTAAGAGAGTTACACTCAGATCGAAATCTCAAATGTAAATTAATCGAATACTATATAGTAATACGACTTTTGTCTCAATATAGGATATAGAGTAGAAATAGACTTTCCAAGTGATAGATGAGTTTTAGTCTCCACATACCTTTTGTGTATGAAGTTCCATAAACTCTCCTTAGTAGTTCTTCGTCTTCAAATGATGAACGCCGTGAAGTCTAACGCTCAACTACACAATCTATCCTAGTCCGAGACATTACTATAAGTAGACTAGAAATCAAGACTTATAGTTTTGATCACTAACATTGACAAACAAGCTTGAGATAGCAACGCTTGCGAGTTTGACCGAGCAGTGCTCTAACAATCTCCCCCTTTGTCAATTTTAGTGACAAAACTATCAATACATATGCATTACAAAATAAATAAACTTTGTAGTTTCTCATCCAAATGCTTGATATCCTTGGTTCTTCAACATTACTCGAAATCTTCGCCACTTCCAAGTACTCCAATGATTCTAAATGTGTTCAACTCAGCATCATAGTTGTTGAAGATCCATAGCTGTAACAATGAGAAAACAGTTGCTCTCAATCATTGTTATACAGTGTCATAGTATTATTACACAGCATCAAATTCCAATTGTATCACAACTTTGACAACAATACTATGGTGATATGTATCACTCCCCCTTAGTCAATACTTCATCTCACAATGAAAACCACTCCCCCTTACATAATTATCCATAAACCATATGTATTTGTAGTGTGAATTACACATTAATTCTCCCCCTTTTTGTCAATATAAATTTGCAAAGGTACGAAAACTAGTGGGATCCTCATGAAATTTTCATAGAGATACTTCATGACCAAAAGAGAACAACATATCAACTTGTTTTGATGATTTCACATAGTCGAAACTTAGTGTATTCATCGAGGAGTTTATAAAGATACAAGAAAACTCCTACAATATTCCACAACCGCACTCCCCACAAAGATTTGGCAATTAAGCACAAGTTCAATTAAGAACTCTCCCCCATAAAATGTCATTCCCGAAAGAACAACAAGAGCGACCTTACTTTTACAATAAAATAAAGATTTCTTTGGACATTAACAAATCACATGAAACATGAATTTGTATCCAAAAATCCCAATTGAATTAACCACTAGGAAAATGATCAATTCAATTGGCCATGCTCAACGTAAGAGAACTTACGGAGCAACACAATACATACACAAGGATGTGGATCAGGGAAAGACCAATACTGCGGAATAATCAAAGATTCATTCTATTTTTCATCACTATTTGCACAATGACATATAATAGACCTAATCTTTGTAAACAAAAGTTCATCCTATCTTCCATCAATATGCATAATGACATAATAGGCTTAACTTTTGTAGTCAAAAGTTCATTCTATCTTTTATCAATATTTTCATACCGACATATAATAGAGTTAACTTTTGAGCAGATATGGGACAGTCAAGGTTCACGGACGTAAACAACATATCCCATAACAATTTGCAATATATAAAACCATAAAGATTAATACTGCAAAAATCATCTTCCAAATAACTTAGAATTTAAATAAATAAATCTAAAAACATTGCAAGATGAAAACGTTGGCAATAGCTATGTGTACTCACAATAATGGCTATTCCAAACCCTAGTTATCTTTCTTAAAAACACAAGAATAAATTCTTATAAGAAGTGTCCTAGACAATAATCAAAAGAACAAAAAACAACTAAACAAAAACTATCAGAGTCCATGTTCGGAAACTTCATGGAATTCAAGACCTTCAAGCTTGTGACTGACATCATTGACAGCTTCTTCGGAGAATATATCCTCCTTGGGAAGATCCTTAACATGTGATTTCATGAGAACAAGGTCAGAGTTAACCCTTTTCAACTCAGTTCGTAACATATCAAAATCCTTCATAGAGTTTCCAAGCTTCAGTTTTGCTTTCCCGAGATCATTGAGAAAACCATGAACCACTTCAGCAGAAACCATCTTGTCATTTTCTCGATCTTGATGAGAATATGCATAAAAGCATGATGCACCAGGATGAAGATTGTCAGCTTTAACAATGGTTCTTTTCTTCTTTACTTCGAACTCGAAGTAAATAGAGTTATCAACAAAATCTTCCGGCAAATCCAAAGATCCCGGAGGAGCAGCCATTCTAGATAAACAAGACTTGGAGTATGCGTATTCAAGCAACATGTTTTGGTATTTAAATAGTTTTACAAGGAAACAGAGTTTAGGGTTTCCAAAGTTGGTCCGTGATAAGTAACATGGGTACCCGTACGAACACAAACTTGACCCATGACCAGAAAATACCCAAGAAGTGAACAATGAAAACAGGAAAACTGTTTATACACCAATGTTTTGCTACGTGACAAATTTCACAATTTTTAGCTCAATAAATTTTACATTCTCACAAGAGAAACATTTAGAGCATAAGAGTAGCAATTTTTGACACAATAAAATTTCAAAACAAACAAATACTAATGCAAACATGTTTGTGAATGATAATCCGGCTATGAAGGATAAGAAAATAGCCAGAGAACAAGAAAACACTTTTGAAAAGACGAGGGTACCCAAATATACCTCAATCTAAAACTTTTCCACCTATAAGTCCTCTTACCGAAAGTGATTGTCTATGGACTGAGTCGAGACAATACAACGAATCGGTATTCGCACTTTGTGTGATCGTCTATGGATACGAGATCGAGACAATACAACAATCAAAGTGTGATTACTTGATAATAGGTTCGAACTTAACCAAACTCTATAGGATTATCAAGTAGTACGGAGTTAACGTTTGTGTAATTTACTTTAAATTATAATAACAACAATTATAATTGCGGAAAACAAAAGTAAAAGACACAGCAAGATTTTGTTAACGAGGAAACCGCAAATGCATAAAAACCCCGGGACCTAGTCCAGAATTGAATACTCTCAGAATTAAGCCGTTATACAAAATCAAACCAACTTCGTATAGTTGAGACCAAGCAACTAAACCTATAGTTCACCTAGTTTCTTCAGTATCCATGCGCTTCCGACATTCAATAAGTGCACGCACTGGAACAATTCCTTTGGTTCGTATTCCAAACAGTAAAGGAACAACAAATCTGTTCGGTATCAACTCTATTCAATCCAGTGATATAAGTTAGACAAAGGCTCTCCTGTTTAATCCAATAAACTCCTTTGTCGGGTTTAGATCTATCTAACAAACAACTAACAAGTAGTCGAGTTTAGATTTTATAATCAATAATTGGATATATCCAGATACTAAATATTGATGTCGATTTACGCAACTAATCAATCAAATCTATCAAAAGATAAACCGATTATAGTTGGATCCCAGATCAAGTTTTGTGCACACCAAAGATTATGAACCCAAATCAAAAATCTTATTCGTCTTCAAATCTTATTAAATCTTCAATAAACACCTGCACACAACAAATTGAATCTCTTGTGATCAATCATGCACAGAACGGAGTCTGTTAACAATGGATTATCATAAGACGTCTTTAGATCTATAAACAGTTCTAAAGATCTCGTCGACACTTCGATCTAGTTTGAGTTAATCTTATATCAGAAGAGAAGATTCTCAAGAATAAACAAACTAGGTGCAATCAAAGTTCAACAACCGTTAGCCAATCAAATCAAATCGAAAACTAATAATACTACAATTATCTAGTTTCCCACCAACGGTACTCGTAGAGCTTCTTGATCCCACAAAAGTATTTAAACGAGCAGTCGTAAGATATTTCGCTTAATTAGGGTACTTTCCTCTCTGAATAGACGGCTCCACCAGTAACAACACAACAAGGTAGTTTTGCTGGCTCTTAGGATAGTTTACATGAAATGCAAACTTGGGTATTTATAGACCAAGGAAGTTTGGACACCAAGGAATTTCCAAAACCGAAATATTCTTAAGATATGCAATATATTTCCAAATCGGTTTTCATAATTCCTAGAAATGCTCTATCAAAAAATAACCGAAATCCTACTAGAAAATCTCCAATTAGTAAATGCACATTACCAATTTTTATTTTCCAGAGATATGCATTTTAATTGCTGGTAATTAAAAGCATATAAAAATTAACAACCTAAATTAAAAGATTCTCAACTTATTTCGGTCCGAGATCTCCTTTAGCTATTCAAGAATATCTTAGAACAATAAAAGATAAGAGTTACTGAACATGTTCAAAGTATGTCGACATCTTAATTATTTGTAAATCCTCTTTCATATTTACAATCTTGGAACCGATTATACCACACTTCCAAACAAGTTTAGAACCGGTTCATCTGATTTCCAAGAACTAAGTGATTGATCAAATCAACACACTAATCATGGGTTTACGGTTCTACCAAACACAAGGATCGGTTCTACCTTAATATGGTTACTGAGACCGGTTATATCAGTTACCAAATTGGTCACATCAATTACCAGGACCGTTTACCATATTCTCATGGTATTACTTGTGATCGGTCACACCAGTTACCAGGATCGGTTACACCAATTACCAGGACCGGTTACACCAATTACAAGGATCGATTACTACTCTTTTGTGATCGGCCACACCAATTACAAGGATCGGTTACACCAATTACTAGGATCGGTCACACCAATTACAACTATCGATCATACCATCTTAGGTGATTACTTAGGATCGGTTACACTAACAAAAGTCATACCAATACATAAGTCAGGCATTGTGACTAGTTTTACCAAGATACATAACAAGTTATGATTGGTTCTACTAACTCACACATATTGGTAATCCAAAGATATGCAATGAATAACAATACCAATAAGCCTAGCGATTTCCCTTTCGATTCATAAAACAAGTTCATGAATGTACTTCCTTTAAACGAATGTAAACATTATTTCCTAGGACGAAATCTTCACCCATACCCATACACATAATCACAATAGGATTCAAACGATTATGTCGATGTCTTATATACGAAGTTCAAAAGATAAGCGTTATACTTCGTATTGTAATTCCTTAACACTATGTCTACTAGAGTATAATCATTCACAGCTTCGCAGTTATGTTTTAAATATAGCACGACTTGAAAGATACGTTGGGAATGAAACAGTTCAAGCCAAAATATTACTAACCTCAAGAGGAAGGTTGATGTTGTCGATGTAGCTCTTTACTTCTTCACATTCTTCAAGTCTTCAAGTAATACTTGTATGTCTCATTATCCTAATCTTTCTAGCCTAACCTATACGAAGTTGTCTCTAGTACATAATCAAGCGACTCTTAAATTGAGTTTTGATTCACTAAAATATGACAACCAAACTTGACATACCAACACTTGGTGGGTTCAACCGAGCTATGCTCTAACAACTTATCCATCAAGTATACCTGATTATATCTCACTCGATCAGGAATTTTTGTGAGTGAGATTTCAACCTTGTGATTAATTAGCACAAGTATGAGCCTTGAGCTCATCAAATGAACGTTGTTTTCGGTTAAACCTCTTTATCCTAATCTTCGGAGGAAAACCCTTTTGATGTGAAAAGTTATCATAAAATTTACTATTATCAAAATACGACTCATAATATGTATTCTTACCTGAAGAATTTTGACCAGAGGGAATTGACAGCCTGTTAATGATTTCTTCATACCCTTCAATCATTAGATTTAGGTTGTCTTCCATATCTCCATTTTTGCTTCCTTCTTATGGTACCTTTTTCACATCAAGAACAACATTATCTTCCCTTTTAATAGAAGAAGATCCTTGAGTTCTTCTTGGACGAATTGGTTTTGGAAGAGTGTTTTGTATTTAAACATTTGAGGAACACATTGAACTGACTTTCCTGGTAGGATACACAGGGTGAATACAAAAACCAATTGGTCTAGACATACGAATGTCAGTTACACCTTTGAGAATTAAATCTAAGATGTGTTGAAGACGAACAATAGAATTGTCATTCAACCTAGATTTCCTCTTTTGTTCACCATGTCCTTTTGAATCACAAAAGAGACACACTTTCTGATCACCTGAGTGATTAGACAGAACAGTCTTAACACCATCGTTGGGAGATGTCTTCCTTCCATGTGATGTGGAATTTCTTGATTAGAGGAAGACACAAGCACATCATTTTCAACAGGAAGGGATTTCGATTTTGCTTCTGGAACTGAATTTGTTACAGTTAAATAAGAGGCAATTGGTAAAGTGGACTCTTTGGAACATTCTTGAACAGAGAGTTTACTCAAAAGAAGTTCAATTTCCAGAGCATCCTCTTTGAGTTTTTCCTCAAGCAAAGTTCGTGAAGAACATGCTGAGGCGTTTTCCTCTCGAAGGACCTTTAGAAGAGAGTCACGCACATTTACCATTCCAATAAGGACATTGACTTTGTGTTTTAACCGGTTGACATCAACAGCCTGCATTCTAACAAGTTTTAGAAACACTGCACTCTCTTTGGCTGCTTCTCTTTCAACTTCAGAGTTAGACTCGTCAGTAAGGAAATCCGGGTAATAATTGTAAATGGAAGTTTGTTTAGTTGGAACACTAGGTTCGTCTATATTCGAGATTGACAAATATTTCTCTTTAAAAGACTTCATAGAAACATAACTTTTGTTTCTGGTGATGCGTTTATCAGAGATAACACTTCTATCCATTATTCAGATCGTTACAAACACAGACTTATGAGGTCTTAAATGTGTTTGCCTGCTCTGATACCAATTGAAAAAGCGGGGGTACAACAACCACACCCAATATTTCATTTGGCAATCTGAATAGACAAACTCCAATATACTTTAAATAGAATCAACTAGACAGTCAGACTCAATCTATAGAAAACTATATCTAAGAGTTATATCTCAATTTCTCAATTCAATCTGCAATAAAACAAATAGGAATTTGCGACCCCGATTGAATAATAGAAATAACTTGGACGGTATCACAAACCAATATCCAAGTGTCAATCAATTCAATCAACAACCCAAAGGTCGGATTCAAGAACTGATTGATCTTAACGCACAACCTGTGATATTTCTATTATATAACAAAATATAATGCGGAAAAGAAATAACACAGACACAAGAAATTTTGTTAACGAGGAAACCGCAAATAAAGAAAAACCCCGGGACCTAGTCCAGCTTTGAACACAACACTGTATTATGCCGCTACAGACACTAGCCTACTACCAATGAACTTCGGACTGGAATGTAGTTGAGCCCTAATCAATCTCACACTGATCAAGGTACAGTTGCGCTCCTTACGTTTCTGAACTCCAGCAGGATTCTACGCACTTGATTCCCTTAGCTGATTTCACCCACAACCAAGAGTTGCTACGACCCAAAGTCGAAGACTTGATAAACAAATCTGTCTCACACAGAAAATTCTATTGGAATAGATAAATCTGTCTCCCACAGAAATACCTATAAGTTTTGTTCTGTCTTTTGATAAGTCAAGGTGCACAGGAACCAATTGATAAACCGGACTTATATTCCCGAAGAACAGCCAAGTATTAGCAATCACCTCATAATAATCTTAATCGTATGGAAGCGAAACAAGATATTGTAGAATAAAAAACGATGAGACGAAGATGTTTGTGACTACTTATAATCTTACCTATCGGAGATAAATCTCAAGCATATCTTAGCAAAGATAATACTTAATCACTATAGTAAAAGTAAGATCAGAACACGCAACTACAGAGAAAATAGTTGGGTCTGGCTTCACAATCCCAATGAAGTCTTCAAGTCGTTAACCTACAGGGTTTCGTGAAAAACCTAAGGTTAAAGGAGAATCGACTCTAGTCGCAACTAGTATCACACAAGAGGTGTGGGGATTAGGTTTCCCAGTTGCTAGAGTTCTCCCTTATATAGTCTTCAAATCAGGGTTTGTAATCAATGTTACCTTGGTAACAAAGCATTCAATATTCACCATTAGATGAAAACCTGATTAGACTGAAGCTAATATCTTTCAACCGTTAGATCAAACTTAGCTTGTTACACACAAATGAAAAGTGACTTCATTTAGATATGGGTAACCGTACCTAAACATGTACACCTTGTTGGCTCAACAATAGTTAACCGAAGTTATCCATATGAACCATCAACCTTGTTCATCTTAACACAACTAGTTCAAATGGAACTAGTTATAGAGTTGTTCAATTTCTATATTCTCATAGAAGTATATAAGAACATAATTGAAGCAAAATCGGTTTGATTCACTCGAATCAATTCATGAACATTATAGCCACGGTTTGCATAGAATGCATTCCTTATTATATAAATGTATTAGTTCATGACCAAACCGATTTTAGAACTTTAACCACTCAAGTATGCAAACGGGTATGCATACTTAAAGTAGCCGGACTGAGCTATTTTCACGAACTATTAGCATCAAAGCAATTTTCAAGTTATTGAAATAATCATTAAGAAACATTCCAAGTCTACACCAAATGATTGTATCACACAAACCATGTAAGATGTTACTCGGCGATTTTCACATGATCATCTTTTGACTTTCGTTAAGAATATAAGATGAAATTGGTTGAAGCGAAAGCTTACCAACACATATTTTGAGAAATATGTAAGCGAGTTACACTCAGCTCGAAATCTCAAATGTGCATAATCGAATACTATATAGTAATACGACTTTTTGTCTCAATATAGGAGTGTTTTGGCGTAAAAACTGATTCTGCTGTTTTTGGTAAATTTGGGTGTGTTGATGAGAAACAAATTTAAACCCTAAACAAATGTACTGCACAGGAGTACTTTTAGATTCGAGAGATCAATCTGTAAGACTCTGGCCTAAACCAAGAAATGGCCGTTCCAGACTCAATTCGGTCACAAAGTGAAGGAGAAGGGTTGATCTTAGGGAGGGAAGCGAAGAAGGTGTTTGAGATCATAATGTTGAATTATGTAGGAATGGTTGTTTTATGACTTGTCTCAGAATGTGGAACTGGCTTGCAGAATGTAAGCTATCAGTTCTTAGTGTTTTTTGGATACATGTGTTGATAACCCTTGTTTTGTTGAAATAGATTGAAAGCCTATTTATACAAGTCATCGAGCGCACCCTGATCTCATAGGAAGTGGGGGAAGTTAAGTAGTGGAGAAGTGGGGTTGTGCGAAAGGTGGTGATCATCACGTTTCTATGAGGGAAGACTGGTCACCCTTTCACCCACTACTCTCTCTGTTAACTATCCGTCCTTTCCCGACACTTTCTCGTAATGGGCGCGTTGCACGCCGCACGCCGTCAACCACCAGACCAATACCCCTGTGAATATCCCCCAGTTTGTGACACGTTTGATGTCTCGAGTATTTTGTAGGAAAATATATACATCAGGCTGCTGAATGAGTCAAGTCATGAGACTCGTCGTTTGAAGTAGCATATAGTGCTTTTAGGTCAAATAATAAAATTATTTGTGGAATAATTATTCATAAAGTATCATTTATAATTTATGCAAATGAAGCATCGCTTTTAAACAAATTGCTGAAAAATAATCGATGTGCAGGAAGCAGCGTTGTTTTAGAGCTCGTCTAAATTAGTCGCGAGTTGAATGTCTTAAAAAGAGCGTGACCGGCCACCTTTGGGCGATCGTTTGGGAACCCTATGAGCAAGCCACAACTTGGCTGATCGCTCCCTGTGGAGGAGGGATGGCCGGTGATTACAGCATCACCCTGTTGGCCTCCTGAAAATAAATCTAGACCATCCGAATAGGCTAGCGAAGTTGGATGGACGAGATGATTTGTGGCAGTTACGTATTGCCGTTGATTGAATTTAGGGTTTAAAAAGCCGTGTGGCCAACCCTACTTAGGCTAATCGACTCAAGGCACTGGACATTGGTTTGAGCAGGCCGATTAGTCAGATGCAAAGGCGAGCTGCCGGTGATCATGCTGACATCTATTGGGTCGCCTGAAATTGGATCTAAGCCATTCAATTTGGCTGGCGAAGATGGATGGACGTGATCGGTTTGCGATAGTAGCACGCTGCTGATAGACGCATTTATGTGTCTATTTTCATCTCTATTGTGTATAATGTTAGTACCCATTTTTGTACTCATTTTGGTATTTTATCTCTTTGTAGGTGTTTTTGGAGAAATAAGCTT